>CM060899.1:75310000-75670000 GCA_030762935.1 Hymenopus coronatus
TTTTATGTTTGAGAATTGAAAATAGATGCTTAAATACATGTGGCAGTAAAGCTAGAGCAATTGTGTCTCTGTAAACATGTACAGAAAATGTGTAATAAGAAAAAACTGCTGCGTAACGAACACTTTACAGAAAGAAAACTGCTGAAATTATCAATAGCGAGAAAACAAGGAAAGATTTGAATCCATGGCTCACTTTAAAATCCACCAGGTTCATAGGTTGGATGGTGCCTTACTTCTTTTCATCTGCACAACTTCGTTTTTTATTACTTTCTCTACATCTACCATATATTGGTATTTAAGTTTACTTTCTTCCAGGGATGCGACACGAAGGTTTTGAGAAAAATCTCCCCACCCCAAACTACCCTTTAAATGTAGAACAATTTGACATTTTTAATTTTCTCAAAAATGGCGCTAACGAATTTGATTATAATACCGTATATTAAAGATATTTGTGTGGCAAATAAAACGTATATCTTGACTTTTCTGGGAATAGCCTCTAAAGACCTCTGCTGATAAACCGTAAGAGATAGACTAAAACTTACCACAAACATGTAGATCAACTTAAAACACTCAATTTATGTCATACACCTTTTTTTTTTTTTCGTGGAATTGACGATTTCTGAGACATTCCTTGTTATTTGTTTACGATTTGAAATACTTAAACTTTTCTCACATGTAAAATTTTAAGCTCCTGGCCCTATATAGAAACGGATTTCAATCACACGGCAACCAGCTTTTAAAAGATTTGACTATCGTTTTAGCCTAGTATACTCCATTATTGCCCTTCTACTTACAAGGGAGTAAATAAGACAATACCTGCTAATGTTTATCTTAATTATCATAAAGTAGATAGAAAAATATGCTTTTATAACAATAAGTTGTTACAGGGATATAGAGAAAGTCATGTGAACGTAACACATCAGATTTTTACTTTCTCCATACGCACTATGTACATAGTGTATAGAGAAAGTATTGCACTCCACCAATAATTCGATACCGAGATTTCACCGGAAATATATGTTTTAGGGTCCCCAATATCCAAAAAAAGCATTTTCACAAAAAGGTCCGTGTGTCCGTGTGTCTGTGAACACGATAACTCAAAAACGAAAAGTCGGTAAAATACCAAACTTGGTATTTAAGTTTAGTATCTTCCAGGGATGCGACACGAAGATTTTGAGAAAAATCCCCCCACCCCCAACTACTCTTTACATGGAACTTTTTTCGCAAATGTTGATTTTCTCAAAAATGGCTCTAATGATTTTGATTAAAATTTCGGATATTATACATATTTACCTGACAAATGAAATGTATATCTTGAATTTTCTGGGAATAGCCTCTGAAGAGTAGTTTATTCTGGATGAATTTTACTAAATTTTGAATAACTGCTAAACCACAAGAGATGGGCAAAAACTTACTACACAAAAAATGTAGAGCACATATAAACACACAATTTATGTTATATACATTTTTTTCGTGGAGTTCGTCGTTTTTGTGACATTCCTTATTTTTGGTTTCTGCTATGAAAAACTTATACATTTCTCATACAGGAATTTGTCAACTGCTGTCCACAGAAACAAAGGCTCTTAAATGATATAGCAACCAGCCTTTAATTAACCTATGGTACTCCATTATTTCACCTCTACTTACAAGGAAGCAAGTAACATGGCTATTTCTGCTAATTGTTTACTGATTAGCATGAAGTTAATAGAAGTAAAAGGTTTTTAGGAATAATTTGTTGCAGGGATATGGAGAAAGTCATGTGAATGGTACACATCAGATTTTTTATGTAACTTCAGTCCCTTAAGGGAGGATCAACGAAGGAATAAATCATGTTTGAGTTATAGCGTTGTTTTAGAGTGTAATAAGAAAGTCAATATTAATTCACGACACAACTCGTATAAACAAACAGGTGTTTTGAAAAGTGAAATTTGTCATAACCACGTTAATATGCAGTATATATTTATTTGCTTTTAGCTCGCTACGGACTCCCATGTTTACAGAAAATTCCATTCCAAACAAACCAAAAATATTCATTATAATAAAAACGTAACTACGGAAAAGTACACACGCACTAATGAAAAGCAACGTAGTACAATATTTCATGTGAAAAATTCGCTAATTAATGATAATAAACATGGAAAATATGAATCAAAAACCAAACTTGAGCACTTTTATCATAATTAATGATCATCATAAATATAAACAGGCCGAAACAAAAATCAGGCAAGCTCCACAGAGCATTATTTTCTCTTAGACAACGGTTTCACTAACATGATTTTTCAATTCGCATGCGAAATATAATTGTAGATGCTTAAAGCTAACTTTACTTGCCTAAACATTATAACACATAAGGTGTCTTAACAGGTCTATAGTTTTATTTAATACAATTTTGTACTATATGTAGTGGTTTACCAGTTATACAAAAGTAATTGAGAATGCAGAGGACATTAGAGTATATTCCCACATAAATCTAGATATACGTTTTATTTGGCAGGTAAATATATTCAGTTCTATTTTCATCAACATTTTTAAAATAGTTTCATGTAAAGGTTAGATTGGAGTACACAGATTTTTCTTAAAATTCATCCTGGCCTATCCTTGAAACATAGAAAACTTAAATACCAAGTTTTATATTTAATCGAGTTAATACTTTTTATTAATGGTCTTGAAAACGTGTATTTATTGGAAATGTAATTATCAATTTTGGATACAGTGCAATACTGTCTCTACCCACATATACAGCGAAATTAAATCGACTGTTATTCGTATATGGGTGGTTTTTAGCTCCTATAATTCTCAGCGTCTTATTGTATATTGGGCGTAAACGACCGCTTAATTTTGCTCAGAGGCCTCTTTATCAGGCTTGGGTTTCTATTATGGCTTTACTTCCCTTCCGAAGGAAGTCATGCTAAGGAGTTTTACACCAGAAAAAATACCATCGCCCTCCGCCGGGTTTGAACCCGCGACCTCGGGAACTAGAAGCTACCATGTTACCCCTATACCAAGAAGGGACAACACTATTTTTGGAATCAGAATTATCACAACTTGCGGTGAAATCTCGATATCAATGTTTTAAATGGAATACAATACCTCCCCTACTTTCTCTACGAGCAGAGAGTTCACCTATCACATAGACGGCCTGGGTTCGATCCCAAGTGACAGCATGTGAGATTTGTGGAGAACAAAGCAACGCAGGGCGGATTTTTTCCGGTTTCCTCAGCGGTCGCATTTCACCGGAGCTCCATCTTCATTCCATGTATGATCAGTGCCATCGCCTGCGGTTCAATAAGTAGTACAAGCAGACATTAAATCTGTGCTCCATTCACCTGTTTTTTTCTTCATATCTAAGTAATAAGCTTATTTTTTTATCTACTTCATGCTAATCGAGATAAACAGAATGGTCTTATTGCTTTCTTGTAAGAGAATGGAAATAAAGGAGTAATACAGGTTAAACCGACAGTCAAATGTTTTAAAATATGGTTGCTATGGGCGTGGCCAGGAGTTGACAAGTTCCAGTATGAGAAAATGATAAAACTTTAAATATTTTAAAACTTAAACCAATAAGGAATATTCTATACAACACAAATTCTGTGTTTTAACGAGCTCTACAGTGTTTGTGTATTAAGTTTTTGTCTATCTCTTAAGGTATACCGGATGTCTATGCAAAATTTAAAAAAAAAATACAAAGAAAGTCTGATGTGTTCCATTCACATGACTTTCTCTGCATATCTGCAAAAAATTATTGTTAAAACTCTTACTTTTATTTACTTCATGCTAATCGAGAAAATATTAGCAGAAATAGTCTTAGTATTTGTTTCCTTGTAAGCAGAAGCAAAATAAGGGAGTACCGTTGGTTAAAGTAATAGTCAGAAGCTGGTTTCTAAGTGACTGAAGCTCTTTTGTTTGTATGGACAGGAGTTGACATATTCCTGCATTAGAAAAGTATAAGTTTTTCATAGCTGAAAATAAAAACAAGGGATATTTAAAAAACGATCAACTCCTCGAAAAAAATGTATATGACATAAATTGTGTGCTTTAATGTGCTCTACATTTTCTGTGGGGTAAGTTTTTGTCCATTTTTTACGGTGTAGCAGTTATGCAAAATCCGTAAAATTCATTCAGAGGCTATTCCCAGAAAATTCAAGATATACATTTTATTTGTCAATTAAGTATCTTAAATTTACGAGATTTTAATCAAATTCGTTAGAGCCATTTTTAAGAAAATCAAAATTTTCGAAATTTTTTCCATATAAAGGGTAGTTCGGAGTAAGAGATTGTCTTGAAAATCTACGTGTTGCATTCTTGGATAATACTGAACTTAATTTTCAAGTTGGTATTTAACGGTCTTTTAGTTTTTGAGCTATGCTGTCCACAGACACACGGACATGTTTCTAAAGCTCATTTTTACTTTCTCTACACGTACTATGTACATAGTGTATAGAGAAGTTATTGTACTAGGGTCGGCTGATAAGTCTCTTGCCTCTCAATGAAAACAGCATTTAATTTTATTTTTTGCTTTATTTCTCAACATAATCTCCAGAAAGGCTAATGCATTTCTCATATCGTTATTCTAATTTAATTAAACCATCTCTGTAGTGCGATTTATCAAGGTCCTCAAAATGGCTGTTTACCGCATCAATGACCTCCTCGTTGCTGTGAAATCTTCGTCCTCCAAGAAATTTTTTGAGGTTTAGGAACAGGTGGTAGACACGGGTGGTAGATCTGGCGAATAGAGTGCATGTTCAAACAATTCGAAATTTTTCCCATTGGAATGACTGAACGGTGGGCCGGAGCATTGTCGTGATGAAACAGGATATTTTTGTGTGCCAAATGAGGTATTTTTCTTTTCACCTCATCACTCAAACGTTGCAGTAAGCTTGCGTAGTAGTCACCAGTGATACTTTTACCCTTCTCCAAGTAATCAATAAATATAACTCCCCGTGCATGCCAGAAAACACTCGTCATAAACTTGTTAGCCGACAAAACTGACTTTGCTTTTTTTGGAGTTGGTTCACCTGGGGCAATCCACTGTTTTGACTGTGATTTACTTTCAGGAGTGTAGTGATGTATCCAAGTTTTATCCATGGTAATAAGCCCTCTCAAAAATTGACTGGGAATTTTACTGTAGAGCCCCATATTCTTAACAGAAACAGAACACATATAAGATTTTTTTTGTGACGATGCCATACTATGTAAGGCTTTATAAAAATTACAATTATAGGTACACACTCACAAGTACACATAAGGACCATTTTCTAATTTTTTATTCAGGGGGTCTGAAAACATATATTATCGCATTTTTGTATGCAACACAATACTTTCTTTTTACACTATGTACATAGTACATATAGAGAAAGTAATGTTTTATATTTAGTTTCTGCTGATCTTTCTGTAATGACGGTTTCATATGTGGTACTTTTTGACACCCCTGATGACCCTGTGGCCTTGGACTATAGCATAACCCTAGAGGAGATATAGAAGACAGAATAAGACCTTTGACTCTCTTACGCAAAATATTCTACCGTAAGAAGAATTTTCCTTATGCACATGTTTCATGAATTTTAATCCAGTTTTGAATATTATATCTGTTATAAGAGCATCGAAGCTTTGCATTTTTGAGAAGAAGCAACATTATTTATGTATACGCGTACCCTGGAGATTCTCTGCGAGCAAAGTGCATTGTGTTTTCCTGTCATTTAAACAGGAAGTAGACAGCATCACCCGGTACTTCTGGGATGCGATTTCAATTTATTAATTTATGAGCGCACTCTATGGATTAGTGACGAATTCACTCTATCTCATTTTAAATCAAACAACGAAAATGCAGAATACATGATTACTGTAGTCCTACCTGCTCATCCTCACCCTAAGAAGGTCGCGGGTTCGACTCCAGTGGCGGTCTACATAACCCATGCATTCTTACCTCTTCTACAAGATGTAGGAGTACGGAGGAATGGCGGGAAAAAGATTTACCGCGATTCTTCACCACCGCGAATGTAGAGCTAGAAGCATGTTGGACGTTACTGGTTGGCACGGAAGACGTGGACGGGCTAGGTAAATTTATACTTAAGGCACGACAGCTGAGATCTGCAGAGGCTGCCAATAGAGAAGGGAAAGGGGGGGGGATAATAACAGCTAAACAAAAGTAATTACAATGTTTTACATTTGATGTCATACTTAGCTCATTGTTGTGTTATGGTTTTATATATTGTGTGTATATATGTCTTTTAAGTGTATTTATCTATTATAAGAGGATACATTTATGAAGATGTACTCTGTGCTGTAAATTTAAATTGCTGTATTTGAATAACTTTGTATTTTTATTATCGTGTTCACTCTTTAATTTTTTGCTGTTGTTTTAATATTGTTTTTTATTGTGTATTATAAAAACACGTACGGTCTATGCACTCTGCGATTGTTGAAGTTTAATATATGATATTGTTATGTCAATAAATACACATATTCAGTCATTCTTACCTTCTCTAGTATATATTAGAATCGGCTGCACCTCTCAATGAAAACATAATTTAAAACATCTCCAGAGCGGCTAATACATTTGTCATATCGGTGTTCCAATTTAATTAAACCTTCTCTGTGGTGCGATTTATCAAGGTCCTCAAAATAGCTGTTTACCGCATCAATGGCCTCCTCGTTGCTATGAAATCTTCGTCCTTCAAGACATTTTTTGAGGTTTGCTAACAGGTGGTAGTCACTGGGTGTTAGATCTGGCGAATAGGGTGGATGTTCAAGCAATTCGAACTTTAATTCGAACATTTCTCACATTCCAAATACTGAACGACGGGTCTGATCATTGTTGTGATGAAACAAGAGTTTTTTGTTTGCCAAATGCTCTTTTTCTTTTCACCTCATCACTCAAACGTTGCAGTAAGCTTGCGGAGTAATCACCAATGATACTTTTACCCGTTTCCAAGTAATCAATACAAATAATTCCCTGTGCATCCCAGAAAACACTCGCCATAAACTTGTTAGCTGACAAAATTGACTTGGCCTTTTTTTGGAGTTGTTCACCTGGCGCAATCCACTGTTTTGACTGTGATTTACTTTCTGGAGTGCTGTGATGTATCATGTTTCATCCATGGTAATAAGCCGTCTCAAAAATGCACTGGGATTTTTACGGTAGAGCTCCACATTCTTAACAGAAACAGTTTTTTTTGCAACTTTTGATCAGGTGTCAACAAACGTGGCACCCATCTTGCACAGACCTTGTGAAAACCCAAAACATTACTTAAAATATTACCTGCACGTTCTTTTGATATGTTTACAGCCTCTGCTATCTCAAACAACTTTAATCTGTGGTCTTCCAGTACTAAACGATGAATTTTCTCAATGATCTCTGTAGTTGTCACTTCTACAGCGCGTCCAGAGCGAGGCTCATCACTAGTGCTCGTACGTCCCATTTTAAACTGTGCAACCCACCTTTTAATCATTGAATATGAAGGGGCAGAGTCTTTCAATGTACTGTCCGTTTCCTCCTTGATTTCTTCAGGCGTTGAGCCTTTCAAATGGAAGTATTTAATCACTGCTCCATTTTCGTGAAAGAAAACTCTAAAGTTGTCTTGTTTAAAATGCTGTCATTGGAAAACTAAACAAGCTATTGACCTGTAACTATGGATACAAGCTAGTCTAGAGTTAAACTATACGCTGATATCGTTTGAGAAAAATATATGTACTTTACAACTGGAATCAATAACAAGGAATATCTCGGAAACCGTTACCTCCACAACAAAAATATTAAGGACATATATTGGGTATTTTGACGAGATATGTATTTTCTGTGTAGTAAGTTTTTGTTTATCTCTTACGGTTTAGCAGTTACGCAAAATTCAGCAAAATTCATGCAGTATAAAGAGATCTACAGAGGCTATTCCCAGAAAATTCAAGATATACAGTTTATTTGGAGTGTAAATATTTTTAATATACGGGATTTTAATCAAAATCGTTAGTCATTTTTTAGAAAATCAAAATTTTCGTATATTTTTCCATGTAAACAGTAGTTGGGAGTGGAGGGATTTTATTGAAAATCCTCGTGTCGCATTTCTGAAAGATTCCAAACTTAAATACCAAGTTTATTATTTGACGGACTTTTCGTTTTTGAGCTATGCTGTCCACAGACGGCCACACACACACACACACACACACACACACACACACACACACACACACACACACACACACACGGATCTTTTTCAAAAAAAGCATTTTTACTTTCTCTAGCCCCATATGTACTATGTACATAGGGATAGCTAAGGTACTGTAATGCACCCAGAAATTTTTTGTCGAGATTTTACCGGAAATGTATGTTTTGAGGTCCATGAGTCCCAAAAAAGCATTTTAAAAAAAATGTCCGTGTGTGTCTGCAGTCAGAATAGCTCCAAAACGAAAGGACCGTTAAATAATAAACTTGGTATTTAGGCTTAGTATCTTCCTAAGATGCACAAACTACCCTTTACGTAGAAAAAATTTCGAAAGTTTTGATTTTCTTAAAAATGGCTCTAAGTTTGTTGATTAAAATCCCGTATATTAAAGCTATATGTGTGCGGAATAAAATGTATACTCGAATTTTCTGGGAAAAGACTGTGAAGACCTCTTTGTTCTGAATGAATTTTGCCGAATTTTGCATAACTTGTTAGCGGTAAGAGATAGACAAAAACTCACTACACAAAAAATGTACATTACGTCAAAACACACAATATATGTGCTTTACGTTTTTGTTGTGGAGGTAACCGTTTCTGAGATATCCCTTGTTATTGGTTTCAATTGTGAAGTACTTACACTTTTCTTAGATATGAAGCGTCCGTTTTTCTTTTGTTCTACTTCTAGTCAAGCAAAATGTGATTTGCAATGACAGTCGCATAACTATAGCTTTTGGGAGTCACTTTAGCATAGTACATCACCTTAGTGCCCTTCTACTTATAAGGAACTAAGTAATAAGAGCATTCCAGTAGTATTTGTTTTGATTAGCATTGTGTACAAAGAAGAATAATTTTTTGTAGGAGGTTTGTAGAGCGGCTAGAGAAAGTCATGTGAGTGTAACCCATCAGAGTTGTTCATGTCCCCACGTCAGTAATATCCCCGCGCTATACGGTGGATTATACATTACGATAAAGACAGAAAACATGGATGTATGTTGGCGTAGCTAAAAGGATGGAGTTGCTGAAAGCATGCACTGGATTTACAGTACTCTGTATTTGAGATTTGTAAGCAGAATAACAAATGAGTATGGCAGAGAACAGAAATGGGAACAACCGCCAAGTGAAATATTCATTCTCGTTAATGCACTGCTGACTTAAACATTCATTGTTTTGTCCTCTTATTATTTATGCAAAAATTTACGTAATTGTTTTTAAAAATACCACAAACTGAATGAAACGTATGGGATTTGACTTCGCTAAAATTGATTGTTTTCTGCTGGAGTATATCAGTGCTTATTATATGTGTAAATATTGTTATGGTCTTTAATAAAGGAATTAAATTGGAACAATAGGATGAACAGTTATACTTTCTCTACACGTACTATGTACATAGTGTATAGAGAATGTATTTCATTCCACCCAAAAATTCGATATTGACATTTCATCGGAAATTTGCGTTTTAGGGTCCCTGGTATCAAAACAAATCTGATGTGTTCCATTTACATGACTTTCTCTACATCTCTGCAACAAATTATTGTTAAAAACCGTATGCTTGTATTTACTTCATGCTAACCGTGTAAAAGTTTAGCAGAAATAGCCTTATTACTTGCTTCCTTGTAAGTAGAAGCGAAATAATGGAGTACTATAAGTTAAAGTGACAGTCAAAAGCTGGTTGCTATATAACTGATGTTCCTTGGTTTAAGTTTTGTATCTTCCAGGGGTGTGACACGAAGATTTTGAGAAAACCTCGCCACCCCAAACTACTCTTTACATAGACCGTTTTTTCGAAAACTATTATTTTCTCAAAAATGGTTCTAATAGTATTGATTAAAATATCGTATGCTAAAGCTTTTAACCTGAAAAATGAAATATATATCTTCAATTTTCTGAGAATAGCCTCTGAAGACTACTTTATTCTGGATGAATTTTACGGAATTTTACATATCTGCTAAACCGTAAGAGATGGAGAAAAACTTAACACACGAACACTGTAGAGCACGTTAGAACACACAATTTATGTTTTTTCGTGGAGTTGATCGTTTGTGACACATTACTTGTTTTTGGTTTCAGCTTTAAAAAATCTGATGTGTACCATTCACATGACTTTCTCTATATCCCTGCAACAAATTATTCCTAAAAAGCTTTTACTTCTATTAACTTCATGCTAATCAGTAAACCATTAGCAGAAATAGCCATATTACTTGCTTCCTTGTAAGTAGAGGTGAAATAATGGAGTACCATAGGTTAATTAACAGCTGGTTGATATGTCACTGAAGTTCCTTTGTTTGTATGGACAGTAGTTGACAAATTCCTGTATGAGAAATGTATGTTTTTCATAGCAGAAACCAAAAATAAGGAATGTCACAAAAACGACGAACTCCACGAAAAAAATGTATATAACATAAATTGTGTGTTTTAACGTGCTCTACATTTTTTTGTGTAGTAAGTTTTTGTCCAACTCTTACGGTTTAGCAGTTATTCAAAATTTAGTAAAATTCATCCAGAATAAAATACTCTTCAGAGGCTATTCCCAGAAAATTCAAGATATACACTTTATTTGTCAGGTAAATATCTTTAATGTACGAAATTTTAATCAAAATCGTTACAGCCATTTTTGAGAAAATCAAAATTTTCGAAAAAAGTTCCATGTAAAGGGTAGTTGGGGGTGGGGGGATTTTTCTCAAAATCTTTTTGTCGCATCCCTGGAAGATACTAAACTTAAATACCAAGTTTGGTATTTTACCGACTTTTCGTTTTTGAGTTATCGTGTTCACAGACACACGGACACACACACACACACACACACACACACACACACACACACACACACACACACACACACACACACGGATCTTTTTGTGAAAATGCTTTTTTTGGATATTGGGGACCCTAAAACATATATTTCGAGTGAAATCTCGGTATCGAATTTCTAGGTGGAGTGCAATACTTTCTCTATACGCTATGTACATAGTGCGTATGGAGAAAGTAAAAACTTACACTTTTCTCATACAGGAACTTGTCAACTCTTGTCCATACAAACAAAGGAACTTCTGTCACATAGCAACCATCTTTTGCTATCACTTCAACCTATGCTACTCCCTTACTTCGCTTCTACTTACAAGGAAGCAAGTAATTAAGGTAACTTCTGCTAATGTTTATCTCCATTATCATTAAGGAGCTAGCAGAATATGCTTTTTAACAATAATTTGTTTCTGCGATGTAGAGAATGTCATAAGAATAGTACGCTCAGATTTTTGGATTTAAGACAGACTTGCTGTCACATCTTTGACAGATAAAGTAATACGGAAAATCCAGAAAGAATAACATTTTTACACTCTTACTGAGAAAATCTGATGTGTTCCATTCATAAGACTTTCTCTACATTTCTAAAACAAATTATTGTCAAGAAGCTTATTTTTCTATATACTTCATGCTAATCAAGATAAATATTAAAGAAGTGGTCTGATTACTTGGTTCCTTGTAAGTATAAGAAGACTAAGGGAATACACTAGAACATACCGAGAGTCAAATGCATTAAAAAGTGGTTGCTACGGGATTCAAATCCGTTTCTTTGCGTGGCCAGTTATTGACAAGTTGCCGTTGAGGAAAGTGTTTTAAAACTGAAATCAATGACAAGGAATATCTCTAAAACGGTCAGTCCACGAAAAAACATGTATATAATATAAATTGTGTGTTTTAACGTGCTCTACAGTTTTGTGTGGTAAGTTTTTGTTTAGCTCTTACGGTTTAGCAGTTATTCAAAATTCCGTAAACCTCATTCAGAATAAAGTAGTCTTCAGAGACTATTCCCAGAAAATTGAAGATATACATTTTATTTGTCAGGAAAAATCTTGAATATACGATATTTTAGGTAAAATCCTTAGCTATTTGTTTAGAAAATCAGCATTTTCGAAAAAGTCCCATGTAAAGTGTAGTTTGAGATGGGGAAATTTTTTCAAAATTTACGTGTCGCATTCTTGGAAGATGCCAAACTTAAATACCAATTTTGGTATTTAACGGTCTTTTCGTTTTTGAGCTATGCTGTCCACAGGTATGCAGACACACACACACAGACACACACACACGGACCTTTTTGTAAAAATGCTTTTTTTGGATTCAGAGGGACCCTAAACATGTACTTCCGGTGATATCTCGGTATCGAATTTTTGGGTGGAATACAATACCTTCTCTATACACTATGTACAAAGTACGTGTAGAGGAAGTAAAAATTCAGTTTCAGAAAAAGGTCCATGTGTGTGTCCCTGTGTCTGTGAACACATAACATCAAAAGTCGGTAAAATACCAAACTTGGTATTTAAGTTTTGTATCTTCCAGGGATGTGACACGAAGATTTTGAGAAAAATCTCCCCACCCCAAACTACTCTTTACATGGAACTTTTTTTCGAAAATTTTGATTTTCTCAAAAAGGGTTCTAATGATTTTGATTAAAATATCGTATACTGAAAAATGAAATGTATATCTTGAATTTTCTGAGAATAGCCTCTGAAGACTAATTTATTCTGGATGAATTTTACGGAATTTTACGTATCTGCTAATCCGTAAGAGATGGACTAAAACGTAACACATGAAAACTGTAGAGCGCGTTAAAACACACAATTTATGTTATATACATTTTGATCGTGTAGTTGATAGTTTTTTAGATATTCCTTGTTTTTGGTTTCAGCTTAATAAAACTTATACTTTTCTTTTACTGGAGTTTGTCAGCTCGTGTCCATACAAACAAAGGAACTTCAGTCACATAGCAACCAGCTTTTGACTATCACTTTAACCTATGGTATTCCCTTATTTCGCTTCTACTTACAATTTTGTCTTGATTAGCATGAAGTAAATAGAAGCATAAACTTTTTAACAATAATTTTTTCCCCATGAAATCTCAGTATTGAAGCTTTTGATGAAAGACACACCTCCTCTCACATATTTGACAGAAAAAGTAATCTGGAAAAGAACAGTTTTGTGAAAAAAAGTGTTGTGAGGAAGTCAGAATGTGTTGCCAGGGAGTTGATGTCGTGCACGTGACGTTGATGAAGTTGAAAGCAGTCGATGATATTCCCCTGGCCAGCTTCCAACATACAAACACAAGTACCAACTGCGGATACCAAATTTAAAACAAAAGTTTGGCGCTTTTCCATATGCTGCGACGCGACTAGGTATTGCTTATGAATATAAAACAAGAATGGTCAACTCTCTGCTTTTGACGTGTGCCGAACAGCACTTTCTATTCTGTGCCAATTCAAATGTTTTTTCCACATCCACAAGTTTTTACAGCGTCCTCCTGTTTTCCGTTCCAAAGTGATATACAGGCTGATCCACGTAAAATGAATATAACACAAATTGTGTGTTTTAACGTGCTCTAGATTTTTTGTATGGTAAGTTTTCTGTTAAGCTCTTATGGTTAAGCAGTAATGCAAAATTCCGTCAAATTGATCCAGAATAAAGCAGTCTTCAGATGCTATTCCCAGAAAATTGAAGACATACATTTTTATTTGTGAGGTATTTTTCTTTAATATACCATATTTTAATGAAAATCGTCAGGGCCATTTTTGAGAAAATAAAAAAAATTGAAAATATGCCATGTAAAGGGTAGTTTGGGGCGTGGGAATTTTTCTCAAAGTCTTCGTGTCGTATCTTCTGGAAGATATTAAACTGAAATACCAATTTGGTATTTTACCGACTTTTCATTTTTGAGTTATCGCGTTCACAGACACACAGGATCTGTTTTTGAAAACGCTACATTTCCGGTGAAATCTCGGCAACGAATTTTTGGGTGGAGTGTAATACCTTCTCTATATACTATGTACATAGTACGTGTAGAGAAAGTAAATATATATTTTGGATGAAAATGTAGGTAGTACATAAGGTAAGGGAGCTTATATTGTGAATTGATCTCTTAGCTTAGTGACTGGAAATATCAGATTTTTGGAGCAAATCACAGGCGACCGAAGATCGATTGCGATTCATTGAGTATGAAAAATATATGCACGATGGAGAGGACGAAAAAGTGTTTGAAAGAGGGTTACCAAATATGTCCTCCAGCCCCATATGTAAATACATGGAGCGCAACGTGCAGAGAGAGAGAGGTGGAGAGGGAGGGAGAGAGATAGTGGATGACTGCCTCTAATTTGGCCTATGGCAAGCTTCCGAAAATAGAAAGAGACAAAGAGAGTCGAGGTTCATTTTGATTTGTATGGTTCATTAATTTATCAAACCTTCTCAGTCTGCAGTGACAGGCTTAACTATAGACGATCCAGCAATGAAATAATAACGTTCATGACGACGACATTCCGTTCGATTGGCCTTGAACTGTGTCACTGCAAGTAATTGGGCATCTATACAAGTTAGAGACCAAAAAGTGCAATACCACAGCTGGGATTTTATCCATGGACCTCCTGGTTCTCGTCCACTTGCTCTAACAACTGAGCCACCATTGCAACATGCCCGAACGGCACTAAATTCTCCCACCGATTCGCGTTTTTACTGTATTCCACCCAAAAATTCTATGTAGAGATTTTACCCGAAATATATTTAAAATGTCTTTATTGACTAAGCAATTAGTTACAAATAATTAGTTCACTCGACGTAAGGAAGTGACAGTGTATGGTCCGTGGCTGGCGCGTCACTGCTCGATAACACCGCAGTCACTCACGACTCGATACAAATCACAACACACACACTGAATCCTTCCTGCTTTTATAAGACGAAAATGACGTCACAAACGTTCCTGAAACTTCTCTTACATATTAGAAACCGAAGCTAGAAACATCTCGACTGTCGGGAACAATCAAGATGTGGATGTGTCACGTTCCGAAGTCTCCTATTTCGTCGCGCCATTGTTTACCATCGATGATGTGTCACGTTCCAGATCTTGCCACATACCACAGTGAACATGGGAAAGGTCGCACGCGCGACCCACATTATCACAATATGTTTTGAAGGCCCCTGGATCCTAAAAAAAAACTTTTCGTAAAAGGTCCGCGGGTCTGTGGAGAGCATAGCTCATAAACGAAAAGACCGTTCAATATCAAACTTGGTATTTATCTTTAGAATCTTCCAGAGTTACGGTATGAAGATTTTGAAGAATTTTCAAAAAAATTAGATATCGAGATTTCACCGCAAATAAGTGTTTTGTGACTCCCTGAATCCAGAAAAAACAGACATTTTTAGGAAAATGTTAGTGTGTGTGTATGGACAGCATAACTCAGCAACAAAAAGTCCGTTAAATACCAAAGAATGCGACACGAAGATTTTCAAGAAAATCTCCACACCTCAAACTACACTTTACAAGGAATTTTTTTCCAATGCTTTCATTTTCTCAAAAATTGCGCTTACAATTTTGATTAAAATGATGTATATTAAACATATTTACATGACAAATAAAGTGTATATATTGATTTTCTGGTAATAGTCTCTGAAGACCTCTTCATTCTGGATCAATTTTATATAACTGGATAGACAAAACCTTACTACATAAAGAATATAGGAACTCATTAAAGCTCGTAATTTATGTGCTGTACTTTCCATGGCTTTCTCGTTACACTGTATATTATACAAACCCCTTTGTGGGATTCTTTGTAACACGGATGTTTCTAAGTGACCCTTTTGGTATCAGTTGCTGGACTTAGGGCCATAATGGGAGCACTATCTCAGGCTTTATATGTTTCCGTCTAACAGTTTAACTGTCTCAGTTGGATAATTATCATTTCCATAAATCTCTTACACAGAACTCTCTCAAGAGCTATCGTTGTCCAAACTTATACTTCATCGGGATGCGACGCGACGAGGGGTACACTCCACATTGTCTCGTGCTGTAATTATTATAACTTTGATTCCGGCAGTAACAAAATGCCCGTAGTGTGCTTCCTTGTTTACTTTATTAGTGTTGTGTGTACTGTTTTTACTTTCTTACAATATACGTAACAGAGAGAAAGTGTTGAATTTCACCCAAAAATTCGATACGGGATTTCAGCGGAAATATATGCTTTACGACCTCCTGAATACTTCTATTTCTAATAATATACTGATAATTTTTAAAAAATCTGATGTGTTACACTCACATGACTTTCTCTAGCTGCTCTACAAAACTCCTACAAAAGATTATTCTTCTTTGTACACAATGCTAATCAAGATAAATGATAGCAGAATGTTCTTATTACTTAGTTCTTTATAAGTAGAAGGGAATAAGAGAACGCACTATGCTAAAGTGATTGTCAAATGTTTTAAAAGCTATCGTTATGCGATTGTCATTGCAAATCACTTCTTTGCTTGGCCAGGAGTAGAACAAAAGAAAAACAGACATTTCCTGTGTGAGAAAAGTTTAAGTATTTCAAAATTGAAACCAATAACAAGGAATATCTCAGAAACGGTTACCTCCACAACAAAAACGTAAAGAACAAAAACTGTGTGTTTTGTCATGAGGTACGTTTTTTGTGTAGTACGTTTTTTCTATCTCTTACGGTTTAGCAGTTAAACAAAATTCAGCAAAATTCATCCAGATTAAAGAAGTCTTCAGAGGCTATTCCCAAAAAATTCGAGATATACATTTTATTTTGGACATAAATAGCTTTAATATACTGGATTTTAATCAAAATTGTTAGAGCCATTTTTAAGAAAATCAAAATGCTCGAACTTTTTTTCATGTAAAGGGTAGTTTGTGATGGGGGGATTTTTTGAAAATCTTCGTGTCACATCCTTGGAAGATAATAAACCTAAATACCAAGTTAGGTATTTAACGGTTTTTTTTTGTTTTGGGGCTATGCTGTCCACAGACACACACACGCGGTCCTTTTTTTAAAAATGCTTTTTTTTCGGACTCAGGGGACTCCAAAACATATATATTCCTGGTGAAATCTCGGTATCGAATTTTTGGGTGCATTACAATACCTTCTCTATCCCTATGTACATTGTAGAGAAAGTAAAAATGTTCACTTGTGTATATGTTTGTGTGTATGTATGAATGAATAGGTGCATTTTTTGACATATCACATATTGCGCTTGAACAGTCGCACGGGTCCACAGACCGTGCGTGCTTTTCTAATACACAATAAAAAGCAATATTAAAAAAACAACAAAGAATTAAAAGAATAAACACGAAAATAAAAATACAAAGATATTCAAATACGCAATTTAAATTTACAGCACAGAGTACACCTTCATAAATGCACCCTCTTATAATAGATACATACACTTCAAAGAAATATATACACATAATATATAAAAGCATAACACAACAATGAGCTAAGCATGACATCAAATGTAAAACATTGTAATCACTTTTGTTTAGCTGTTATTATCCCCCCCCCCTTCCCTTCTGTATTGGCATCCTCCTCAGATCTCAGCTGTTGTGCCTTAAGTATAAATTTACCTAGCCCGTCCACTCTTCCGTGCCTGCCAGTAACGTCCAACATACTTCTAGCTCTACATTCGAGGTTCCCGCTAAATGTTTTTCCCGCCATTCCTCCGTTCGACTACGTCTTGCCAAGATGTGGGTCCACGACTCTTCCTCCTCGCAAATGGGACAGATTCTCGTACCATTCTCGTCAGCAATTTTTGTGCTTCTCCATGCTCCTAGTCTAATCCACGCGAGCCTCTCTCTAATGAGTTTGGTACCTATTTTGATGTATTGCTCCACTCCGATTTTAGCCCAGACTGTACTTCTAATGAAACCTTCTCCATGCATTGCGCAATTATTTGCTGTCTGTCATAGATGCGGTTCTTAATTTATACTTTTTCTATACGTACTATGCACATAGTGTATAGAGAAGGTATTGCACTTCACCAAAAAATTCGATACCGAGATTTCACCGTAAATATATGTTTTAGGGTTCCCTGTATCCAAAAAAAGTGTTTTCAGAAAAAGGTCCGTGTGTCCGTGTGTCTGTGAACACGATAACTCAAAAACGAAAAGTCGGTAAAATACCAAATTTGGTATTTAAGTTTAGTATCTTCCAGGGATGCGAAACGAAGATTTTGAGAAAAATCCCCCCACCCCAAACTACCCTTTACATGGAACTTTTTTAGAAAATTTTAAATTGATCTAACGATTTTGATTAAAATATCATATGTTAAAGATATTTACCTGTCAAATAAAATGTATATTTTGAATTTTCTGAGAATAGCCTCCGAAGACTACTTTATTCTGGATGAATTTTGCATAACCACTAAACCGTAAGAGATGATCAAAAACTTAACACACAAAATGTAGAGCACGTTAAAACACACAATTTATGTTATATACATTATTTTCCTGGAGTTGATCGTTTTTCAGATATTCCTTTTTCTCGGTTTCAGCTTATACTTTTCTCATACAGGAATTTGTCAACTCGTGTCCATACAAACAAAGGAACATCAGTCACATAGCAACCAGCTTTTGGCTTTCACTTTAACCAACGATACTCCCTTATTTCGCCGCTACTTACAATAAAGCCAGAAATAAGACTATTTCTGCTATTTTTTCTCGATTAGCGTGAAATAAATAAAAGATAAGCTTATTAACAATTTATACCCTTAGTGTGCTTTTCTGTTTACTTTATTAGTCTTGTGTATACTGTTTTTATTTTCTCTGGCACGTATGTACATAGTAGATATAGTAGCTATTGTATGTCACCCAAAAATTCCGTACGACATTTCACCGGAAATATATGTTTTGGGACCTCCTGGATAGATAAAAAAATATTTTTAGAAAAATGTTGGTGTGTGTGTGTGTGTGTTTATGTCTGGGGAAGCATAGCTCAAAACATGAAAAGTCGTTAAGTACCAAATTTGATATTTAAGTTTAGCATTTTCCAAGAATGCGACACGAAAATTTAGAATAAGAAATCCTGCCACTTAAACAAGTGAAGCGTTCAACAAGTCCTTAGAAAAAGTTAAAAAAAAAAATATATATATATATTTTTGGTAGACTTCTTTTCAACTGTTTTAAGCCTTCCAAAAAAGTAGGATTTCGGAAGGCCCTCCAAATAGGCATTTGTGTGGGAGATGACCTCTTCGTTTGATGTGATGCGTTTTCCACCGAACTCCCCTTTTCAAGTTGGTAAATAAAAATAAATGCCACTGGGGCCAAATCTGGTGAATACGGTGGATGTTGTAATAATTCGAACCTAAATCCTACAATTTCCGACATCGAAAGTGCACAGGTGTGAAACCTTGCTTATCTTGATGAAAGAGAACATTTTTCTTTGCCCGCCTGGGTAGCGTGGTGGTAGCATGTCTACCTCACATTCAAAAGGTCGTGAGTTCGAATCTCGCTTAGGGTGAGTTACCCGGGTAAGGTTTTTTTCGGGGTTTTCCCTTTTCCTGAGAAGACGAATGTCGAGTAACTTTAAGCTCCATGGACCCTGAGATCATTTGAGCATATCATCAATTGCATTCATCGTCGGATATGACCAAACCAGGTTAAAAGGACGTTAAACTACAAAAAAAAAAAATAATCTTTGCCAGAGGAGGGCGGGTTTTCTTGATTTCTCCGTTCAACCGGTGCAATAACGGTGCATACCTAATATTCTCCATTTATCGTTCTTTCTTCCTGCAAGTAATCAACGCAGATGATTGCACGTGCGTCCCAAAAGACGGAAGCCATCACCTTGTCTGCATATTTCACCACCTCTGCCTTCTTCGGAGCCGGTTCGCATTTAAAAATCCACTGTTTCAACTGTACTTTTGTCTCTGGATTGTAGTAGTGTATTCATTTCATCTACAGTTATCTATCAACTCAAAAATTTGTCAGGATTACGACGGCAAAGTGGCAAACCAGCTTCGGAATGGATCACAATATTGCGTTTATTTTCCATTGAGAGTAAACGCGGCACCTATCTTGCCGAGACCTTTGTCAGACTTAATTTTTGTTGCAAAATTGAGATGACTGTATCTTATGTTATGCCTGTTGCCTCTACTATTTCGCGAGCTTTGATTCGTCGATCACTCAAAACCATATCGTGGATTTTGTCAACCATTTTGAAGGAAGTGACTTCTACTGGATGTCCTGAACGATGTTCATCATTTGTGGATGTACGGCCACGTTTAAATTCATTTATCCAATTGTAGATTGTTGCAAACGGAGGAGCAGATGTGGCATGGAGTTGATCCAACTCGGCTTTTATCTCTTTCGGTGTTGAGTCTTTTAAATAGAAGTGTTTAATCACCGCACGAATCAATTGAATCAATCGCCTATAGCAACGAAACCACTTGATGGATATAGCTGAAACTTTAACTGTCATCTAGTAAGAGACGTCGGTTACTAAATACAAACTTTTTTCAGTGCTACGAGTGTCATTTCTAGGATTTTCTAAGTACCCTCGTTACCCTTTACAGAGAACAATTTTGAACATTTTGATTTTCTCAGAAATTGCTCAAACGATACCGTGCATTTAGGAAATTTGTTAGCTAAATAAAGTCATTATCTTGACTTTTTTGGGAATAGGCTCTTTTGGGGGGGGAATAGGCTCTTTTGGGGGGGGGGGAATATGCTCCTTTTGGGGGGGGGGAACAGGCTCTTTTTTTTTTTTTTTTTTTTTTTTTTTTTTTGGGAACAGGCTTTTAAGACCTCTTTATTGGTTATGAATTTTGATGAATTTGCATAAGTGGTAAACCGTAAGAAAAAGACAGAAACTTAACTGTACAAAAAATATTGGTATCGTCAAAATATACAAGTTATATCCGTACTATGTACATAGTGTGCAGAGAAGGTATTTTAAAGCACCCAAAAGTTCGATAGCTAGACTTCACCGGAAATACATGTTTTGAGACCATCTGAATCCAGAAAAAGCCTTTTTACAAACATGTATGTCTGTGTGTCTATCTGTCTGTGTGGCCTGTGGACAGCATAGCTCAAAAATGAAAAGACCGTTAAAAACCAAACTTGGTATTTAGGTTTGGTAGCTACCAAGGATGCGACACGGAAGATTTTCAAGAAAATTTCCCCCTTCTGCAGCTACCCTTTACATGAACTTTTTTCGAAAATTTTATATTAAAGATATTTACCTGACAAATAAAATGTATATCTTGAATTTTCGGTGAACAGCCTTTGAAGACTACTTTATTCTGGATGAATCTTACGGAATTTTGTATAACTGCTAAGCCATAAGAGATGGGCAAAAGCTCACTACTAAAAAGATGTAGAACACATTAAAACACACAATTTTGTGGAGTTGATAGTTTTTTTTACATATTCCTTGTTTTTGGTTTCATCTTTGAAAAACTTATACTTTTCTCATACAGGAATTTGCCAACTCCTGTCCACACAAAGGAACTTCAGTCACATAGCAACCGGTTTTTGACTATCACTTTAACCTATGTTACTCCCTTGTTTCGCTTCTACGTACAAGTAAGCAAGTATTAAGACTATTTCTGATAATTTTTCTCGATTAGCAAGAAGGAAGTAAAAGCATAAACTTTTAAACAATAATTTGTTAGAGAGATGTAGAGAAAGGATGACATTTAGAACTGGATTCAATAAAGTCACAATAACTGGAACGTCACTACGGCAGGTACACGGTCCACAGCATCGCAAATCACCCATCAACAAACTGGTAAATATCCATTCTTTCTCCCCTCTTTTTTTCAGAGTAGAGTAAATAAGGGTTTGCCAATTGGGGAAAAAATGTTCCCCTTTCGCGGTCAACCATTAGCTGTAATGAAAATACAAACGCTTTTAATTCAGTCTCCTTTTCTCTGAATCTGCTTTGAAGCACTATTCATTCATTTGAACCTAAATTCTCTTTGGGATCTCTTATAAAATTAAAATAACAAACAAAAATCAGAGGGAAGCTCAATAAACATGTTATAATGTAAAGGAAATCTTGGTAGATGAGAAGCCATCCCACTATTCGCCTAGCGACCCGGGAAAACCACAAAAAAATCAGTTGTGTTATACGTAAGTTGTAGAAAACCTTGATGTGCTCCGTTCACATGACTTTGTCTACCAATGCTGTTGCAAACTATTCTTAAAACACTTTTTTCTTTTATCTACTTCATGGTAATCGAGATAAACATTGAAGAAATTGTCTGAACTTAAATGCCGAGTTTGCTATTTAACCCAACATCGTATTTTTCTTAATCTGTCCAAACACACACACAAAGACGCGGATATAATTCTAAAAATCTGATGTGTTCTATTCACATATTTTTTTCTACATCTCTGCAACAAATTATTGTTAAAAAACTTATGCTATTATTTACTTCATGCTAATCGAGAAAAAATTAGCAGAAATAGTCTATTACTTGCTTTCTTGTAAGTAGAAGCGAAATAAGGGAGTACCATAGGTTAAAGTGACACTCAAAAGTGGTTACTATGTGACTGAAGTTCCTTTGTATGGGTAGGAGTTGACAAATTCCTGTATGAAAAAAGTATAAAATCAAAAACAAGGATTATTTCAAAATTGATAAACTCCACGAGAAAATATATATAACATAAATGACATGTTTTATCGTGCTCTACATTTTTAGTATGGTAAGCTTTTGGTCATATCTTACGGTTTAGCAGTTATGCGAAATTCCTTAAAATTCATCCAGAAGAAAGTAGTCTTCAGAGGTGATTTCCAGAAAATTCAAGATATACATTTTATTTGTTAGGTAAATATCATTAATATATGATATTTTAATAAAAATCTTTAGAGCCGTTTTAGAGAAAATCTAAATGTTTGGTAGTTTGGGGTGGGGGGATTTTGCTCAAAACTCTTCATGCGCATCCCTGAAAGATACAAAACTTAAATTCATTTTTGAGTTAGCAGAGACAGACACACGGACCTTTTTCTGAAAATGCTTTTTTTTTTGGATACAGGGGACCCTGAAACATATATTTCCGGTGAAATCTCGGTTTAGAGTTTTTGGGTGGGGTACGTGTAGAGAAAGTAAAATGGTCCATTTGATTCAGGGGCAATCAAAATATGTATTTCCGGTGAAATTTCCATATAAAAGTTTTGGGTGGAATAAAATACCCTCTCTATGTACCATGTACAGTATTTATGATTGCCAGAGAAGGTATAAATCACTTTTTTTACTTTTCAAAACACTTCATTTGTCAAATTTCGAAAAAACTATACTACCATTTTCTTTGTTGTATTTTCATGAGTCAGTATAAAGTTGTCTTCTCTAGTCCACATGTAAAATGTACATAGTCGATAGAGAAGGTATTGTATTCCATTCAAAATGTTATACTCAGGTTTTACCGCAAATATATGTTTTGAAGTTGTCTAAATCTAAAGAAAAACATTTTTGTATAAAGATCCATGTGTGTGTCGCATCCTTGGAATATACCAAACTTGGTATTTAATTGGTATGTTCCAAGGGTGCGTCACGAAGATTTTCAAGAAAATCCAGCCTTACATGGAAACAATTTTGTAAATGTTGCTTTATCCAAAATAGCTGTAATGATTTTGATTAAAATACCGTATATTGACATCTAAATAAAATATATATCTTCTGAAGACGTGTTCTGTCTAGATGAAACTGTAAGAGATAGACAAAAATGTAGATCTTGTTAAAACACACACTTTATGTCATTTCGTGGAGTTCACTGTTTTTGAGATATTCCTTGTTATTAGTTTCAATTTGGACTGCGAACCTTCTCGCCGTTCGTTTCAGCACTCTTTTGTTTCTCTGGAAATGTAAAGCGAATCGATATTCAATTGTTCACATATCAATCGGCTTTTAAAAGATTTGACTATCGCTTCAGCCTGGTATATTGCCTTCTTTTAAGTAGTTATTGTGTATGTGGAACTTGCTTAGCATGAAGTAAATAGAGGAATGGGCTTATTAACACTAATATGTAGAGAAAGTCATGTAAATGGAATGCATAAGATTTTTACTTTCTCTATACGTACTATTTACATCCAAAAACTTGATACCGAGATTTCCGGAAATACATATTTTAGACCCCCTGAATCCAAAAAGGTGTTTTGAAAAAAACGTCTGTGTGTGTTTGTGAGCAGCATAGCTCAAAAACAAAATTCTATTAAATACCAAAGTTGATATTTCAGTTCATATCTTCCAAGGATGCGACACGACAATTTTCAAGAAATGCACATCAACTCTAACTACCCTTTACATAGAAACATTTTCGAAAATTTTGGTTTTCTCAAAAATGACCATAACGATTTTGATTAAAATGCCATATATTAAAGATGTAAATGTTGAATTTTCTGGGAATAGTCTCTGAAGAGTACTTTATTCTGGAGAATTTTACGGAATTTTGCACAACTGCTAAACCTTAAGAGATGGACTAAAACTTACCACACAAAAATGTAGATCACATTAAAACACACAATTTATATTATATAATTTTTTTCATGCAGTTGATCGTGTTTGAGATATTCCTTGTTTTTGGTTTCAGCTTTAAAAAACGTATATTATTCTCATACAGGAATTTGTCAACTCCTGTCCATACAAACAAAGGAACTTCAGTCACATAGCAACCAGCTTTTGACTATCACTTTAACCAACGATATTCCCTTATTTCGCCGCTACTTACAAGGAAGCAATAAGACTATTTCTGCTAATTTTTACTTTCTCCATACGCACTATGCACATAATGTATAGAGAAAGTATTGCACTCCACCAAAAGATTCGATACTGAGATTTCACCGGAAATATATGTTTTAGGGTCCCCAATATCCAAAAAAAGCATTTTCACAAAAAGGTCCGTGTGTGTGTGTGTGTGTGTGTGTGTGTGTGTGTGTCCGTGTGTCTGTGAACACGATAACTCAAAAACGAAAAGTCGGTAAAATACCAAACTTAGTATTTAAGTTTAGTATCTTCCAGGGATGCGACACGAAGATTTTGAGAAAAATCCCCCCACCCCAAACTACCCTTTACATGGAACTTTTTTCGAAAATTTTGATTTTCTCAAAAATGGCTCTAACGATTTTGATTAAAATTTCGTATATTAAACATATTTACCTGAGAAATAATATGTATATCTTGAATTTTCTGGGAATAGCCTCTGAAGAGTTGTTTATTCGGGATGAATGTTACTAAATTTTGAATAACTACTAAACCGTAAGAGATGGACAAAAACTTACTTCACAAAAAATGTAGAGCACATTAAAACACACAATTTATGTTATATACATTTTTTTCGTGGAGTTCGTCGTTTTTGTGACAATCCTTATTTTTGGTTTCTGCTATGAAAAACGTATACTTTTCTCATACAGGAACTTGTCAACTCCTATCGATATAAACAAAGGAACCTCATTGACATAGCAACCAGCTTTTGACTATCACTTTAACCTACGGTTGTCCCTTATTTCGCTTCTACTTACTAGGATGCGAGTAATAAGACTATTTCTGCTAATGTTTTCTGATTAGCATAAAGTAAATAGAAGTATAAGCTTTTTAAGAATTATTTGTTGCAGGGATATAGAGAAAGCTATGTGAATGGAATACATCAGATTTTTTTCTAAAAATTCTATTCAGGGTGTCCCAAAACATACATTTTCGGTGGAATCTCGGCATGAAGTTTTTGCGTGTAATACAATATTTCCCTATACACTATGTATGTAATGTCTTTTGAGACAGTAAAAATGTTTTTTAAATGGTATCTGCGTATCGAATTTTTGGGTGGAATGCAATACTTTCTTTATACACTATATAGTACCTGTAGAGAAAGTAAAATCTTTTTCCATGGTATCAGCGTATCGTATTGCGTGTGGTATATTTACTTAACTATAGGTAAGTAATGGAATACCTACCATGTTGATTAATATCCTATCGCTTTACTGTCGTCTTTTGCTTCTGCAGTCATTTCAAAGGATGTATTCATTTACTGATATAACCTGGAGTTTCGTTTTATTTTTCTAACCTCACTGAATGATATTGATTTCCATTTGGATTCATCCATAAGGTGACTTTCACGTTTTTTATTACCCACGAACGAAGCCATAAAATGTAAAATCTCGGATTAAGTTCAGTTTCCATCAATGCGAGTTTATGTACCTCGTTCTTCCATCAATTTTATTGGAAGTTGATGGGGAAAAAGCTGAGAGTAACCAATCAGCTAATGGATCGGTCGCTGATTTTTGACGGCAAATAAACCAAAGCTCTCGGCTGTGAAACCTTATAAGTACGTATAAGGAAAACATAATAAACTATGGTTATAACTTCTGACATTTATCTTTAATAGAATTATATATAATTACCCATGTTGATTATTATTGAACTTTTGGTTCTGTAGATCCCGAATTTTATAAAAATGTAGAGTTAGTACTGGATATCGGTAAATTGGGGTTAATAGTTAATATTAATAGAAATGTGAAATTAAATTGTTTATAAATATCCATAAAATTAAATAATAAATAACAATGTGCAAAATTAATTAAAAATGTATAATTAGTAAATGATTTATGAATATATATATATATATATATATATAATTAAATACTAAAATTAAATAAATTCATATTTAAATATGTAAAAGATATAATTTAAAAACTAATAAATAAAATGCAGTAGATTAATTATAATTAGTAATAGTATTTTAAATATGTGTTATTGTGTTTAGAAAAATTAATAGTGAAAAATTATTCTAAATTGTGAATGTATGTATGATGTGTGTTTGATGTTTTAGTGTATTATTTATTAGATATTGCCAATAGCTATTACAGTATAGAAACGTCATAATTTAAAAGTTACTAAGCTAAATCATAAAAATCTTATGTGTTCCATTCACATCACTTTCTGTACATCTCTAACAGAAATTATTGTTAAAACCTTTTGCTTCTATTTACTTCATGCTAGTCGAGAAAAAATTAGCAGAAATAGTCTTATTACTTGCTTCCTTGTAAGTAGAAGCGAAATAAGGGAGTACCATAGGTTAAAGTGATAGTCAAAAGCTGGTTGCTATGTGACTAAAGTTCCTTTGTTTGTGTGGACACGAGTTAACAAATTCCTGTATGAGAAAAGTATAAGTCTTTCAAAGCTGAAACCAAAAACAAGGAATATCTAAATACGATCATCTCCACGTAAAAAACGTGTCTTACATAAATTGTGAGTTTTAATGTGCTGTACATTTCCTTGTGTGGTAAGTTTCTGTCTTATCTCTTACGGTTTACCAGTTACAAAAAATTCCGTAAAGTTCATCCAGAATAAAGTGGTCTTCAGAGACTATTCCAAGAAAATTTAACATATACATATTATTTGTCAGGTATATATCCTTAATATATGATATTTTAATCAAAATCGTTAGAGCCATTTTTTATAAAATCAAAATTTTCGAAAAGTTTTCCATGTGAAGGGTAGTTAGCGGTGGGTGGATTTTGTTGACAATCTTCGTGTCGCATCCTTCGAAGATACCAAACTTAAATACCAAGATCGATGTTTAACGGTCGTTTTGTTTTTGAGCTATGCTGTCCACAGGTGCACACACAAACACAGACCTTTTTCCAAAAATCCTTTTTTTGGGTTCAGGGGGGCCCAAAACATGTATTTCCGGTGAAATCTCGGTATTGAATTTTTGGGTGCAGTACAATACATGTACAGAAAGTAAAAATATGATCTCTTAATGCTCCGTAATGGTGAGCTCACATGACTTTCTCTACAACTTGGTAACAAATTATTCTTATAACTACATCAGGCTAATCGAGATAACAATTTCTACTAATGTGTGACTCGATTATCATGATGTGGATAGCAGAAATTTTTTTTTAAGATTAATTTGCAAAATTCGAATGTGGGCTGATAAGTCCTCGGCCTCTCTCTATGAAAATAACATTTAAAACATTATTTTTGCTTTATTTCTCAACATAATCTCCAGAAAGGCTTATACATTTGTCATATCGGTGTTCTAATTTAATTAAACCATCTCTGTAGTGCGATTTATCAAGGTCCTCAAAATAGCTGTTTACCGCATCAATGACCTCCTCGTTGCTGTGAAATCTTCTGTTTAAGAACAGGTGGTAGTCACTGGATGCGATTAGGGTGGATGTTCAAGCAATTCGAACTTTAATTCGAACATTTTTCCCATTGCAATGACTGAACGAATGGTCGGAGCATTGTCGTGATGAAACAATTTTTTTTTTTTTTTTTTCCAAATGTTGTCTTTTTATTTTTACCTCATGACTCAAACGTTGCAGTAACCTTTCGTGGTAGTCACCAGTGATGCTTATACTCTTTTCCAAGTAATCAATAAAAATAGTTCCCTGTGCATTCCAGAAAACGCTCGCCATAGACTTGTTACTAACTGACAAAATTGGCTATGGCACTTTTGGAGTTGGTTCACCTGGTGCAATCCAATGTTTGAGCTGTAATGTACTTTCTGGAGTGTAGTGATGTATCCAAGTTTCATCCATAGTAATAAACCGTCTCAAAAATTCACTGAGATTTTTATGGTGTGGCTCCACATTCTCAACACAAACAGTTTTTCTTTGCAGCTTTTGATCAGATGTCAACAAACGCGCCACCCATCTTGCACAACCTTGTTAAAGCCCAAAACATTATTTAAAATATTACCTGCACGTTCTTTTGATATGTTTACAGCCTCTGCTATCTCAAACAACTTTAATCTGTGGTCTTCCAGTACTAAACGATGAAGTTTTTCAATGATCTCTGGAGTTGTCACTTCTACAGGGCGTCCAGAGCGAGGCTCATCACTAGTGCTCGTACGTCCCATTTTAAACTGTGCAACCCACCTTTTAATCATTGAATATGAAGGGACAGAGTCTTTCAATGTACTGTCCGTTTCCTCCTTGATTTCTTTGGGCGTTAAGCCTTTCAAATGGAAGTATTTAAGCACTGCTCATTTTTCCAAATGCTCCATTTTTGTGAAAACTCTAAAAGTTGTCTTGCTTAAAATGTTCTCATTTAAAAACTAAACACGCTATTGACCTGTAACTATGGATACAAGCTAGTTTTGAGTTAAACTATACAATGCTACCGTCTAACTGGCCTAGTGTCGCCAAATCTGTGTGAGGCCCGGGACTTAACAGCCGACCCTAGTATATTGAGGTCATGTAAATTTAACGTACCATATTTTGGTTGAAAATAACTTTTGCTGATATATAGTGGTATATTATATATTTGAAATGACTGTACTGAATATGAATGGTGGTTTTGCTGCGACTATTATCTAATAATATTTTATAGCGCTGTTAATCTGGCGGTCCGCGCTACCCTTAATGGATCTCATCCCGCTAGGTAATTGGAAAGGTAATTTGGTTGGTTGTCAGGGAAACCATAATCTGCGCGTCGCCTAGGCATGGACCGTTTCACACTTTTTACTTTCTCTACACGTACTATGTACATAGTATACAGAGAAAATATTGTGTTACACCCAAAAATTCGATATCGAGATTTAACCGGAAGTACATCTTTTGGGTCCCCCTGAAAAAAAAAAAAAAAAAAAAAATCATTTTAAAAAAAGGTCCGTGTGTGCGTCTGTATGTGTGTGGACACCACAGCTCAAAAACGAGAATACCGTTTATTCGTGGTATTTAAGTTTGGTATTCTTCCAGAGATGCGACACTAAGATTTTGAGAAAATCTCCCCACCCTCAACTCCCCTTTACATGAAAAATATTTTAAAAAAAATAATTTTCTTAAAAGAAAGTTCTAACGATTTTTATTGAAATATCGTATATTAAAGACATTTACCTGACAAATGTTCTGGGAATACCCTCTGAAGACTACAGTATCCTGAATAAATGTTACGGAATTTTGCATAACTGCTAAACCGTAAGAGATGGACAAAGAATCACTACACAAAAAATGTAGAGCACATTAAAACACACAATTTATGTAACATACATTTTTTTCGTGGAGTTGATCGTTTATTAGATATTGTTATTAGGTTCAGCTTTAAAAACAAACTTTTCTCATATAGTGTTTTGTCAACTCCTGTCCATACATACAAAGGAACTTCAGTCACATAGCAACCAGTTTTAGACTATCACTTAAACCTATAGTATTCCCTTATTTCCCTTCTACTTACAAGGAAGCAAGTAATAAGACTATTTCTGCTAATATTTTCTTGATTAGCATGAAGTAATTAGAAGCATAAGCTTTTTAATAACAATTTGTTCCACATATATAGAGAAAGTCATGTGAATGGAACACATCAGATTTTTACTGTGTTTACTGTGCTAGAGAAATTAATCAGCAGTCCTTAAGTGTACAAGGTAGTCTGAACATACGGAAATTACACCTTAAGTGAGTTAAAATTCTCAATGGTTTATAATGAATTATTTCATGAATGACAAAAAGTGTTTCAAATGGTTGTTTGAATTAATAGCTTATGTGTTTGAGTCTGATATTTCTGGAAATATAGAATCACAGCTTTGCATGCTTGATTTTAGTATAGTCAGCTATCTTCTGAGCCTCAAGTATTTAGTTTTGTATATCAGTTCACAAGAAATTGAAAAAAAAAAAAATTATCTGATAGGTCAAAAAAGTAAAAAGTGAAACATTTGCAATGTTGTTGCTTTTTAATATCATTACTAAATGTTATAAAATTATGTTTGTCGCTCAGAAAGTTCAGCTATGTGTTGTATACACGTACTGAGAATTTCAGATCTTATCGCTTATACTCTCTGAGGAAAAGGTACATTAATATTCAATTTGAGAAAATCGAATTTAATGATACTAATTATCTAAAAAGGACAGCTTTAAAGGAATGCAGACAGGCATTTACATGCTGCTTAAATGCCTTAAAAGCTTTTTAACTCCCAAAAAGTATATATTTTCTGAAGCTGGAAAAAACGCAGATTTTATTAGCACCTTAAACAAACAAAAAACTTGATTTTTGGCTACTTCAGAATACTTTGTAATAGTAATACTAAACTATGGACAGTCGATAACCCTTAGAATGTAGATCAGATTTTTCTCGTATTCACTGATGTGGCACTTGATCCACTATTGCTCTTATCTCTTCGTTTAAATATGCCAATATTATATACACCAAACGCATTAGTTGATTTTTGAAGCAAGGAATGGATAAAGTGCCTTAGCGAGAAATATTTGAATCGAATGCTATATTTTCAGGCAGGAGGAAATGTACTTTCCTTTAAAGCAGGAAAATTACAGTAGGTCTCCGGAAATGGAATAAAGCTTTCAGGATAAATGCATTTAAGAAACAAAACACTTAGCCACATTATGTAAAATGAATTAAACTAAAAGCTAAAGCGCAGACTCAAATTGTCTCTCGAGAAATCGAGCAAATGCGCCACGCTAAAGACTTTGAAGCCTTTTACGAGTGGAGCAAGTACTTCAAGAAATAATTATTATGGAGCAAACACTCAGCGATGTGAAAGGACTTACATTGTTATAAATTTATTGTAGGATCCCATGCTATGAAGTAGATTACAACTTTGCATATGCGAGATTCGATCCTGTCGACCCACCTAACATTGGGGTTTTCGTCGTCTTCCCTAGTCGGTAGGCCAATGCTAGATTAAATTTTTCATGTAAGATGCTTGCTTTCTATAATGTCGCCTTCTTTCTATTTCGGTGTCTTCCAGGCTCACGGTGTATGGTAATGAGGGCAGAGGACTCGATTTAAATTAACGTCTTTAACTCATATGGTTTCAGCGTGCATTCTAAACTAGGAGTGAAAAATTGTGTAATTTTGCTCAGAGGCTCAACCCAGAGGACAAGAGCAGGAAAAGAGGGATGTCCGTTAAGCTTTATGTACTCCTACCGTTAAACCAATTCCCGGGTCCTTCTTAATACGTGTAGGGGATCGCAAGTTCGAGTCCCGCCTTTGACATAATTTTGTGTATATGTGTAACAAGAACGGAAAACAATTAGGAACAACAAACAAGGAAAACGTAGGAAAAAGAGAAAAGTTGAGAATAAATAAAAGAAAAAAAAATCTGATGTGTACCATTCACATGACTTTCTCTACATCTCTCCAACGAATTATTGTTAAAAAGCTTCTGCTTCTATTAACTTCATGCTAATCTAGAAAGAAATCAACAGAAATAGTCTTATTACTTCTTTCCTTGTAAGTAGAAGTGAAATAAGGGAGCTCTATAGGTTAAAGTGATAGTCAAAAGCTGGTTGCTATGTGACTGAAGTTCCTTTGTTTGTATGGACACGAGTTGACAAATTCCTGTATGAGAAAAGTATAAGTTTTTTAAAGCTGAAACCAATAACAAGGAATATCTAAAAATGGTCAACTCCTGGAAAAAAAAAATGTATATAACATAAATTGCGTGTTTTATCCCGATCTACATTTTTCTTGGAGTAATTTTTGTCTATCTCTTACGGTTTACTAGTTAGGCAAAATTCCGTAAAATTCTTCCAGAATAAAGAAATCTTCAGAGGCTATTCCCAGAAAATTCAAGACATACTTTTTATTTGTCAAGTAAATATCTTTAATATACTATATTTTAATCAAAATTGTTAGAGCCATGTTTGAGAAACTCAAAATTTTCGAAAAATGTTCCATGTAAAGGGTATTTGGGGTTGGGGAGATTTTCTTGAAAATCTTCGTGTTGCACCCTTGGAAGATACCAAACCTAAATACCAAGTTTGGTTTTTATTGGACTTTTCGTTTTTGAGTTATGCTGCCCACAGTCAGACACACACACACATACACACACACACACGGATATATTTCAAAAATGATTTTTTTGGATTCAGGGGTCTCAAAACGTACATTTCCAGTGAAATCTCGATATCGAATTTTTGGGTGCATTACAATACATTCTCTATACACTATGTACGTAGTACGTGCAGAGAAAGTAAAAATCTGGCAGACCTTTACGAAAAAGATTTGCACTTCGCGAAACATCATGCGGTAGTCGGCGGCATTATCACACTTGAAATCTTCTATACATAACCTGAAAGAAAAATACGAGGGTCATCCAAAAAGTGACACAAGATTTGATAGAACTAAACAATAACGAAAGTTATCAACACAAAACGTTATTTACAAAGTTACACTACCTTACTCTATTTCTCGACGTTATCGTCATTGCTATCAAGGTATTTATTGTCACGTGGTACAGATGTTATACTCTTCCACCGCTAAACATCTGAGCCAAGATGTCACTGTCACTTTGAGGTCTTCATGGCTGGCAAATCTTTTCCATCCAAAAAGTCATGTACGTGTCCAAAGTGAAACTTCAGTTTTTTCTGAATTCTTTTATCAACATTTGCTTTCAACTGTTTAATAACGATGGATTCTTCCTTGATTACTCGTAAAGTATATGCCATTTCCTCACTGAAGACTCGTCCATTGCATCATCACCGTGCATTTACGTTATTTGTCTGTAAAGTTCGATTGGCCGAACATTTTGTGCATTCACAACAACGAGTAAGCTGTTTAGCGGTGGAAGAGTGTAACATGTGTACCACGTGACAATAAATACCTTGATAGCAATGACGATAACGTTGAGAAATAGAGCAAGGTGGTGTAACTTTGTAAATAAAGTTTTGTGTTGATAACTTTCGTTATTGTTTAGTTGTATCAAATCTTGTGTCACTTTTTGGATGACCCTCGTAATTTTCTCCACATTGCTCTGACGATGTTTAAGATATTTTCATGACAAACGAAATGTATATCCGTAATTTTTCTGAAGACCTCTTAATTTAATAGTTACATAGAGTTAGACAAAACCACAGAATGGAGAACCTGGCCCGAGCGTGAGGAAGTGGATCATAGGTAATGCAAGCCAAAGTGATGATATGGAGCAATGAGTGGCGGGGCAAACCGGAGAAAACCCACCCAGACACCGTTTCGGGGCACCTGGAATCGAACCCGGGCCGCCTAGGTGGGAGGCGAGCGGTCTAACCACTCAGTCGCCTTAGACAAACATTTACCACACAAAAAAATTTAGATCAAAGTTTCAACGCTGACCACCTAAACTTTTCTCAAACGGGAAGTCACTTTTCGTTTTATACCTCTTTTGTTGTACTCCTACCCGTGTAAAGAAAACTGAATTTCAATTGTCTCACATAGCGACCAGCTTTTAAAATATTTAAAAGATTGCCAAATGGCGGCCCGTGAATAAATATTTGATTTATTCCTTTTTTACTTTCTCTACACGTACTTAATGTATAGAGAAGGTATTGCACTCCACTCAAAAATTCGATACGGAGATTTCACCGGAAATATATGTTTTAGGATCCCCTGTAACGAAAACAGCATTTTCACAAAAAAGGTTCGATTTTGATTAAAATATCCTATATTAAAGATATTTACCTAACAAATAAAATGTATGTCTTTAATTTTCTGGGAATAGCCTCTGAAGACTATTCTGGACGAATTTTGAATAACTGCTAAACCGTAAGAGATAGACAAAAACTTACCATACAAAAAATGTTGAGCACGTTAAAACACACAATTTATGTTATATACATTTTTTCGTGGAGTTGATCGTTTTTGAGATACTCCTTGTGCTTGGTTTCACCTTTAAAAAGCATACCTTCCTCATACAGGAGTTTTTCAACTCGTGTGCATACAAACAAAGGAACTTCAGTTACATAGCAACCAGCTTTTGTCTATGACTTTAACCTATGGTAGTCCCTTATTTCGCTTCTACTCACAAGGAAGCAAGTAATAAGACTATTTCTGCTAATTTGTTTCTAACAATAATGTGTGGCAGGTATTTAGAGAAAGTCATGTGAATGGAACACATCATATTTTTGTAATATAGAGTAGTATAGTAGTTGCTGGCCTTCAAGTTAGGTCCTTATAGTACTCTGGCCCTCAGCGCATTACTAATTGGCCATCACTGGGCTAGTATATTCCCTTACAAGGAAGCAAGTTTATTTTTATTAGTGTGATGTAGATAAAAGTTCATCTTTTCTAAGGATAGCTTGTTTGCAGAACAGGTAGGTAAAGTCACTTTACGTCACATTTTTGGAATGAATAGCTCGGACTTGAAACAATAGTTTCAGGCAAGCAATTTCTGAACGCACCTTGTTATCGGAGGCAATGTTTTTAGCGACGCTCATTGTTCCTGGCCCAGGAGCAAAATGATGCTTTTAACTTAATCTGTATCCACCTTTATCTTGTGTCCTTGTTTAGTGAAACTAATTTCATGTTTTCTTTGTCCTCTTATCCCCTTTGACGGGGGTCTTCCACCGTATCTCAAACCGAATCATTCCAAATTCATGAGAATGGAATGCATTGGAATTTTACTTTCTCTACACGTATTATGTACATACTGTATACACAAGGTATTGTATTGCACCCAAAAATTAAATACCGAAATTTCACCGAAAATATATGTTTGGTGCACCCTGAATTCAAAAAAATAATTTTTAGAAAGATGTCCGTGTGACTCCAGGCAATTATAGCTCAAAAACGAAACGTCCGATGAATAACAAGTTTGATATTTAAGATCTATATCATCCAAGGATGTAACACGAAGATTTTCAAGAAAATCCCCCCCACCTCCCACTACCCTTTATAAAGAAAAATTGCGAAAATTTTGTTTTTTTCAAAAAATGGTTCTAACGGTTTTAATTAACAACTCTTATATTTAAGTATTTGTTTGACATATAAAATTTAAATCTTGAATTGTCTGGGAGTAGCCTCTGAAGACTACTTCCTTCTGGATAACCTTTGTATAACAGGTAAACCGTTAGAGATAGACAAAAACTTGCAACACAAGAAATGTAGAGGTCCTTAAAACATACCATTTATGTCATATTATGTGTTTCGTGGAGTTGACCGTTTTCGAGATATTCCTTGTTACTGGTTTCAGTTTTAAAATACCTTAACTTTTCTCATACAGCAACTTGTCAACTCCTGGCCACTAAAAGGAACGGATTTCAATCCCATAGCAACCACATTTTATAACATGTGACTGTCGGTTTAGCCTAGTGTACTCCCTTATTTCCCTTTCACTTATAAAGGAAGCAAGTAATAAGACCATTTCTGCTAATGTTGATTACTAATAGCATGGAGTAGATAGAAGAATAAGCTCATTAACAATATTTCGTTACAGAGAGGTAGAGAAAGTCATGTGAATGGAACTCGTCAGACTCTAAAAGGTGTATTTCCAGTGAAATGTTCGTATCGAATTTTTGTGTGGAATACAATACCTTCTCTATTCGCCATACGTGTAGATAAATTAAAAGGCAATAGAATAACCGGCGACTGTCGAATAATTCGATAGTTTTCATTCGATAGCACCTCATCACTGATTTGAATAGATGATTGATCGGATATTTGTGTTTTATTATTACTTGCATTTGTTCTGACTGAGATAACAAAGGGAAACACAAACAAAACACCAAATTTTCATTTGTTCACGCGCCACATATAAAAATAATAATTTAACACCGTTATCAATCCATGGGAACATTTTTACGTTTCGTTTCGATACATTCCACTGTTTTCTGTATTATACATGAAATGCAAACCGTTGTTTTTATTTCTGTTTCACAATGTGCCTTAATTTCAAATTCAGTTGTTCATTTTTAATTCACATTTCAAAGTTTGCAGCTGCAGCACATACAGTCCTTTTGAATAATGCACCATATGCTTGTACCTCATTAACAAAATATGTCACCAGGGTGCGGTGTTGTTTTGTTTTTCTGCTGCGTGTAGTAAGTAGGGAAATTATTTTATTACACCCATTTAACGGGAAAATATGTTTGAGCTCTTCGGAACTTTTGAGTAATAAATTCGCGTCACTTTTACAGATCTGTGTAACCAGTTATTCTTACAAAAGGGTATTCTTCTATCTGATAATCGAGATTAACATTATTACTTGCTTCCTTATAAGTAGGAGGGAAATAAGGGAATACACTACGAGTAGTCTTAACCGGCAGTCAAATGTTTTAAAACCTCGCAATACGAAATAACCGGAATTAGGTTCTCTTTGCATGACCAAGAGTAAAACAAAAGGGATGTGAAACGAAGGACGACTTCCCGTTTGAGAAACGTTTTCCGTAGACTTAAATTGAAACCAATAGCAAAGAGTAATTCTTTGCAAAAAAAAAAAAAAAAAAAATAATATGTGTTTTAACGAAATCTATATCTTTTACCTTCTCTACACGTACTATGTACATACTGTAGAGACAAGGTATTGTATTGCACCTAAAAATTTGATACCGAGATTTCTCGGGAAATATATATTTTTAGGTCCACTGACTCCAAAAAAAAAAAACAAAAAAAAAACAACACATTTTTACTTTCTCTATACGTACTATGTACATAGTGTATAGAGAATTTATTGCATTCCGTCAAAAAATTCGATATATAGATTTCACCCTAAGCGAGATTCGAACTCGTGACCTGTTGGATGTGAGGCAGACACGCTACCACCACACTACCCAGGCGGGCGTGCGTTTTTGTCTATCCACGGTTCAACCGTTGTGTAAAATTCTGCAAAATTCATCCAGAATAAAGAGGCCTTCAGAGGCTATTCCTAGAAAATTCAAGATATACATTTTATTTTTCAGGTAAATATCTTTAGTATACGATATTTTAGTCAAAATCGTTAAATGCATTTTTGAGAAAATCAACATTTTCGAAAATGTTTCCATGTAAAGGGTAGTTAGGGGTGGGTGGGATTTTCTTGAAAATCTTGGTGTCGCACCCTTGGAGGATACCAAACTTAAATACCAAGTTTGGTTTTTAGCGATCTTTTCGTTTTGAGTTATGCTGCCGAACACACACACACTAATCTTTTTTGGATTCAGGGGGACCCAAAACATGTATTTTCGGTGAAATCTCGGTATGGAATTTTTTGGTGCAATACAATACCTTCTCTATACACTATGTACATGGTACGTGTAGAGAAAGTAAATATAGAATAATGATAAATAAGTTAAAACTGGGTATTGAGCTCTCGATGGGTATAATTTGCCCCGCGGACCTAAGGTAGGACACCCCTGGATACATGAACAGATTAACTGCTTTGTACTTATCATAAAACCATATTTCTCAGAAGTTGAAACGACTTTGATGCATGAAGGAAAAAAATAGGTGTGAATTAGGTGAGCCTTTGCTATTTAGTAACAATGGGGTCCTCATTTTCTCAGCCAATTACTCTTCTCTTTTTCATCACACTCATCGATCTTCACTACATTAATCTTCCTTCTTCCTCCTTCGCTGCAGAAATGCTTCTTTTACTGAAGCTTCCATACTAAGCAAAATATTGCATACTTGCTAACTTTTACGCACTGGCAGAGCACGGATATTTCTAATGTAATAGAGAAGGTATTGTGTTTCACCCAATAATTCGATGTCGAGATGTCACCGGAAATACATGTTTTAGGATCCCCTGAATCCAAAAAAGCATTTTCAGAAACAGTTCCGTGTGTGTATGTCTGTGGACAGCATAGCTCAAAAAACGAAAAGACCGATAAATACCTAAATTGGTATTTAAGTTTTGTATCTTCCAATGATATGATACGAAGATTTTCAAGAAAATCCCCCACCCCAAACTACCCTTTACATGGAAAATGTTTCGATAATTTGGATTTTCTTAAAAATGGCTCTAACGATTTTGATTAAAATACCACACATTAAAACAACTTTTATCACAAATAAAATGTATATCTTGAATTTTCTGGGAATAGCTTCTTAAGACTTGTTTGTTCTGGATGCATTTGATTAATTTGGCATAACTAGTATACCGTAAGAGATAGAAAAAATCTTACTATACAAAAAATGTTTAGCTTGGTAAAGTACACAGGTTATTTCATATTCCTTTTTTTCGTGGAGCTTACCGTTTTCGAGGTATTGTTTGTTATTAGTTTCAATTGTGAAGTACTTATACTTTTCTCAGACGGAAGTATCCGTTTTTTTTTTATTCTACCCCTGGCCAAGCAAAGAAGCGATTTGCAATGACATTTGACTATCACTTTAGCCTAGTGCATTCTACTTATAAGGAACTAATTAATAAGTACATACTGCTAATGCGTATCTCGAATAGCATTGTGTGGAAAGAAGAATTATCTTGTGTAAGAAGTTTGTAGAGTAGCTACAGAAAGTCATGTGAGTGTAACACATTTTCTTACAAAAGGTTATTCTTTCATGAACTTCCTGTAAACATTAGCAGAAATTGTCTTATTACTTGCTTCCTTGTAAGTAGAAGAGGAGTAAGGGAATACGCTAAGATAAAGTGATAGTCAAATCTTTTATAAGCTGGCAAACAATTGGAATTAAGTTCTCTTTATTTGACCAGAACTAAAACAAAAGATGACTTCCCGTTCGATAAAAGTTTTCTTCTGTATAAATTTAACGTTAATCTCTTACGGTTTACCAGTTATACAACATTCCACAATGAAGAGGTTTTCGGAGGTTACTTCCAGGAAATACAAGATATACGTTTTATATGCATATATCACAACATGCATATGTTCTGTATACGGTATTTTAAATAAAAAACGTTAGCGATTACTTTCTCTACACATACTATGTACATAGCGCATAGAGAATGTATTGCATTGCACCAACAATTTTGATACCGATATTTCACCGGAAATACGCGTTTTAGGGTCCCCTGTAACCAAAATCAGTATTTTCAGAAAAATATCCGTGTGTTTGTCCGCGTGTCCGTGAACAGGATAACTCAAAAACGAAAAGACGGTAAAGCACCAAACTTAGTGTTTAAGTTTAATATTCTCCAGGGATGTGACACGAAGATTTTGAGAAAAATCCCCCCACCCCAAATTACTCTTTAAATAGAATAAATTCGAAAATTTTGATTTTCTCAAAAATGACTACGGTTTTGATTATAATACCATATATTCAAGATATTTACATGGCAAATAAAATGTATATCTTGTATTTTCTGGGTATAGCCTCTAAACACCTCTTTTATTTGAATTAATTTATCTGCATTTTATGTAAATAGTAAAGCGTAAGAGATAGAAAAAAAAACTTACTTCACAAAAAATGTAGATCACAATAAAACACACAATTTATGTCGTATAAGATTTTTTTCGTTGAATTGACCATTTCTGAGATATTCCTTGTTATTTGTTTCAGATGTAAAATACTTAAACTTTTCTCACACGGAAATTTGAAAACTCCTGGCCCTGCATAGAACCGGCTTATAAAAGATTTGACTATCGTTTTGGCCTAATGTACTCCCTTATTTACAAGGAAGCAAGTAATAAGACAATTTCTGCTTATCACGATTATCATGAAGTAGATAGAAGCATTTGCTTTTAAACAATAATTTATTACACCGATGTACAGAAAGTCATCTGGATGGTACACATCATATTTTATTTTTCATAAAAACTAAATTTTCGATAATGTTTGCAGGTAAAGCGTAGTTTGAGGCAGGAGGATTTTTCTTGAATATTTTCGTGTCGCGATCTTGGAAGAAAACTTAAATATCAAGTTTGGTATTTAACGGTCTTTGAGATTTTAAGCAAAGTTGCCCACAGACACATACACACAGGTTCCTTTTTATAAAAACGCCTTTTTCGATTCTGGGGCTCTAAAACATGTATTTCCGTTGAAATCTCGGTATCAACATTTTTGGGTGGAATACCTTCTCTATCTACTATGTATTTTGTGCATAATACTGGCAGAGAAGGTGAAAAGCATTTGTAGAAAAGGCCCCTGTGTGTAAAAATGTACATGGAGTTTTATTCATGGATGCTCTTTAACTGCTGTAGTTCTCAGCGTCCCGTTCTATGTTGGGCGTGAAAGACTACTTAATTTTGTTCAGAGGCCTCTTTAGTAGAGTTGATTTTAATTAAAATATTGGATTTACAAAAAGAATGTATATTGACTTAATGGAACAGAATCCTTTTCTTTGCCAGATGACATTTTTTCTGGATTTTTCCGTTCAACTGGCGCAATAACGATACATAATACTCTCCATTTATCAATATTTCTTTCTGCAAGTAACCAATGTAGATGATTCCGCGTGCATCCCAAAAAATCGAGGCCATCACCATATCTGCAGATTTCAACACCTTTGCCTTCTTCGGAGCCAGTTCATCTTTAAAAGCCCGCTGTTTCGACTGTGCTTATGTTTCTGGGCTGTAGTAGTAGTAGTGTAAACATGTTTCATCCAGTTATACATCGACGCAGAAACTCGTTAGGATTGTGAAGAAAGCTAGCAAAACCAGTGGTCAAATCGGTCACACGATAGCGTTTATTCTCCATTTAGAACAAACGCGGCACCCATCTTGCCGAGACTTTTGTCTGACCAAATTTTTGGTGTAAAATTGAGAACACTGTACCTTGTGATATGCCTGTAGTCTCTACTATTTCACGAGCTTTGATTCGCGAATCACTCAAAACGGAAGATGTCACTTCTACTGGACGTCCGGCACGATGTTCATCATTTGTGGATGTACGGCCATTAAATTCATTTATCCAATTGTAAATTGTTGCAAACGCAGAAGCAGATGTGCCATGAACTTCATCCAACTCGGCTTTTATCTCTTTCGGTGTTAAGTCTTTTAAATAGAAGGGTTTAATCACCGCACGAATCAATTGAATCAATCGCCTATAGCAACGAAACCACTTGATGGATATAGCTGAAACTTTAGCTGTCATCTAGTCAGAGACGACGGTTACTAAATACAAACTTTTTTTGATGCTACGAGTGGAATTTCTTTGGTTTTCTAAGGACTTGTGAACGCTCTAGAAAGCTCTGTGTATACTTAGCTATTCTTATTCTCTTTACCAGTCCTGGTTCTTGTTCGCTGGGTTTTCTGAGCCGCAGAATAGGTTTCCAAATTATGTCAGTATCTGGTTTCTTCTATTGGTTTCCGCAAATTGTCATGGCAAATATTCTCCAGCTTACGTTCGCTTTCTGGGGGAGATAAACCGAGCGACCGTTCAGAAAAATTCTTATCGAACTTGGGAGTCCTTGATATGCCAACTCCTTCGATTCCAGAATTTGTATGACCTCTCAGCTAAATAAAATACATGGCTGCTTCTGCGGTCGAATGATTCCGGCTGGGGTAGGGATTTTTACTTTCTCTACACATAGATACCATGTACATACTGTATGGAGAAGGTGTTGTATTGCATCCAAAAATTCGATACCGAGATTTCACCGGAAATACATCTTGGTATTTAAGTTTGATGTCTTCCAAAAATGCAACACGAAGATTTTCAAGAAAAGCCCTCCCCCACCACAAACTACCCTTTACATGGAACTTTTTTCGGAATTTTTTTATTTTCTCGAAAATGACTCTAACGATTTTGATTAAAATTTCGTATATTAAAGATATTTACATGACAAATAAAGTGTATATTTTGAATTTTCTGGGATTACCCTCTGAAGACTACTTTATTCTGGAGAAATGTTACGAAATTTGTTACAGAGATGTAGAGAAAGTCATGTGAATGGAACACGTCAGATTTTCTAAAAGCTGTTGTTTTCTGGGGGATTTAGGAGGTCCCAAAACATATAATACGTTATCTATTCGTCCACATCTATCTACTGAATTTGAAATACAAAGATATCTACGAGACATATAAATTTAATATTCTTATTCTGTGAAGTTCTCTTCATTGTGAATGACGTTCGTATAATGCATTCTCTTTATGGCGGGGCTATATGATCTCCGCTACACGCTAGCTGCGAATGACCCACTGCGTCACTTACTTTTGACCGAGTTTTAAAGACCAGAAATTAAGTAGTGTATGTTTGTTTATGTTTTAAAAAATCTTACGTGTTACATTCACTTTACTTTCTCTACACCGCTGCAACTAATTATTTTTAAAAATCTTAAGCTTCTATGTGCTTCATGGTGCTCAAGAAAAAATTAGCAGAAAGTCTTATTACCTGCTACCTTGTAAGTAGAAGCGAAATAAGGGAGTATCATAGGTTAAAGTGATAGTCAAAAACGAGTTGCTATGTGACTGAAGATCCTTTGTTTGTGTGGACACGAGTTGACAAATTCCTGTATGAGAAAAGCATAAGTTTCAAAGTTGAAACAAATAACAAGGAACATCTCAAAATAGATCAATAAGTATATGACAGATTGCGTGTTTTATCGTCATAAACACTTTTTGTGAAGTAAAATTTTGCCTATTTCTTACGGTTTACCAGTTATACAAAATTCAATAAAAATCATCCAAAATGAAGAGGTCTTCAGGGACAATTCCCAGAAAATTCAAGATATATATTTTATTTGGCATGTAAGTATCTTAAATATAAGATATTTTAATCAAAATCGTTACAGCCAGTTTTAAGAAAATCAAAATTTTTTCCTAATTTTTCCTATGTAAAGGGTAGTTTGGGGTGGGGGATTTTCTTGGAAATCTTCGTTTTTGAGCTACGCTGCCCACAAAACACACACACACGGACCTTTTTCCAAAAGTGTTTTTTTTTTTTTTTTTGTTTCAGGGAGACCCAGAACATGTATTTCCGGTGAAATCTTGGTATCGATTTTTTGGGTGGAATACAATACTTTCTCTATACACTACATACATGGAACGTGTAGAGAAAGTAACAAGATCTTCTTTGGAAGAGAAATTGTGTTGTGTATTTTTGCAGCGCCTTCTCTGAAAATGTCTACTTATTGCAGGAAGGTTGTTATGGTGATGGAGAGAAGCAGCACTTATTGCAGTTTTTCCCCTGAGGAGAAAGGCGATTTGCTGTAATTAGGAAGGTAGGCGTCAAAAAATCCCTTTTAATGACGGCAGCGGAGGAGACCAATTTATCGTGCGCCTCCCCCTCCTAATGGAGAGATGTGACCCAGGCAGCGCTCGGGAAAACAACCCAAATGGAGCACGCCTTCTACTTGCTTTTATTTTATGGATGCTGCAGCTGGAGAAGCAAAGATATCCTGCAAAGAATAAAAACTTTCCATTTTTGTTCTCTATATACAGAAAAGAAGTGGAAAGAAAGCAAAAAGAATGGATTTTTATAATCCACATTAGCGTTATGTTCTGAGAGCTTAGCTCTGTTTCAGAAACAGCTTGTTACTCAGCATTTATATCGTTGTATATTCTTCCAGCAAGCAAGGAATATTAACATGTATATAGTTACGCGTTTTACAAGCCTTACCCAAGTAGAATGTAATGGAAAATGAAATTCATGCACTTCAAAAAAACTGCGAACCGTTTACTATTTCAGTTTTTCTTTCTCTGTTACGTATATGATAAATAGAGAAAACCTTGCATTTCATCAAAAAAAAATCTGATGTGTTCCATTCACATGGCTTTCTCTACTTCTGTGCAACAAATTATTGTTAATAAGCTTATTCTATTTACTTCATGCTAATCCAGAAAAAAAATAGCACAAATAGTCTTATTACTTACTTGTAAGTAGAAGCGAAATATGAGTGTATCATAGGTTAAAATGAAGTCTAAAGCTGGTTGCTATGGACTGAAGTTCCTTTGTTTGTATGGACACGTGTTGATAAATTCCTGTATGAGAAAAGTACAAGTTTTTCAAAGCTGAAACCAGAAACAAGGAATATTTTAATAACGATCAACTACTCGAAAAAAAATTATATAACATAAATTGTGTGCTTTAATGTGCTCTACATTTTCTATGTAGTAAGTTTTTATCCATCTCTTACGGTTTAGCAGATATGCAAAATTCCGTAAAACTCATCCAGAATAAAGTAGTCTTAAGAGGCTATTACCAAAAAATTCAAGATATACATTTTATTTTTCAGGTAAATAGCTTTAATATACGATATTTTAATTAAAAATCCTTAGAGCCGTTTTTTAGAAAATCAAAATGTTCGAAAAAAAGTTCCATGTAAAGGGTAGTTGGGAGTGGGGGCATTTTCTTAAAAATCTTCGTGTTGCATCCTTGGAAGATACCAAACCTAAATACCAAGTTTGGTTTTTAACGGACATTTCGTTTTTGAGCTATGCTGCCGTTAGACACACACACACACACACACACACACACACACACACACACACACACACACACACACACACACACACGCGGACATTTTTTCTAAAAATGCTTTGGTTTCAGGAGGTCTCAAAACATGTGTTTCCGGTGAAATCTCGGTATTGAACTTTTGGGTGCATTACAATACCTTCTCTATACACTATGTACATAGTACGTATAGATAAAGTAATTACATACCCAGGTCAGTGTGTGGGCATGTGTGTGTGGACAGCATAGCTCGAAAACGTAAAATCAGTTAAATACCAAACTTGATATCTAAGTTCTATTTCTTCTGTGGATGTGACACGAAGATTTTAAAGGAAATCCACTACCCCCAGCTATCCTTTAAATGGAACTTATTTTGAAAATTTTGATTTTCTAAAAAATGGCTTTAACGATTTTGATTAAAATATCACATATATTATTATCACGACATATAAAATGTATATTTTGAAATTTCTGGGAAAAGCCTATGAAGACTACTTTATTCTGAACGAATTTTGCGGAATTTTGCGTAACTGGTAAACCGTAAGAGATGGAAAAAACTTCTCACACAAAAAATGTAGAGCACGTTAAAACACACAATTTATGTTATATACATTTTTTTCGTGGAGTTGATCGTTTTTTATATATTGCTCGTTTTTCGTTTCAGCTTTAAAAAAAAACTTATACTTTTCTCATACAGGAATTTGTTAACTCCTGTGCATGCAAACAAAGGAACTTCAAAAGCAGGCAGCTTTTGACTATCATTTTAACCTATGATACTCCCTTATTTTGCTTCTACTTACAAGGAAGCAAGTAATAAGATATTTCTGCTAATTTTTGCTCGTTTAGCATGAAGTAAATAGAAGCATAAGCGCTTCAACAATTATTTCATTAGTACAGCCCCCTTGAAGTTGTACGGTCATATCAGGGGCAACGACTTCTGAAACAACTGCCAGTATTTTGGTTTTTCACTCACTCTTATGATTGCAGACTCTGAGGGAGATAAGGAATGATTCTGGTAATAGAAGAACTCTACACACATTAACGGACCTTTTTCCAAAAATCCTCTTTTTGGATACAGCGGGACCCATAACATGTATTTCCGGCGATATCTCGGTATCGAATTTTTGGGTGAAATGTATAGAAAGTAAAAATCTGACGTGTTACACTCACATGACTTTTTCTATATATCTACAATAAATTATTGTTCAAAGCTTATTCTTTTATTTTCTTAATGCTAATCGAGAAAAAATTAGCAGAAAGGGTATTATTGCTTAGCTCCTTATAAGTAGAAGGAAACTATAGGAATGCGCTATGCTAAAGTGTTAGTCAAATGTTCTCTGCTACCGTCATGCGATTGTCAGTGCAAATAGTTTCTTTGCTTGGGCAGGAGTAGAACAAAAGTAAAACGAACTCTTCCAGTCTGAGAAAAGTATAAGTACTTTACATTGAAACCAATAACAAGGAATATCTCGGAAACGGTTATCTCTACAACAAAAACTTAGAGGACATAAATTGTGTGTTTTGACGAGATCTACATTTTTGTTAAGCACTTTCTCTTACGGTTAAGCGCTTTAAGCAAATTTGGCAAAATGCATCCAAAATAAAGAGGTCTTCAGAGGCTATTCCCAGGAGATTCAAAATATAATTTTATTTAATATACGATATTTTAAACCAAACCGTTAGATCCATTTTAGAGAAAATCAGAATGTTTTAAAAAAGTTCCATGTAAAGGGTAGTTTAGGGCGGGGGGATTTTTCTCAGAATCTTCGTGTTGCATCCATCGGAGATACTAAACTTAAATACCATGTTTGGTATACTACCGACTTTTCGTTTTTGGGTTATCGTGTTCACAGACACACGGAGCTTTTTAGATTCAGGACCTAAATGTAAATGGCGTGTTATTTATGGTTGCTCTTTAACTGCTATGGTTCTCAGCGTCCCATTCTATATTGGGCTTGAAAGACCGCTTAATTTTGCTCAGAGGCCTCTCTTTCAGGCTGGAGGTTCTTTTACGTGCCGTAAATCTACGACACGGGACCATCCCTTGGGACCTTGGGTATATGAAGTTAGCATGGGAACCATTACACCACAGAGGTCTAACAATATACGTTTCTGGTGGAATCTCGGTATGGAATACAATACCTTCTCTATCTATTACATACATTGTGTTGACAAAGCGTAGGATTGTAAACAAAGGAACAATGTAGAGATGTAATGAATACTATACTAGGTATATTATTAGTGCTGGTGATACAGACGCGCATGCATGGGGTAAAGCTTTTGTGGGTCTGGTTGACCACGGTCGCCCGCCCGCCCGCCCGCCTCAGTAAGCAGTCTGGGACACACGCCATGTGGTGTAACATAAGAGATGTTGATTTAGCTAACACGCCGGAAATTTACTAAACCACAGGTGTTCTGTGTTCAGTGCTCAGTGTGTAAACCTGTATCTCTAAACACATCACAGCTAAAATACCCATTTTAGGACAACGAAATGTATATCTTGAAAATTCTGCCAATAACCTCTGAAGACCTCTTTATTCTGGATGAATTTTGCTTTACTAAACCGTAAGCGATACACAAAAACGTGCTACAAAACTCTAATGTGTTCCATTCACATGGCTTTCTCTATATCTCTGCAACAAATGATTGTTAAAAACGTTATGTTTCTATTTACTTCATGCTAATCGAGAACAAATTAACAAAAATAGTCTGATTACTTGCTTCCTTGTAAGTAGAAGTGAAATAAGGGAGTACCATAGATTAAAGTGACAGTCAAAAGCTGGTTGCTATGTGACTGATGTTCTTTTGTCTGTATGGACACGAGTTGAAAATTCCTGTTTTACAAAGCTGAAACTAAAAACAAGGAATATCTTTAAAACGCTCAACTCCATAAGCAAAATGTATATAACATAAATTGTGTGCTTTAATGTTCTCTATATTTTTTGTGTGGTAAATTTTGTCCATCTCTTACGGTTTAACAGTTATGCAAAATTACGTAAATTTCATCCAGAATAAAGTAGTCTTCAGAGGCTATTCCCAGAAAATTCAAGATATACTTTTATTTGTCAGTTAAATATCTTTAATATACGATATCTATTTTTGAGAAAATCAAAATTATTCGAAAAATGTTCCATGTAAAGAGTAGTTTGGGGTGGGGAGATTTTTCTCAAAATCTTCGTGTCGCATTCCTGGAAGATATTAAACTTAAATACCAAATTTGGTTCAAAATCTTCTCGGGCTTCTAGCCAGGTAGATTTTGAATTAACACGTCGCCAGGAAAGCTATAGTTCTTATTTTACCAAATTTGGTATTTTACCGACTTTTCGGTTTTGAGTTATCGTGTTCACAGACTCACGGACCTTTTTCTGAAAATGCTTTATTTGGACAGGGGACCCTAAAACATATATTTCCGGTAAAATCTCGATATTGAGTGTAATACCTTCTCTATACACTATGTATATAGTACGTATAGAGAAAGTAAAAAATGTAAATTTCGTTGAAATACACAATTTCTGTCATAAAATTGTTTCCTAGATATGACAATTCTTGAAATATTTGTTGCTATGGTTTCAGGTTAAAATACATAAACTTTTCGCATATGGGAATTTGGCAATGGTAATGCAAAGAAATGATTTGACTATCGTTTTAACTTAGTGTATTCCCTTATTTCTCTTCTATTTACAAGAAAGCATTTCTGCTAATATTTATCTCAATTAGCATTAAGGAGATAGAAGAATAAGCTTTTAACAATAATTTGTTACAGAGATGTAGAGAAGGTCATGTGAATGGAACACATTAGATTTTTTTCTTTTATTCTGCTACCGACTTCGTGCTAATCAACCTTAGAAAATCCAAAAATGTACTTGTAGCATCGAAAAAAGTTTGATTTAGTAACCGTCGTCTCTTACTAGATGGCAGTTAAAGTTTCAGCTACATTCATCACGTGGTTTCGTTGCTATAGGCGATTGAATCAATTGATTCGTGCGGTGATTAAACACTTTTATTTAAAAGACTTAACACCGAAAGAGATAAAGGCCGAGTTGGATGAAGTTCATGGCAAATCTGCCCCTGCGTTTGCAACAATTCACAATTGGATAAATGAATTTAAACGTGGCCGTACATCCACAAATGATGAACATCGTTCCGGACGTCCAGTAGAAGTGACTTCCTCTGAAATTATTGACAAAATCCAGGATATGGTTTTGAGTGATTCGCGAATCAAAGTTCGCGAAATAGTAGAGGCCACAAGCTTAGCAGGAAGTATAGTGTTCTCAATTTTGCACTAAAATAATCTCATGTCTTCCAATAAGTTTCTCTTGCTGTTCTATATACAAACTATTCATCAGAAGATTACATCATACTAATCGAGAAAAACATTAACTGAAATGCTCTTATTACATGCTGTATTTTAAATTGAAATATACTAGGCTAAAACGACAGTCAAATCTTTTAAAATATCATCGCTATCTGAAACAATTGGAGCTCGGTTCGCTTTGCATGGTCCCGTTTGAGAAAAGTTAAGTAGTTTAAAATGGAGACAAATAAAAAGGAATATCTCGAAAACGGCTAACTCTACAAGAGAATCATGTATTTCATAAATTATGCATTTTAAGGAGACAACATTTTGTGTGTAGTAAGATTTTGTCTCTGTTTTAGGGTTTAAGGTTATGCAAAATTCTCTAAAACTCATTCAGAATAAGGAGGTCTTCAGAGGCTATTCCAGAAGAATTCAAAATATACGTTTTAGTTTTGGTGTAAAAGTCTTTAAAATAAGGCATTTTAACTAAAATCGTTACCTACATTTTCGAGAAAAACAACATTTTCAAAACTTTGTCCTTGTAAAGAGTAGCTTGTGGTGGAGTGATTTTCCAAAAAAAATGTTTGTGTCGCATACTTGGAAGATACCAAACAAAAATACTACATTATCTGAAACGAGACATACCTTAATACAATTGGTCTTAATGCTTATTTCCTTATACGCAGAAGAGAAATAATGGAATATACCAGGCTAAAGCTATTGGAAAATCTTTTAAAAGTCCATCGATATGTGAAAAATTGAAGTTAGGTTCGCTTTGCTTGTCCAAAAAAAGGATAAAAAAAAAGTGAAATGAAGCGAAAGGACTTCAGACCTCAAAAGACTGACAAGCAAAGCGTTCACCGGAAGCTGATCTGAATTAAGTATCTGACAACAAAACGCACTGAAATCTCCCAACAACAAATTTCCACACCAACAGTTGCAGAACCTCCCCCGACGCCACGAAGATGCGCAACCTGGCCTTCTTCGACAGTTACATGGCAGCTAACTCCAAAGAGTATCACAATCGCTCAGTAACATATTAACCGACAAAGCCGTTATTAAGGCCGCCAAAAGACAAAATAAACAAACAGAAATAAAGATACTGGAACTCCTTTCAACCCATCCTAAACTCCCTACCACTACCTTCTGCTGAGCCGCCAATTCGACCAGCAGCTAACCACCGCACTAACGAGGGTGCTCAGCGGAACCTCCATACCCCGAGTTATTTCGTGTGAATCCAACACTTCCCTACCCATTCCCGCACTTCACCCAAATGCGAGATAAGCCATTCTTTCTACCTTCCAACTCTCTGTCTGTCTCGCCCTTCCAAAAAAAAAAAAAAAAAAAAAAAAAAAAAACTGTTTGAGAAGACGTTCAGTTTAAAATTTGAAACCAATAACAAGGAATATCTCGGAAATGGTCAACTCTCCGAAGAAATGTTTATGACATAATTGGCATTAGACATATGATGATTTACATTTTTTGTGTAGTACGTTTTTTTTTTTTTTTTTTTTTTTTTCTATCGTACATGGTTCACCATTATGCAAAATTCATCCAGAATAAAGAGGTCTTTGGAGGCTATCGCTGGAAAATTCAATTTATACATTTTATTTGTTTCGCAAATAGCTTTAATATACGGTATTTTAATCAAAATCTTTAGAGACAGTTTTGAGAAAATCAAAATTTTCAACATTATTTCATTGTAAATGTAGTTTTGGGTCGCACCCTTGGAAGATAATAAACTTAAATACCAAGTTTGGTATTTAACGATATTTTCGTTTTTGATATATACTGCCCACAGATAGACGCACACACACACACACTGACAGACATACACACGGACCTTCTAAATGCTTTTTTTTTTTTTTTTTTTTTTTTTTTGATTCAGGAGGTCCCAAAACATATTTCGAGTGAAATCTCGGTATTGAATTTTTGGGTGCATTACAATACCTTCTGTATACACTATGTACATTGTACGTGTAGAGAAAGTAAAATGAGATAGGTAACAGCATACACACGTGTGACCTCTGCACGCATACGACATATTGGTCCATAACCTGACAATAATTGTACTTAATGAGTTGACCGTATACGTTAATTAAAAGTAAGTTACGCTTGCGTGAGATACGAAAATGAGGACTCGGTTTGTTTGAGCACAGGGAATTTAGTGTCATTAACTGGGAGATCATGAATGGCACCTGTCGCCAGATGTGGTGACCTCTACTGGCAAAGTGTACTGACGCCGTCTCTTGCATATTCTAGTTTTAGAATTTCACGCGTGCTTTGTCCCGAATCTACAAACACCATCCTTTATTATGCTATCAGAAAAATCTGATGTGCTCCATTCACATGACTTTCTCTACCTCTCTGTGACAAATTGTTGTTAAAAACTTGTACTTCGATCTACTTCATGTTAATCGAGATGAGTATAAGCAGAAATGCTTTTTTGCAAGTAGAGGGGAAATAAGGGAATACACTAGGGTAAAACGACAGGTTAAAAGCTGGTTGCCATGTGAATAAATTCCGTTTCTTTGCATTGCTAAGCGTTGACAAATTCACTTTATTTCACTGCTTAGGGTGTGGCCCGGTGGCAGCGCTGTCAATGTAATAATACAATGAGTTAAATAAACAATAATGTGAGCAATACCCTGTTAAAATACCAATGACATCATAGTCTACTAATATATACATAATTGTAACAACAGTAATAATAACGCAATATTTTTATTTACTATCCTGACTATAAATCACTCTTCTTTAGTCTCTTTTTAAAACTATTTACACTTTGAGGCAAAGTCTCCAGTAAATCTGCAGGTATTTTGTTCCATTCCTTTATTGTTCTATTTGCGAAGGAGAATTTACCTATGTCTGTTTTCTGTTCCCTATTTCTTATTTTTTCCGAGTGATCATTCCTCCCACAGTATAATGGCTTGGACATGTCTTTCCCTGCAGGTTCCCCCTTATAGGCTCTAAAAATTGCACATAGCCTTGCTCGTCTCCTACGTTTTTCTAGTGTCTCCCAGGAAGGCCTTGACATAAATTGTGTATTTTAACGAGATCTATATTTGTTTAGTAAGTTTTTGTCGATCTCTTACAGTTTGACAATTGTGGAAAATTCAGCAAAATTCATCCAGAATAAAGAGGTCCCCACAAATTTCAAGATATAAATTTTATTTGTCATGTAAATATCTTAAATATGCGCTATCATAATCAAAATTGCTTAGCCTGTTTCTGATAAAATCAAACATTTTCAAAAGTTTTTCATGTGTAGGGTTGTTTGAGGTTGAGGGATTTTCTTGAAACCCTTCGCGTTGCATCTTTGGGAGCTACAAGTTTGGTGTTTAATGACCTTTTTGTTTTTGAGCTATGTTGTCCACAGACACACAGGTTCACCTTTATGTATATATATATATATTATTTTTTTTATTTAGGTTGTCCTAAAACATATATTTCCGGTGAACTCTCGGTATCGTATTTTTCGGTGCATTACAATACCTTCTCTATACACTATTATATAGTACGTGTAGAGAAAGTAAAAATATAGATATAGTTAAAACACACAATTTATATCACACACATTGTTTGTAGAGTTTACTTACATAAACTGACTCTTGATCAAAAATAAAATGTGGATCTTGTTAAAACACATAATTTACGTTTTCTCCAGCTGTTTTAAGGCTCCCAAAAAGTAAGATTCGGAAGATCCTCAAAATAGGCATCTGTTTGACAGATGACCTCTTCGTTAGACGTGAATCGTTTTCCGCCGAGATACTTTTTCGAGTTTAGAAATAAAAACAGTCACTTCAGGCCAAATCTGGTGACTAAGGTGTAATCCGAACCTCAATTCTACAATGTTCGCCATTGAAACTGCGCAGGTGTGCATTGTCTTGATGAAAGAGAACATTTTTCTTTGCCAGATGAGGGTGTTTTTTTTCTTTCTTGATTTCTCCGTTCAATCGGTGCATAATACTCTCCATTTATTGTTCTTCCTTTCTGCAAGTAATCGATGTAGATGATTGCGCGTGCACCCGAAAAATCCAAGGCTTTCACCTTGTCTGCAGATTTCACCACCTTCGGCTTCTTCGGAGCCGGTTCACCTTTAAAACACCACTGTACTTTTGTCTCTGAAGTGTAATAGTGTATCCTTGATTCATCCACAGTTATGTTTTGACAAGAAACTGCTCAGAATTGCGACGTAAAAGTGACAAATCAGCTTCAGAATCGATCACACGATTGTGTTTATTTTGCATTGAGAGCAAACGCGACACCCATCTTGCCGAGACTTTTGTCAGACCTAATTTTGGTGCACCTTGTGATATGCCTGTGTTTTCTACTATTTTGCCAACCTTGATTCGCGAATCACTCAAAACCATATCTTGAATTTTGTCAGTAATTTCCGAGGAAGTCATTTCTACTGGACGTCAGGAACGATGTTCATTATTTGTGGATGTACGGCCACGTTTAAATTCATTTATCCAATTGTAAACTGTTGCAAACGCAGGAGCAGATGTGCCATGAACTTCATCCAACTCGACTTTTAACTCTTTCGGTGTTAAGTCTTTTAAATAGAAGTGTTTAATCAGCGCACGAAACTCGATTTTTTTGACACTCTAGTATATAATTGTAAATTTTTGCATTGTAAATTCTATAACATATTTGTAAACATGTATTGTTATTTGTTTACATTTATGAAGAGTACATAATACAATAATTATATTTTAGTCAATAATCATATTTTGGTTTTATATCATTACTAGTATTATGTCGATAATTAGAAAACTATCATCTGACATTACATAGTGTTACATATAATGAAATTGTATTTATTTATACATTATAACGGTAATTTTTATACTGTTTGTTTTTATGTGCTTGCAAAAAAGGAAGTACATATGCTTTTATAGAGCACATTAAGTATAGTGCAGTGGCGTATATGCCTCAAAAGCAAATGGTGTGATTATATGTCTATTCTCTTATTTTTGTAACCCATGCTTTTAGCACTAGAGCTTTATACATTGTTTTTTTACTTTCTCTATACACACTATGTATATAGTGTATAGAGAAGGTATTGCACTCCACCAAAAAATTCGATACCGAGATTTTACCGCAAATATATGTTTTAGGATCCCCAATATCCAAAAAAAGCATTTTCACAAAAAGGTCTGTATGTGTGTGTGTATGTGTGTGTCCGTGTGTCTGTGAACACGATAATTAAAAAACGAAAAGTCGTTAAAATACCAAACTTGGTATTTAAGTTTAGAATCTTCCAGGGATGCGACACGAAGATTTTGAGAAAAATCCCCCCACCCCTACTAACCTTTACATCGAACTTTTTTCGAAAATTTTGATTTTCTAAAAAATGGCTCTAACGATTTTGATTAAAATGTTGTATATTAAAAGATATTTACTTGTCATATAAAATGTATATCTTGAGTTTTCTGGGAATAGCTCTGAAGAGTAGTTTATTCTGGATGAATTTTACTGAATTTTGAATAACTGCTAAACCATAAGAGATGGACAAAAACTTACTGCACAAAAAATGTAGAGCACATTAAAACACACAATTTATGTTATTTACATATTTTTGGTGGAGTTCGTCGTTTTTGAGACATTCCTTATTTTTGGTTTCTGCTATGAAGAACTTATACTTTTCTCATACACGAAATTGTCAACTCCTATCCATATAAACAAAGGAACTTCATTGACATATCAACCAGCTTTTGACTATCACTTTAACCTATGGTACTCCCTTATTTCGCTTCTACTTAAAAGAAAGCAAGTAATAAAACTATTTCTGCTAATTTTTTTGATTAACATAAAGTAAATAGAAGTATAAGCTTTTAAAGAATAATTTGTTGCAGGGATATAGAGAAAGTCATGTGAATGGTACACATCAGATTTTTTTTCGTAGTATATAAACATATGTATACATGTATATCCCTTGACAAGTTCTATGTTCAGTGGCTTCCTGGCCTAAACGAACCTACAGAATCTGTGTAAAGAAGCACAAGATTGTTGATTCAGTCGTCTATGGCAACAAAACCACGTGATGGATATAGCTGAAACTTTAACTGTAATCTAGTAAGAGACGGCGGTTACTAAATACCAACTTTTTTCGATGCTACGAGTGGAATTTCTAAGGACTTACTAAAAATCCCTCATGATGCCCTAGGCATGAGGCGAGCGGTCTAGCCACTGTGCCACGGCGCGATTCTAAACAAAGGAGCAAAAGAGGCAAATTTGGCATCTGTAGTGACAAGCAAAGGCTTCTTTATAACTACGTGTATTCAGAAGCCGTACATAATATAGCTCTAATGCTGTGCCACACAATAGGGAAAGATGTGCAGTTTAGCGGAGGCAAAAGGACTTTAAGCCGAGATTAACTCTCGTAACGAGAAGCATACATCCAGTCTGTTCGATTAACAAGAACCTGCAGAGTACCTTAATTGAAACTGAGAGACAAAAAGAGGCTGAATCGGTCCACCAAAGACATTTTATCTAAAAGTACTCGAGACGCCGTAAAAAGAAACGTTCATGCATTGAAATGGCTTTATTACGTCATTCCAATTAAAAGCTCAATTTCACTGGACAACAGCATCCGGATTTTCATGGACCCGTAGTTCAGCTTGCTGTGCGAGAGGTCCCAACTTCGATTCCCATCAGTGGAAGGGGGGATAAAATTTTGTTTTCTGTAACCCAGATCATTCCCTCTCATTCCTAAAGACTGAAAGTATGAATGTGTGTGATTTTACTTTCTCTACCACCTATGTGTAATGTACAAAGGCATAGAGAAAACATTGTACTACACCCGAAAATTCGACACTGATATTTCCCCGGAAATACACATGTATTACGTTTGTAGACAATAACGAAAAGTCCGTTAATTAGCAAACTTGGTATCTTCCAAGTATGCGAAACAAAGATTTTCAACAAAATCCCCCCACTCCGAACTAACCTTTACATGGAATAGTTTTCGAAAATTTTCATTTTCTCAAAAATGGCTCTAATGGTTTTCAATAAATACTATTTGCTTAATATAGTTTTATGAAAAACAAAATATATGTTGAATTTTCTGGGAAAACCTCTTCATTTTGAATAACTTTTGCATAACTGGTAAACTGTAAATGATATACAAAAATGTAGATCTCGTTAAAACAAACAATTTATATTATATGTTTTACTTTCTCTACACGTAGCATGTTCATAGTGTATTGAGAACGTATTGTATTGCACCCAAAAATTCGATATCGAGATTTCACCATAAATAGATGTTTTGAGACCACCTGAATCCAGAAAAAGTATTTTTAGAAAAATGTCCGTGTGTGTGTGTCCGAGGGCAGCATAGCTCAAAAACGAAAAGACCGTTACACACCAAACTTGGTATTTAAATTCTATACCTTCCAAGGATGCGACACGAAGATTTTCATGAAAATCTCCCCACCTCTAACTACCCTTTACATGCAAAAATTTTCGAAATGTTTGTTTTTCTTAAAAATGGCACTAACGATTTTGATAAAATATCGTTTATTAAATATTTTAACCTGACAAATGAAATGTATATCTTAAATTATCTCGGAATAGCCTCTGAAGACTACTTTATTCTGGATGAATTTCACGGAATTTTGGCTAACTGCTAAACCGTAAGAGATGGACAAAATCTTACCACAAAAAATGTAGAGCACGTTAAAACACACATTTTATGTTTTGTACATATTTTCATGGAGTTGATATTTTTTGAGATGTATTTATGTATATAACATTACATTGTGTGGTTTATCGTGATCTAAACTTTTTGTGTAGTAATTTTTTGTCTATTTCTTACGCTTTACTAGTTATATAAAATTCCACTAAATTCATCCAGAATAAACATGTATTCATACGCTATTCGCAGAAAATTGAATATATACATTTTATTTGTTATGTAAATATCGTAATATAAGAGATTTTATACCAAATAGTTACAGCCAGTTTTAAGAAAATCAGAATTTTCGAAAACAACTTTCAAGTAAAGTCTAATTGGGGGTGGAGGGATTATCTTGAAAGTCTTCGTGTCGCAATTTTAGAAGATACCAAAATAAATTCAAAGTTTGATATTTAAGGGACTTTTCGTTTTTACTTTCTCTAGCCCCATATGTACAATGTACATAGGGATAGAGAAAGTATTGTAATGCACCCAAAAATTCGATATCGAGATTTCACCGGAAATATAGGTTTTGGGGTCCTCTGAGTCCGAAAAAAGAATTTTTAAAAAAAGGTCCGTGTGTATGTCTGTCTGTCTGTGAACAGCATATCCCTAAAAGAAAAAGACCATTAAATACGAAACTTGGTATTTAGGTTTAGTATCCTCCAATGATGCGACACGAACATTTTCAAAAAAATCCCCCCACCACAAACTACCCTTTACATGGAAAAAATGTCGAAAATGTTGATTTTCTTAAAAATGGCTCTAACGATTTTGATTAAAATCCCGTATATTAAAGCTATTTATGTCCGAAATAAAATGTATATCTCGAATTTTTTGGGAATAGCCTCTGAAGACCTCTTTATTCTGGATGAATTTTGCTTAACTGCTAAACCGTAAGAGATAGAAACAAAAACACTATACAAAAAATGTACCTCATGACAAAACACAATTTTTGTCCTTTACATTTTTGTTTTCGAGATATTTGTTATTGGCTTCAATTGTGAAGTACTGAAACTTTCCTCAGACAGGAAGATTCCGTTTTTCTTTTGTTCTACTCCTAGTCAGGCAAAGATGCGATTTGCAATAACAACGAGAACTTTTAAAACATGTGACTCGCTCTAGTTGCCTTCTACTTATAAGGAACTAAGTAATAGAACATTCTGCTGATGTTTATCTCGATTAGCATTGTGTACAAAGAAGAATAATCTTTTGTAAGAAGTTTGTGTGTAGAGTAGCTAGAGAAAGTCATGTGAGTGTAACACATTAGATTCTTTTAGAGTCAATCGTTTCTAAGATAATCCTTGCTAATGGCTTCACATTTAAAATACCTAAAACTTTTCTCATACGGGAACTTTTCAACTCCTGGCCACGCAACAAACGGATTTCAATTCCATAGCAACCACATTTTAAAACATTTGATCATCGGCTTAGCTTCGTGTATTCCCTTACACTTACAAGGAGCCAAGTACTAAGACCATTTCTCGATTAGCAAGAATTAAATAGAATAATTAGTTTATTAACAATCATTTATTGCAGAGATGCAGAGATAGTCATGTGAATCAAACACGTGGGATTTTTTTACTCTGTGGAGCACGTATGCTTAATGTATGTATTCCACCCATAAATTGGATACAGAGACTTCATCGAAGGTCCTCTGACTATAAAAAAATTAGAAACATGTCCACGTTGTGTGTCTGAAAACAGCATAACCGAAAAACGAAAAGACAGTTTAATACCAAACTTGGTATTAAAGTTCAGTATCCTCCAAGGATGCGGCACGAAGATTTTCAAGAAAGTCTCTAAACCTTCAACTAACCTTTACAAGCTTGATTTTCTCAGAATGGCTCTATCGATTTTTATGAAATATCATATGCTTAAAATATTTTTATGATAAAGAAAATGTATATTCTTACTTTCTCTATACGCAATATGTACATAATGTATATACTCCACCTAAAAATTCGATACCGAGATTTCACCGGAAATATATGTTTTAGGGTCCCCTTTATCTAAAAAAAGCATTTCCGGAAAAAGGTCCGTGTGTGTGTGTGTGTCTGTGAACACAATAACTCAAAAACGAAAAGTAGGTAAAATACAAACTTGGTATTTAAGTTTAGTATCTTCCAGGGATGCGGCACGAAGATTTTGAGAAAAATCCGCCCACCCCCAACTACCCTTTACATGGAACTTTTTGCCAAAACTTTGATTTTCTCAAAAATGGCTCTAACGATTTTGATTAAAATTTCGTATATTAAAGATATTTACCTGACAAATAAAATGCATATCTGGAATTTTCTGGGAATAGCCTCGGAAGAGTAGTTTATTCTGAATGAATTTTACTGATTGTTGAATATCTGCTAAACCGTAAGAGATGGACAAAAACTTACTACACAAAAAATGTAGAGCACTTTAAAACACACAATTTATGTTATATAAATTTTTATCGTGGAGTTCGTCGTTTTTGAGACATACCTTATTTTTGGTTTCTGCTATGAAAAACTTATACTTTTCTCATACTGGAATTTGACAACTGCTGTCCATACAAACAAAGGAACTTCAGTCACATAGCAACCAGCTATTGATTATCACTTAACCTATCCCTTATTTTGCTTCTACTTACAAGGAAGCAAGTAATAAAGCTATTTCTGCTAATTTTTTACTAATTAGCATGCAGTTAACAGAAGTATAAGCTTTTTAAGAATAATTTGTTGCAGGGATATAGAGAAAGTCATGTGAATGTAACAGATCAAATTTTTAATATTGTGGTAATAGGTACCATACGCAAATATAGAGAAAGTTATGTGAATGGAACACAATTTTTTGCTGTGATATTCAGATGTAGAGGATTTTTCTAAAAATGCTGTTTTAGATTCATGGAATTTCGGTATCGAAATTGTGGGTGGGAATACAATACCTTCTCTACCTACTATGTTCATGGTAGAGATTGTAAAACGTTACTGTAAACCTTGGTTATGCCAGCTAGTTAAATTATAAAACAGAGTCTGGAATTGGTAGCTGGTTTTGTAACATTCAGGCCAGAAGAGGAAAATTATCGGTATCTATAAGGATTCCCTCTATATGCAGCTAGTGTTTGTTATTCCTTGGATATATACGTATAATTCCGTGTTAGATAAGCAGTAGCCTGGAGTTATACAGACCCGCCATTCTATCCACGCCGTTACTACAAATGCGAACACGAGTATCGTTTTCTTGTAGCAAATTGAGGGTTATCTTCCTGCACTGGTGATTTTAATAACCCTTCTTATCTGAATATTCTATACAGGGGCTTTCGTGTGTAAGCAATAATACCAATATAACTATAACTAGTTCATTAAAAATCTTATGTGTTCCATTCACATGACTTTCTCTACATTTCCGCAACAAATTATAAATTCCTTTGTATGGACACGAGTTCACAAATTCCTGTATGAAAAAAGTACAGCTTTTTATACCTAATACCAAAAACAAGGAATATCTCAGAAACAATCAACTACACGAAAAAATGTATATATCATAAATTGTGTGTTTTAAAGTGCTCTACATTTGTAGTGTGGTAAGTTTTTGTCCATCTCTTACGGTTTAGCAGTTATGGAAAATTCCGTAAAATTGACCCAGAATAAAGTAGTCTTCAGAGGTTATTCCCAGAAAATTCAAAATATGCATTTTATTTGTCAGCTAAATATCTTTAATATACGATATTTTAATCAAAATCGTTAGTCATTTTTTTAGAAAATCAAAATGTTCGAAAAATGTTCCATGTAAAGGGTAGTTTGGAGTTGGGGGATTTTTCTTAAAATCTTCGTGTCGCAACCCTGGAAGATACTAAAGTTAAATAATAAGTTTGGTATTTTAGTGACTTTTCGTTTTTGAGTTATCGTGTTCAGACACACACGCACACAAGGACTTTTTTCTGAAAATACTTTTTATGGATGCAGGGGACCCTAAAACGTATGTTTCCGGTGAAATCTCGGTATCGCATTTTTTGGTGGAGTGCAATACTTCTCTATACACTATATACATAGTACGTGTAGAGAAAGTAAAAACTTATTGTTTTATCTGCGTACTACATGCTAATGTATATAAACTTTAGCAGAAACGGTCTTATTAATTGCTTCTTTGTAAGTAGAAGGGAAATAAGTAAAATGTTTTAAAATGTGGTTGCTATGAGACTGAAATCCGTTTCTTTGCGTGGTCAAGAGTTAACAAGTTGCCGGAGGAGAAAAGTGTATTTAAACTAATAACAAGGAGTATCTGGAAAACTGTCAACTCCATTTTTTACTTTCCCTATACGTCCTATGTATATAGTGTATAGAGAAGGTATTGCACTCCACCAAAAAATTCGATACCGAGATTTCACCGGAAATATATGTTTTAGGGTCCCCTGTATCCAAAAGAAGTATTTTCAGAAAAAGGTCCATGTGTGTGTCCGTGTGTCTGTGAACACGATAACTCAAAAACGAAAAGTCGGTAAAATACCAAACCTGGTATTTAAGTTTAGTATCTTCCAAGGATGCGACGCGAAAATTTTGAGAAAAATACCCCCACCCCAAACTAGTCTTTACATGGAACCTTTTTCGAAAATTTTTATTTTCTAGAAAATGGCTGTAACGATTTTGATTAAAATATCGTGTATTAAAGATATTTACGTGAAAAATAAAATGTATATTTTGAATTTTCTGGGAATAGTCTCTGAAGAGTACTTTATTCTCGGTCAATTTTACGGAATTTTGCATAACTGCTAAACCGTAAGAGATAGACAAAAACTTACCGCACAAAAAATGCAAAGCACGTTAAAACACACAATTTATGTTATATACAGTTTTTTCGCGGAGTTGATTGTTTTTGAGATATTCCTGGTTTGTTTTTCAGCTCTAAAGACTTATACGTTTCTCATACAGGACTTTGTGAACTCGTGTCCATACAATCAAAGGAACCTCAGTCACATAGCAACCAGTTTTTGACTATCACTTTAACCTATGGTACCCCCTTATTTCGCTTCTTTTAACAAGGAATCCAGTTATAAGACTATTTCTGCTAATTTTTGCTCCATTAGATGAAGTAAATAGAATAATTTGTTGCAGTAATATAGAGAAAGTCATGTGAATGGAACACATCAGATTTTTGTGTATCTCTGATGGTTTAATACGTATGCAAAATCAAACAAAATTAATGCAGAATAAACTAGTGTTCAGAGGCTATTCCCAGAAAAGTCAAGATATACATTTCATTTGTCATAAAAATATCTTTAACATAAAGTATTTAAATATAAATCGTTAGTCATTTTTGAGAAAGCCAACATTTTAGAAACATTTTCCACGTAAAGTGTAGTTTGTGGTGGGGGAATTATTTTGAAACTCTTTGAGTCGCATCCTTGGAAGATACAAAACCTTAAAACCTTGCGTTTTAACAGTTATTTCGTTTTTAGCCATGCTATCCACAGACACGGATCTGTTTTCTAATAATGCCTTTTTCAGACTCAGGGGACTTCAAAACATATATTTCTGGTGAAAGGTGGGTACACAATATTTTCTCTATCGACTGTGTACATTGAACTTGCGTGCAGGAGAAAGTAAAAACATGGCATTGTAAAGCTGGTACCACGTGACAATAAACGTCTTGACAGAATGGAGCTTACGTTGAGAAATAGAGTAACTTTATAAATAAAGTTTTGTGTTGATAACTTTCGTTATTGTTTAGTTAATGTCAAATCGTCTGTCACTTTCTGGATGGTACCCGACCTTACGTATAGATAGCGGTGCTTGTGTCAAACAACAACAATGGTAAAAAGTACGAACCTTAGGAAGCTTAAGTTTGAAGTTTACATTGTTTAGCATTTGTTTGGCAGCCAACATTAGTGAATGCTCTCAGCGAATTTGGAGTCGCCCTCCGTGGTGTAATGGTTACCATGCTGACTTCATATATGATGGATTTTTTGGGCTTAAAAATCCTTAGTATGGCTTCCTTCGGAAGGGAAGGAATGTCGTTGGTCCCGTGTCGTAGATTTACGGCACGTAAAAGTACTCCAAGCTTGATAGAGAGGCCTCTGAGCAAAATTAAGCGGTCTTTCTCGCCCAATTTAGAATGGGACGCAGAGAACCACAATAGTTACAGAGCGTCCATAAATAACACACCATTTTTCAGCGAATTTGTAAATGTGGATGATAAAACTGGTCATCGTTATGTGATACAATACTTTCATTTGGAAGGTCTTAGTCCAACTAATATTACAGCTGAGCTAGATTCTACTTTGGGGGAGTCTGCTCCTTTGTTTACAACAGTGAAATATTGGGTGGCACAGTTTAAGAGCTGCCAAGACGAACATCGCAGTGGTCGACCAAATGAGGTTACCAGTCCAGAAATTGTAAAGAAAATCCACAAAAGGGTATTGCATGACCGTCGGCTAAAAGTACGCGATCTAGCAGACATTGCAGGCATTTCAGAAAAGTCTGTACATTGCATACTGACTGAAAATTTGGATATGAGAAAGGTAGCTGCCGCGTTTACTCACAATAGAACAAAAACAGCATCGTGAATATGTTTCGCTGCAATAAAGCTGAGTTTTTGTGTCGATTTATATCAATGAATGAAACCTGGGTCTACCACTTCACACCTAACACGAAGAAACAATCAAAAGAGTAGATTGGAAGGGGATAATCGGCTCCAAAGAAGGCGAGGACAGTTCCATCTGCAAGCAAGGTCATAGCGTCAGTTTTCTGGAACGGACGCGGGACAATTTTCATTGATATATCAAAAGATCTGATGTGTTCCATTCACATGACTTTCTCTACATCTCTGCCACATATTATTGTTAAAAATCTTATTCTCCTCTCTATTTTTAGCAAAAACTGTCTTATTACTTAGTTCTTTTATAAGTAGGAAGGAAATAAGAGAAAACACTAAACTGATAAAATGTGGTTGCTATGGAATTGAAATCCGTTCCTTTGCGTGAACAGGAATAGACAAGTTCCTGTATGAAGGAAGTTTAAAGTAGTTTAAAACTGAAATCAATAACAAGGAATATCTCTGAAACGGCCAACTCCAAGAAAAAAGTGGATATATCATAAATTGTGTGTTTTATCGTTATCTACATTTTTGTGCAATAAATCTTTGTCTATCTCCTACGGTTTACCAGTTAAGAAAAATTTCGCAAAATTCGCCCAGAATAAACATGTCTTCAGAGCTTTCCCAAAAAAATTCAGGATATAAATTTTATTTGTCATATAAATATCTTAAATACAAGAGTTTTAATCAAAATCCTTAGAGCCATTATAGAGAAAATCAACATTTTCGACATTTTTTCCATGTAACGTGTAGTTGGGAGTGGGGGGATTTTCTTGAAAATCTTCGTGTCGCATCCTTGGAATATACCAAATTTAAATACCAAGTTTGGTATTTTTTTATTCAGGGGGACCCAAAACATGTATTTCCGGTGAAATCTCGGTATCGAACTTCTTGGTGCAATACAATACCTTCTCTATACACTATGTATATAGTCCGTATAGAGAAAGTAAAAAGGAAAATTAATGTATGACGAATATTATGCGAACTTGTTACATCGAACAAAACCGGTCGCATTTAGCGAAAAAGAAAGTTTTGTTTCGTCAAGACAATGAGTTAAAGTTGGAATTGCTTCCTCATGCCTCCTCTGTTTCCAAACTTGAAGAAATGGCTTGGTGGTACAAGATTTGCCAGCAATGAAGAGGTGGAGTCTGCAGTTGATGGCTATTTTGCAGACCTCGATAGTTCTCATTATAAACAAGGTATTGAAGCTATTGAACATCGCTGGGAAAAGTGTACCGAGATGAAAGGAGACTGTGTAGAGAAACAAAGATGTTTTTGTGTTTTTCTTTGTTAGGTTGGGTACTTCTGGGGCAGCCCACGTATAATGAAAGTCGCTGTACAGTTTCCGAGTAATAATGAAACTAAGGTAAAAGATTTATCCCGTTCATTTGCAATTTCCGCTTCCACTGAAAATTACATTTTGCAAGTGATAAAGTTATCGCTATTGTTTCACGAGTTGATGAATTGTTTGGTGATGTGATACGGCCATTGTGTGTTAAAAGTGCAGCGTATTGTCCACTTGCGATTGTTTTGACAAATTTGAAACGACACAGTTGCAACTTTTTGATTTGTTTTTAACAAAGCGCCTTGCATGCACTTCATTATGGGCCGCAATGCATTTTGGCGCATTACATGTGTTTTATGTGGCCATTATACGATCGCTATAGGGCCTTTCAAAACTTACTTCAAACTGCTAGAAATAATACATTTGAAATAGATTCAAAAGAAAAACAAACAAAAAAACAAAACAAAACAGATCACATACTGGGCAATCAAAGGGGTTTGGTTTTATCTTCTTTCTTTTTTTTTCAGTTCAGCGTTACCATAGGTACAGTTTTTTATTTATTTATTTTTTTTTTTTTGTAGCTTAACGTTCTTTAACGTGGTTGGTCATATTGGACGATGAATAAAATTGATTAAATAATGCTCCAATGATCTCGGGGTCTATAGAGCTTCAAGTTACTCGACATTCGTCTTCTCAGGATAAGGGAGAAACCCGAAAACATATTATGCGGGTACAGTTTTTTTTTTGAATAAAGCATTTGTAATTTTTTTATTATATTTTATTACTTTTCCTACTCGTACTATGTACATAGCGTACAGAAAAGGTATTGTTTCCTACCCAAAAATTCGATACCGAGATTTCACCGGAAATACATGTTTTGGGTCCCTATGAATCCAAAAAAAGCACTTTTAGAAAAATCTCCATGTGTGTCTGTCTGTCTGTCTGTATGTGTATGTTTCTGTGGACAGCATGGCTCAAAAACGAAATGACCGTTAAATATCAAACTTGGTATTTAAGTTTCGTATCTTCCAAGAATGCGATACGAAGATTTTCAAGAAAATCCCCCACACACCCCACTACCCTTTACGTGGAATTTTTCCAAAACTTTGATTTTCTCAAAATTGACTCTCACGATTTTGATTAAAATCTCTTAAATTTAAGATATTTACATGCCAAATAAAATGTATACCTTGAATTTTCTGGGAATAGCCTCTGAAGACTACTTTATTCTGAATGAATTTTACGGAATTTTGCATAACTGCTAAACAGTAAGAAATGGAGAAAATCTTAGCACTTAAAAACTGTAGAGCACGTTAAAACACACAATTTATGTTAAATACATTTCTTTCGTGGAGTTGATAGTTTTTTAGATATTCCTTGTTTTTGGTTTCAGCTTTGTAAAACTTGTACTTTTCTCATACAGGAATTTGTGAACTCGTGTCCATACAAACAAAGGAACTTCAGTCACATAGCAACCAGCTTTTGACCATCACTTTAACCTATGGTACTCCCTTATTTTGCTTCTACTTACAAGGTAGCAAGTAATAAGACTATTTCTGCTAATTTTTACTTTCTCTATACGTATTATGTACATAGTGTATAGAAAAGTTATTGTATGCCTGCCAAAAATTCGATACCGAGATTTCACCGGAAGTATATGTTTTGGGTTCCATTCATATGACTTTCTCTATATCTCTGTTACAAATTATTGTTAATAAGCTTATTCTTTTATTTATTTCATGCTAATCGAGAAAAATTAGCAGAAATATGTGGTTTCTACTGTGTTAGTATATATGGTTTGAATGTCAGATTGCAGTATGAATCTGGCTCGCTCGCTTTAAGGAATGTGTTGTGATAAACTACAAAACACGACTAATCTGCAACAAAGAGAAGTCTAGCTCATCCTCGCACACCGCCATTATTCTGCTGTCTCGTGTTTTCGCTTCGGATTACCGGCTTCCCTTCATATGCGACCAGTAAATAGTAATGCCAGGGATTTGTAGCGTGTCTGTTCCCGGCGCACAAAAACCCTCGCTCAACTTTCATAAACGCTCATGTTCTTCAATTTGTAAACCACAAGGGACGTAAAATATCTCTCACAGCCACGGAACGCTTTTATTGAAAACTAACCTCGGTTCAAATATACCTATAGTCAAGTAGGTGACACAAAACATTTTTGGGCGGAATACAATACACACCTTATCTAGCTACTATGTATATAGGTGGTAGAGAAAGTAATAAAACCTGATGTGTTCCATTCACATAACTTTCTCTGCATTTCTGCAACAACTTATTGTTTAAAAGCTTATGCTTCTATTTAATTCATGTTAATCGAGAAAAATTACCAGAAATAGTCTTATTACTTGCTTCCTTGTAAGTAGAAGCGAAATAAGGGAGTACCATAGGTTAAAGTGATAGTCAAAAGCTGGTTGCTATGTGACTGAAGTTCCTTTGTTTGTATGGACAGGAGGTGACAAATTCCTGTGTGAGAAAAGTAAGTTTTTCGTAGCTGAAAACAAAAACAAGGAACATCTAAAAAAACAATCATCAACTCCACGAAAAAATGTATATAACATAAATTCTGTATTTTAACGTGCTCTACATTTTTTGATCGGTAAGTTTTTGTGTATCTCATGCTGTTTAGCGGTTATGCTAAATTCCGTAAAATTCAGTAGTATAAATAAAGTAGTCTTCAGAGCCTATTTCCAGAAAATTAAAGGTATACATTTTATTCGTCAGGTTAGTAGCTTTAATATACGATATTTTAATCGAAACCTTTCGAGCCATTTTTGAGAAAATCAAAAGTTTCGAAAAAAAAGTTCCATGTAAAGGGTAGTTGGGGGTGGGGGGATTTCTCTCAAAATCTTCGTGTCGCATCCCTGGAAGATACTAAACTTAAATTCCAAGTTTGGTATTTTACTGACTTTGTTTTTGAGTTATATATAATTGTGATAATTTTTTTAAACTAAACTATACTCAACATCATTTTATTAATCACGTTGTAGGACCATCTTTGTGTGAAAGGATGGATAATGAATATGAGAAAATATCGAGGAAACCGAGCTTGACAAAATGACATTAGAGAATATTTTAACCAGCTCAACACTTAATATTCCAGACCAAAATAGGAGAGTCACACATTGAGAATATGTACTCTAACGTATGGTGAAGTTGTTTGACCCCAAAAAAAATCAACATGTTTTGCCAAAATCGCTAAAAAAAGCACTTCTTCGTTTCATAATCGGCTTACCCTCCCCGAACCTGTTACGAGAGATCGGTCCTTAGCCAGGCATGCACATGAGGAAGTGGATGATATGAAATGCAAGCGAAATTAATACTGTGGTATAAAATGCATTATTGATTGCAAAGGTGATGATGGAGTAATTAGTGAAATGGATAGCGGAGGAAACCAGAGGACCCGGTGAAAACCCGCCCTGACGCCGCTTCGTCCTCCACGAACCCGGGCCGCCTAGAAGGGAGGTGAGCGGTCTAACGGCGCTGTCATAAAACACTTCTATAGCACCTTAATAACTAATATTAGTAGTCTCCAGTTGAAAAATTATTTATGTAATATGCATTTCAGTGTTCTCAAATTACGAATACAAATATGTGCACTTATACCCCTAAAGCGTCGAAATTCGGTGAAAACAAATGTAATAGGAAACTTTAGACAAAATATTTTTCTATCCCTCTTTGTTTGGTAAGTCCTAAGAAAGAAGTGTAGAGTGCGCAGTAACTCGATATTCGAGAGCCATCAAAGTGTGAAGGCCATGATATGTGTACGTGTATAGGAAGGCGATCGAGTGCTGAAAGGGGACGCCTTTCTTGTTTATTTCTTTTATGTTCTCTGTCTCCTCGGCTTTTCCATTCATTTCTATCTCTTCTATCGTTTCTCTTCACTGCGTGACATCTTTCTGTTGAGCCGAACCAAATAGCTTCTCCCATTGTGCGAGTGTTATCCGAGGATATTGACCAGGATTTTACAATAAGAGAACTTATTCAAACAAAGAACAATCTTTTCTTTCGAGAGATTTAACATACTCGCCCTTCGTCTTTATTCTCAGTGCTGAGAAATGTCTTCTCGATAGACGTGGATTTTATGTCAAAATTCTTGTGTACATTCACATACTGTTTCACAAAATATGCTTATAAAACCTCGTTCTGTTTCATATACCATAGTACTGGGGTGATCACTAGATTTTTGTTTACTAGAGAAGGTATTGCATTGTACCCAAAACCTCGATACCGAGATTTCACCGGAAATACATGTTTTGAGACCACCTGAATCCAAAAAAATAATTTTAGAAACATGTCTGTGGGCAGCATAGCTCAAAAACGAAAAGACCGTTAAATACCAAACTTGGTATTTAAGTTCAGTATCTTCCAAGGATGCGACACGAAGATTTTCAAGAAAATCCCCCCACCCCCAAATACCCTTTACATGGAACTTTTTTCGAAAATGTTGATTTTCTCAAAAATGGCTCTTAACGATTTTGATTAAAATATCGTATATTAAATATATTTACCTGAAAATTAATATGTATATCTTGATTTTCTGGGAATAGCCTCTGAAGACTACTTTATTGTGGATGAATTTTACGAAATTTTGCATAACTGCTAAACCGTAAGAAATGGACAAAAACTTACCACACAAAAAATGTAGAGCACATTAAAACACACAATTTATGTTATATACTTTTTTGTTCGAGGAGTTGATCGTTTTTGAGATATTCCTTGTTTTTGGTTTTAGCTTTCAAAAACTTGTACTTTTCTCATACAGAAATTTGTCAACTCGTGTCCATACAAACATAGGAACTTCAGTCACATAGCAACCAGCTTTTGACTACACTTTAACCTATTATACTCCCTTATTTCGCTTCTACTTACAGGGAAGCAAGTAATAAGACTATTTCTGCTAACTTTTTCTCGATTAGCATGAAGTAAATAGAAGCATAAGCTCTTTAACAATAATTTGTTGCAGAGATGTAGAGAAAGTCATGTGAATGGAACACATATTTTTGTAGCTTAAGCCGTTCGTTTAACCTCCATACATTATAATTTACTTTGCAGAAGGTATGTCAGGGATCCTACTGATTTAGCATGTACTGTAACAGGAGTTATTAAGCGCATGCTTTTGGAGTGGAATACGTAACTATTGCTGCTAAGGTCTATTTTCCCATGAAAACCACACTAGATTTGCGTGGTAACCAAATGGTCAACAAGCAAGGTAATTTTGACCTTATTGCTTTCAGAGTATGAAGTGCTGCCATCTCCAAAAATAATAAGGGACAGAAGAACCACCTGGTATAATGACTAATAATTTTAGTTACTAAGAGTACAGATTTTGCGTAGCTGTTTGAGGGTGGCAGATGGTAGAACAATGATAAGAACGCGACTTAAATTAAGCTAATATATTGAGAAAGATTAAACAATTTATTGGTTACGAATGTTTGGTTTACAAAGAGGGGGGGTTGCAATTAACCCTGGCCAATGACATTCTGATTACGGGGCTTACTAACACAAAGCCTTACCTTTAGAAATATGTCATGGTGTGTCTGGGCGAGGTGAGAGATGAAAGGTTGAGTCCGGAGCGCCGCCCCAAGACACTCACAACCAAGCAGAGGTTCCCCGACGGTTTTTTTTTTTTTCCGAGTGGAGTGGAAAAACCCAATCTACAGGCGACAGAGGGGATAACTCTACCAAGTGTGGGGGTCGCCCTATACTGGCAATACCCACTAAAAAAACACTCCACCGGAGAGAATTCGGGTGTAGGAATGCTGCAGTACCGCTTGTTGCACCTGCGGATTCAAGGAGCGGGTGTTATGGCTGGCCAGAGACCATAGCCAGGAGAGAGTGAGGGCCAGGACGCAAACATGACCGGAGCCCTTGGAAGATTTGTGGTGAGGAATAAGTACATATTGCATGTGTATATATCTGCAGCCCTGTAACAAAAGGACGTAGTCAGTATAACATTTTCTGCCCTTTCGGGTAAAGTCGTTGGTGTATTTCGTATGTCTGCTGCCCTGTAACATAAGGACATAGTCATTTAGATATTTCATTTTGGTATATATTCTAAGCTAGTTATATTTTTACATCTACTGCTGCCCTGTCTGGCGAAGTCATTAGTTATTAGTTGTGTTCAGCCCTTTAACTAGAGAGGGCGTAGTCATTTAGCAGAGACATCATTGGTTTCTCATGACCTTAGTGGTCACCCATCCAAGTGATGGCCATGCCCAATGCTGCTTTATCTGTAATAAAACACTTATTCTTATTAATTATTAGTTACATTCTATTATCTAAATACCGACGGTCAGGTCTGCAGTCCCTTAAATACGTTTAGCGGCTTCCTGGAAGGCCTTTCCAAAATGGTGGCCGTTATAGTGGGTAGTCTTAGCTAATCACCAACGAATCTTTAAATATTCTAGAATATCCGGTGTGACGTCAAAGAGCAAACGTTTCTCATGATAATGTGCGAATAGCACATAGCCCAACGGAAGTTGGTGTCATCGAAAAGTCCACTAGGAGTGTCATCGGAAGAGGCTAGTCACGTCCCAATTAACTAATTCATAATTAATAAAATATAAGTAAAACAATATAATGCCAATGACATGTACATTCACATACTGTTTCACAAAATGTTCTTATAAGACCTTGTTCTCTATCATATGCCATACGTACTGGGTGATCAGTAGATACGTCAATATGTGCTGACTAATAATTTTAGTTATTAAGTGTACAGTTGCGTTTACTTTTTCTAGCACGTATGTCAGTAGTGGCATCGATTCTGGGCACTTTTTAGTTGAATTGGCTTTCAAATTTGAATATTACATTCAATTCTTTCAGAATCATTCTTATCTGATATTTCAGTGTACTGAACCTTTTACCATAACTGGAGATAATTTAGGCCTTAATGAGCTACTTTGAACCAACTTTGGAGAGTATATTATTTTATAAAGATGTACATCTATTTTTCACTTTCTCTATACGTACTACGTACATAGTGTATAGAGAAGGTATTGTATTGCACCCAAAAATTCCCAAAAATTTGATACCGAGAATTCAGCGGAAATACATGTTTTGAGTAAAAAAAATAAAAAAAAGCATTTTTGTAAAAAGGTCCTCCGCGCGCGCGTGTGTGTGGGCAGTATAGCTCAATAACGAAAATACCGTTAAATACCAAACTTAGTATTTAATTTTGGTATCTTCCAAGGATACTACATGAAGATTTTCAAAAAAATTTCCCCTCCCCCAACTATTTTTACATGGAAGATTTTTCGAAATGTTTGATTTCCCATAGATGGCTCTAACGATTTTGATTAAAATATCGTATATTAAAGCTTACTACTTGATAAATAAAATGTATATCTTGATTCCTCTAGAAATAGCCCCTGAAGATTACTTTATTCTGGATGAATTTTACGGAATTTTGCATAACCGCTAAACCGTAAGAGATGGACAAACATTTGCCACACAAAAAATATAGAACACGTTAAAACACACACTTTAGGTTATATACATTTTCTTTGTAGAGTTGATCGTTGTTTAGATATTGCTTGTTTTTTGTTTCAGCTTTGAAAAGCTTATTCTTTTCTCATACAGGAACTTGTCAACTTCAGTCACATAGCAACTATCACTTTAACCTATGGTACTCCCTTGTTTGCTTCTACTTACAAGGAAGCAAGTTGTTTTAATGGCACACGTGAGTTTTTTTACGTTTACGGTGGCTCAGGATTATGTCACCTCGTCAGCGGGAAAGGACGACCAGGAAAGCGTTTTAAGGGATTGGCATATTTGGATTAAATTGAGGAAGGCACGATTTCCTTTCTCTCCAATCCATGACGCAAATGTGTAAATACGCATGAAATTGAAAAAGGCTCTTAACAAGATTTTTCGTGAATGATGTGCGCATATTGATTCTGGCGCACGTGACGGTTTACGAACTTTCTTCATGCATTTAGCAGCTGACTACACACGATAAGCGTTAACGAATTTTCCTCTTTTTATGCATTCAATTCCACAGCTTCGAAACTGAGTATAGAGAAACTTGCATAGAATTTGTGAGCTATTTTTATTTAAATGTATAGGTCTTTCACAAACCGCTGGAAATATTAAAATATGCGACATAGGATAAAAAAAAATCTGATGTGTTCCATTCACATGACTTTCTCTTCGTCTCTATAAATATTATTGTTAAAAAGCTTATCCTTCTATCTGCTTCATGCTAATCGACAATGGATATAAAAAGTGAGTCAGGGGTAGCGCCGTGGCTGAGTGGCTAGACCACTCGCCTCTCACTTGACGGCCCGGGTTTGATCCCAAGCGAACGCATGTAAGATTTGTGGTGGACAAAGCGGCGCTGGGCCGGGTTTTCTCCGGTTTCCCCCGCTATCGCATTCCCGGTGCTCCATCTTCATTCATGTATCATCAGTTTCACCGCCTGCGGTGCCATAAGTAGTTAAAGCGGACGCTAAACACTACCAAAAGAAATCTAATGTGCTTAATTCACATGACTTTCTCTACGTCTATGCAACAAATTATTTTTAAAAAGCTTATACTTCTATTTACTTCATGCTAATCGAGAAAAAATTAGCAGAAATAGTCTTATTACTTGCTTCCTTGTAAGTAGAAGAGAAATAAGGGAATATCATAGGTTAAAGTGATACTCAAAAGCTGGTTGCTATGTGAATGAAGTTCCTTTATTTATATGGACAGGAGTTGTGTCAGAAAAGTTAAGTTTTTCAAAGTTGAAACCAAAAAATCAGGAATATCTCAAAAACGATCAGCTCCACGAAAAAAATGTATATCACATAAATTATGTGTTCTGATGAGCTCTACATTTTTTGTGATGTAAGACATTACCTATCTCTTACGGTTTACTAGTTATACGAAAATTCTTAAAAAAAAAGTCTCCCACAATAACGAGGCCTTCAGAGGCTATTCCCAGAAAGTTTAAGATATACATTTCGTTGGTCATAAAATATCTTAAACATGCGGTATTTTAATCAAAATCATTAGAGCCATTTTTGTGAACATTAAAAGTTTCGAATTTTTTTCCATGTAAGCCATAATTCTAAGTGGGGGAATTTTTGAAAATCTATATGTTGCATCCTTAGAAGATCCTGAGCTTAAATATCAAAACTCTATTTAACGGAATTTTCATTTTTTTATATATGCTGCCCACAGACACAGCCGCGCGCACACCCGTACAGACAGACACAGGCACAGACGTTTTCTAAAAAAGTAAAATTGCTGTTTTTGGATTCAGGGATCCCCAAAAAAAATATATTTGCTGTGAAATCTCGGTATGGAATTTTTGGGTACAATACAATACCTTCTCTATACACAATGTACATAGTACTTGTAGAGATGGTAAAAATGGTCTATACTTGGCTAGTTTTAAGTACTTTTTGTGCTACTGATGACTATGTAAATGTGACGAATATTTCTATTTTAATTGTGTGACGATTCCATTGTCCTTAAGATTTAAGGCATAATACAATTACAATTACATTTTTCTCAGAGTGCGGTGCATTCTTGAAAACTTGTGAACATATATACCAAGTTTGGTACTTAACGAACCTTCGTTCGTAATCACACAATTGCACGGAGACTTTTTCCAAAAATTATCATTAATATTATTATTTTGGTTTAGGGAACTTCAAATAATAGATATATATTTCCGGAGAAAATTTTATATAAAATTTTGGAAGCCCGCCTGGGTAGCGTGGTGGTAGCATGTCTGCCTCACGTTCAAAAGGTCGTGAGTTCGAATCTCGCTTAGGGCGAATTACCCGGCTAAGGTTTATTTCGGGGTTTTCCCTTATCCTGAGAAGAAGAATGTTGAGTAACTTTAAGCTCCATGGATCATTTGAGTATCGTCCGATATGACCAACCAGGTTAAAGGACGTTAAACTAAAACAAAAAACAGATTTTCTTTCTGAAATGGCCAATTCAGTTATGTTTATGCATATATTATTTAGGTTGTGTTGGCAGCATGGTGAGGTGGCCGGATGTCTTGAGCACAGTCACGTGATAGCGACTAATGTTCCTGATAACTATGCACGACGACCCCCATGCAGGCAGCTTACGTAGGATATGCCGACCACAAGAGCTCAGTGGATATTACAGTCCCTGTACAGGTAGGCCAGCCAGCTACTCGTCTGGTTGCTAGGTAACAGATGTTCCTTTGTTTGTATGGACACGAGTTGACAAATTCCTGTATAAGTTTTGTAAAGCTGAAACCAACTACAAGTAATATCTCAAAAACGATCAACTCCCCGAAAAAAATGCATATAACGTAAATTGCGTGTTTAACGAGCTCTACATTTTTTTTCTCTTACGGTTTTTCATTTATCCAAAACAAAATGTATATCTTGAACTTTTTGGGTGATTTTTCTTGAATTTTGCATACTTGATAAATGTCAAGAAATAGACAAAAGTGTAGATATCGTTAAAAAACACAATTTATGTTATGTTCATTTTTTCGAGGAGTTGACCATTTTCGAGATATTCGTTGTTATCCCCAAATGACCTAGCTGTCGACGGGCCCTTAAACACTACTCACTCACTCACTCGTTATTGGTTTCAGTTTTAACATATTTGACTCCAGGTCATGCAAAGAAATGGATTTCAAACCTATGGTAACCACATTTTAAAACATCTGACTATGTTCTTTCCATTTACAACGAACTAAGTAATAAGGAACATTTTTGTAATAGTCATCATCATGAAGTAGATGGAATAATAAGCTTATTAACACTTTATTGTAACAGATGTTGAGAAAGTTACACAGTTGATTTTTAAACTTTATTTTATAATTTTGTTTTTCGTTTTATTGCACGTGTAGATGAAGTAAAAATCTGATGTGTTACATTCACGTGACTTTCTGTACATATCTGCAACAAATTATTGTTAAAAGCTAATGCTTCTATTTACTTCATGCTAATCGAGAAAAAAAAATAGCAGAAATAGTCTTATTACTTGCTTCCTTGTAAATAGAAGCGAAATAAGGGTGTAGCATAAGTTAAAGTAATCAAAAGCTGGTTGCTATGTAACTGGAAGTTCCTTTGTTTGTATGGACAGGTGTTGACAAATTCCAGTATGAGAAAAGTATACATTTTCAAGCTGAAACTAAAAACAAGGGATTTCTAAAAAAAAAAAAAAAAAACAAAAAGATCAACTCCATGAAAAAAATGTACATAACATAAATTGTGTGTTTTAATGCACTCTACATTTTTTGTGTGGTAAGTTGCTCTCAATCCCTTACGGTGTAGCAGTTATGCAAAATTCCGTAAAATACATCCAGAACAAAGCAGTCTTCAGAGGCTATTTCCAGAAAATGCAAGATATACACTTTATTTGTCAGGTAAATTGCCTTTAATATATGATATTTTAGTCAAAATCGTTAGTTATTTTTGAGAAAATAAAAATGTTCGAAAAATGTTCCATTTAAAAGGTAGTTTGGTACGGGGGAATTTTTCTCAAAACCTTCGTGTCGCATCCTTGGAAGATGCGAAACTTAAATACCAAGTTTGGTATTTTACTGACTTTTCGTTTTTGAGTTATCGTATTCAGGGACCTTCTTCTGAAAATATTTTCTTTTTGGATACAGGGGACCCTAAAATATATATTTACGGTGAAATCTCGGTATTGAATTTTTGGGTGGAGTGCAGTTAGCTTCTCTATACACTATGTGCATAGTACCTGTAGAGAAAGTAAAAGGTCTATAATATTTGTAAGGAAATGTAAACTTTTTTATTTATTGTGAGGTATTTTGTGTTTTACCATTACGTAAATAGCTGTTTTACGTACAATTTGTAAGGTTGCGATAGCACCATGCTGTTAAAGCGATTCGAAATAATGTTAAAAAAAAAAAAAATTTACAGAGATAGAGAAAGACATGTGAATGGAGCATATCATATTTCTAAATGTTATTTCTCGTATTATATTTGTTTTCTTTTATTGTGCGTGTAGATGAAGTAACACGACTAATTACTGAAGCACCCTAGTGAGGTAACATGAGGTAAACATTGAAGTAATGATGAGATATCCTAATTGCGCCGTGCAGCTCAAACAAAAACAGGCCGCAATCAATACCCATTTCTGGTTTTAATACCGGGATCATGTGCGGCGGGCGCCAACAAGAATTCCTGTCCTCTCCATTTAATGCCAATACCCCATTAATTTTACACATTTTTGAGGTTGCTAAAATGGGTCTTCTCCCACTGTGTATCGAGACCGGACTGCGGCTCTGTGGGAATTACATGGTCCACTGATTCCAATAAAATATTTAATTACTTTCCAAATCCATGGACTGAAGTATTGCATTACAATCATCCCCAAAAACAATACACATAAGAGTGGGGTAACGAAGCTTTGCTTTATACCTGAAATATGCTCTCAGCTAAGATTTCATCTAAAAGATTTTGGTTTTCTCTATTATATACGAGGATTGTTCAATGAATCCTTATAAAATCCAAGAAATTACACTCATAGGATCGAAAACATCGTCTCTTACTAGATGGAAGTTAAAGTTTCAGCTATATCCATCACGTGGTTTCGTTGCCATAGGCGATTGAACCAACGATCTTGTGCTTCTTTAGAAGACAGAAAAATACGGGATAAAAGCCGATTTGGATGAAGTTCACGGCACATCTGCCTCTACGTTTGCAACAGTTTACAATTGGATAAATGAAATTAAACGTGGCCGTGCATCCGCAAATGGTAAACATCGTTCCGGACGCCCAGTAGAACTGACTTCCTCCGAAATAGTTGACAAAATTCAGGATATGGTTTTGAGTGATTCGCGAATCAAAGTTCTTGAAATAGTGCACAGGCATATCACAAATACAGTGTTCTCAATTTTGCGGTCTTTTCGTTTTTCAGCTATGCTGTCCACAGACACACACATGGACCTTTTTCCAGAAATGCTTTATACTTTCTCTACACGTACTATGTACATAGTGTATAGAGAAGGTATTGCATTCCACCGAAAAACTCGATACCGAGATATCACCGGAAATATATGTTTTGGGTCCCCCTGAATAAAACAAGAATTTTTACAAAAAGATGTGTGGACAGCATAGCTCAAAAACGACAAGACCATTGAATACCAAACTTGGTATTTAAGTTTGGTTTCTTCCAAGGATGCGACACGAAGCTTTTCAAGAAAATCCCCACACCCCAAGTACTCTTTACATGGAACTTTTATTCGAAAATTTTGATTTTCTCAAAAATGGCTCCAACGATTTTGATCAAAATATCGTATAATAAAGATATTTACCTGACAAATAATATGTTTATCTTGAATTTTCTGCGAATAGCTTCTGAAGACTACTTTATTCTGGATGAATTTTACTGAATTTTGCTTAACTGCTAAACTGTATGAGATACACAAAAATTTACCACACAAAACACGTAGAGCACTTTAAATCACACAATTTATGTTATATAATTTTTTTCGTGGGGTTCATCGCTTTTAAGGTATTCCTTGTTTTTGTTTCAGTTTTAAAAAACTTATACTTTGTGACACAGGAATTCGTCAACTCGTGTCCTTACAAACAATGGAACTTCAGTCACATAGCAATCAACTTTTGACTATCACTTTAGCCTATGGTACTCCCTTATTTCGCTTCTACTATCAAGGAAGCAAGCAATATAACTGTTTCAGATAATTTTTGCCTAATTAGCGTGAAGTAAATAGAAGCATAAACTTTTTAATAATAATTTGCTGCAGAGATGTGCAGAAAGTCATGTGAATGGAGCACATTAGATTTTTTGGTATTCAGAGGGACCCAAAACACGTATTTCCGGTGAAATCTTAATATCGAATTTTTGGGTGGAGTGCAACATCGTTTTTATATACTGTGTACATTGTAAGTGAAGAGAAAGTAAACGTATTTTCAGGTAAGGACATATTTTCGCGAAGTTTGCTTCACTATTTACACGGCATGAGATTTATGCCAACGTCACCTCGTATAATGAACATTTCTGTTAATGCCGGTCTCTAGCCCAGTTGTAGAGCAGTATTTTCAGATGTTTAATCCCTTACTTAGCACCTCCAAACAGCTCGACTGCTGTTGTGATTAACACTTAATGTGAACAAACGTTTACTGACCCTCTCACACTATAATATACCAGCTCGTGTCTAGCTTAAAATGCAGATTGCGTGAATTTCCTGCTGCGTGGCGTACAGTTCTCATGACTTTGTCAACAGCTCTGTTAAAAAGCTTATGCTTCTATCCTAATCGAGAAAAATATAGCAGAAATAGTCTTATTGCTTGCTTCCTTGTAAATAGAAGCGAAATAAGGGAGTACGATAAGTTAAAGTGATAGTCACCATCAAAAAACGTTTATATGGACATTTTTTCGAAAATTTTGATTTTCTCAAAAATGGCTGTAGCGATTTTGATTAAAATATCGTATATTAAAGATATGTACCTAACAAATATTATGCATATCTTGAATTTTCTAGGAATAGTCTCTAAAGACCAGTTTTCTGGATGAATTTTACGGAATTGTGCACAACTGTTAAACCGTAAGAGATGGACAAAAACTTACCGCACAGAAAATGTACAGCACATTAAAACGCACGATTTATGTTATATACTTTTTTTTGGAGTTCATCGTTTTTGAGATATTCCTTGTCTTTGGTTTTAGCTTTTAAAAATATACTTTTTTCATACGGGAATTTGTCAACTCGTGTCCATAGGAACATCAGTCACAGAGCAACCAGCTTTTGACTATCACTTTAACTTATGGTACTCCCTTATTTAGCTTCTACTTACAAGGAAGCAAGTAATAAGACTCTTTCTGCTAATTTTTCTCGATTAGCATGAAGTAAATAGAAGAATAAGCTTTTTAACAATAATTTGTTGCAGAGATGTAGATGCAGGGGTCGCAGACATGTATTTCTGGTGAAATCTCGGTATTTTGGGTGAAATACAATATCTTTTCTTTACACTATGTACATAGTGCGTGTAGGGAAAGTGAAAAAGGAAAAAGAATCATTTAAGGGCAGATGAGAGTGAAAAGAGAATATGAAGGGGAGAGTGATGCGGATTGGTCTGCTGTAAAAAGCAATTTATCGCAATGCCTTGCCTTTAGACACGCTCTGACCCAGATATTGTGTACCTGTGTAATATATTTTCACGCTCTTGTGCATTTTAATTATAACATACGAGAATACAAAACCTCTTCCTTTTTTCGATTTTAATGAAACTTTATGATTTAATAGATACGAGGAACAGAGATATAACTAGACTTATATCAAAGGCTCCCAGCCGCGCACCAACAACATCAATTACTTTATTTTCCTTTGTTTCAATTACAATAGATAGGAAGATTCAGAATCTCGTACTATGGACTAGATAAATGTTTTTTGAAGTTACAGCTTAAGGAAATCTATGACTGTAAGTTTGAAATTTCAAATTACTAATGTTAGTTTTTTTGCTTTTCTCTACACGTACGATGTACATAGTGTATAAAGAAGGTAATGAATGCAATGCACCCAAAAATTCGATACCGAGATTTCAATGGAAATACATATTTTGGGTCCCCCTGAATCTAAAACGCCTTGTGTGTTTCTACATCTTTGCAAAAAATATGATTTATTTGTTTTTTCACACAAGCCGTGTGAACTAGATAGGAAGAGTCAAACTGAAAAATTCAATGCCATAGCCGGGATTTGAACCACGGATATCCCGATCTCCAGCTGGGTGCTGTGCTACTGAGCTACCATAGCATTGAACTTACTCTACCTATCCAACTCTTGTCCTGCAGACGGCTTGTGTGAAAAACAATTAAATGATACCAATTCTCCATAATACTATGGATCCTGGGTCTAAAGTACTTACAACAGTGTAAGTCGCCGTAATTTGAGAACACCTTGTGGTTTACTGGGAAACATGCGAGTCAGTTGAGAAATTCAATGCCATGCCAGCATGTAGGCATGGTAGAGCAACCGGCTAGAGATCGGGAGATCCGTAGTTCAAATCCTGGCTATGGCATTCAATTTTTCAGTCTGATTCTACCAATCCAACTACTAATATTAGTCCTTTACTTTCTCTACTCGTACTATGCACATAGTGTACAGAAAAGTTATAATGCACCCAAAAATTGTCATACCGAGCTTTCACTGGAAATACATGTTTTGAGACCCCCTGAACAACATTTTTTTTTTAGAAACATGACCTTGTATGTGTGTGTTTATGTGTCTGTGGCCAGCATAACCCAGAAACGACATGACCGTTAAAAACCAGACTTGGTATTTAAATTTGGTATCTTCCAAGGATGCGACACGAAGATTTTCAAGAAAATCCCCCCACCCCCCAACTACCTACCCTTTGCATTGAATTTTATATGAACATTTTGATTATCTCAAAAATGACTCTTAACGATTTTGATTAAAATTTCGTATATTAAAGATATTTGCCTGACAAATACATTTTTGTCGTGGAGTTGACCGTTTTTAGATATTCCTAGTTATTGATTTCAGCTTTTAAAAACTTATATTTTTCTCATACAGGTATTTGTCATTTCCTGTCCATACAAACAAAGGAACTTCAGTGACATAGCAACCAGCTTTTGACTATCACTTTAACATATGGTACTCCCTTATTTCACTTCTACTTACAAGGAAGCAATTAAACAAAAGCATAACATTTTTAACAATAATTTGTTTTTGTATGTTTTGCTAATGCAGCTGGTCAAACTGCAGTAAATCTAAAGGTAGTGTGGGAGAGACATATAGAATCCTATCTGTTCTAGGTAAGCAGGCTGGGGCGAGTCTTGCACCTGCGCACACAGTGTATAAATAATGTTTTCTGTTGCAACTGGTCGGATGAGATGTTACAATACATGAATTATTAAAACTTTGTGGCTGCATATTGATCGTAACTGCAATACCATCTCTAGGGAACGTTTTTCATTCCTCTTACATAGAACGCAAGAAAATACATCTTCGAAATCAGCTTAGCATAATTTCATACTGAAATACATGTTTACTGGACTCACAATTAAAAGGTCTCATGTGTTCCATTCACATGACTTTCTCTACATCTCTACAACAAATTATTGTTAAAAAGCTTATGCTGCCTTTAACTTCATGCTAATCGAGAAAAAATTAGCAGAAATAGTCTTATTACTTTCCTCCTTGTAAGTAGAAGCCAAATAAGGGAGTACCATACGTTAAAGTGAAAGCCAAAAGCTGGTTGCTATGTGACTGAAGTTCCTTTGACTGTATGGACACGAGTTGACAAATTCCTGTATGAGAAAGGTTTTTTAAAGCTGAAACTAAAAACAAGGAATTCTAAAAAATTATCAACTTCATGAAAAAAATTCATATAACATTAATTGTGTGTTTTAAAGTGCTCTACATTTTTTGTGTGGTAAGCGTCTTTCCTTCTCTTACGGTTTAGCAGTTATGCTAAATTGCGTAAAATTCATCCAGAATAAAGTGGTCTTCAGAGGCTATTCCCAGAAAATTCAAGATGTACATTTTATTTGTCAGATAAATATCTTAAATATAAGGGATTTTAATAAAAATCATTGGAGCTATTTTTAAGAAAATTCATTTTTTTAATAAATGTTCCATGTAAAGGTAGTTTGGGGTGGGGGGGACTTTTCTCAAAATCTTTGTGTCGCATCCCTGGAAGATACTTAACTTAAATACCAAGTTGGTGCTTTACCGACTTTTTGAGTTATCGTGTTCACGGACACACACATACGGACTTTCTTTTTGTGTAAAATGCTTTTTTTTTGGATACAGGGGACCCTAAATATATATCTCCAGTGAAATCTCGGTCTCGAATTCTTGGGTGGAATGCAATACCTTCTCTATACACTATGTACATAGTACGTGTAGAGAAAGTAAAAACTGCTTGCCATGTGGTGGAAATCCGTTTTTATGCATGGCCAGGAGCTGTAGAAAAAAGCATGTGAATGGAATTTATCAGATTTTTACTTTCTCTATACCTGCTATGTATATAGTGTATAGAGAAGGTATTGCACTCCAACAAAAAATTTGATACCGAGATTTCACCGGAAATATATGTTTTAGAGTCCCCTGTATCCAAAAAAAGTATTTTCAGAAAAAGGTTCGTGTGTGTGTTTATGTGTGTGTGTGAGACCGTGTGTCTAACTTGGTATTTAAGTTTAGTATCTTCCAGGGATGCAACATGAAGATTTTGGGAAAAATCCCCCCACCCCAAACTTCCCTTTACATGGATCTTTTTTCGTAAATTTTGATTTTCTAAAAAATGACTAACGATTTTGATTAAAATGTCGTATATCAAAGATATCTACCTGACAAGTAAAATATATATCTTGAATTTTCTGGGAATAGTCTCTGAAGACTACTTTATTCTCGGTCAATTTTACGGAATTTTACATAACTGCTAAAATGTAAGAGATGGACAAAAACTTGCCACACACGAAATGTAGAGCACCTTAAAACACACAATTTATGTTATATACATTTTTTTCGTGGAGTTGATTGTCTTTGAGATATTCCTTGTTTTTTGGGGTTTTTTCAGCTATAAAGACTTATACTTTTCTCATACAGGACTTTGTGAACTCGTGTCCATACAAACAAAAGAACTTCAGTCGCAGAGCAACCAGCTTTTGACTGTCACTTTAACCTATGGTACTCTCTTATTTCGCTTCTACTAACAAGGAAGCAAGCAATAAGACTATTTCTGTTAATTTCTGCTCCATTAGATGAAGTAATTAGAACAATTTGTTGCAGTGACATAGAGAAAGTCATGTGTATGGATAACATCAGATTTTTCTGAATTCTTTTATCAACACTTGTTTTCAACTGCTCCATAACGGTTGATGAAGTTCCTCTCCGGTCTTTATCGTACACACTGTTATGTTCTTCCTTGATTACTCGTAAATTATGTGCCATTTCCTCACTGAAGACTCGTTCATTGCATTATCACTATACACTTGCGTTATTTGTCTATACAATTCGATTATTCGAACATTTTGTTCATTAAAAAAACAACGAAAAACCACGTGACAATAAATATCTTGACAAAATGGAGATTACGTTGAGAAATAGAGTACGGTACTATAACTTTGTAAATAAAGTTTTGTGTTATTTATTGATGTCAAATCTTCAGCCACTTTCTGGATAACCCTCGTACATCATGTGGAGTAGGAAAGGACGTTATTGAAGAGAGATGTGTAAACTTTAGATTTTCGCGACTTCATGCTAGTAGAAGGCTTAGGAAGAAGTTATATTTGCTCGTGAAAGAAATCATAAAAGTGTAGATTAAATATAAAACTCCCACTGACGTGGAAAAGGGGGGGGGGGCAGAAAAACTAATAAGGGAGTTAGATTCAATAGAGGAGAGATAAGATGAAAATATATGCAGAGATGTAGAGGTTGAATGTGATTTTTATATAAATTAAATAGGGAAGCATGGCTGTGTAAAGAAAACCCAGGGAACGAAATATTCACCAGGTAGTAATAAAAAAGCTGAATTGAATATAACTAGATGAGAAAGTTAGTCCGCTTCTGCAAGTCTCCAACAACTTTGCAAATTCAGTTTGTTGCTCCTACACGAAGAATATGACGTCATTGGCGTAGTCTGTAATTTTACAATTTTATGCACTCTAGTTTATTTCACTTGTTTTTATTATGAAAGTCCCTCAGGGCGTGAAACATTACTAGTTTCATAATTAATAACTTTTTCGCTGTATTTTAAGTGCAGCAAAAATTAAATTAAATTCCTAGCTGTTATTTCCTAAACAGGCTGTTTCGAAATACACCGAACAAATATAATAGCCGTATAGTTTATTATTTTAACTACCGTGAGATCCAAAAACATCCGAACTGTTGCGCACATGGAAAAATAGCACACAGCTGCTGTACACAAGGTCACACTTACTACTTTCTCTATACGGACTGTGTACATAGTGTATTGAGAAGGTATTGTAATGCACCCAAAAATTCGATACCGAGATTTACAGGAAATACATGTTTTGAGACCCCCTTAATCAAAAAAACATTTTTAGAAAAATGTCCGTGTGTGTGGGCAGCATAGCGCGAAAATGAAAGGACTGTTAAAGCCCAAACTTAGTCTGGTATCTACCAAGGATGCTACATGAAGATTTTCAAGAAAATCCCCCCACCCCAAACTACCCTTTACATGGAAAAAATTTCGAAAATTCTTATTTTCTTAAAAATGGCTCTAACGATTTTGATTAAAATGTCATATATTAAAGATTTTTACCAGACAAATAAAATGTATATCTTGAATTTTCTGGGAATAGCCTCTGAAGACTACTTTATTCTGGATGACATTTACGGAATTGTGCATAACTGCTAAATCGTAAGAGATGGACAAAAACTTACTGTACAGAAAATGTAGCTCGGGATAAAACACACAATTTATGTCATATACGTTTTTTTCGTCGAGTTGATCATTTTTAAGATATTCTTGGTTTTTCGTGTCTGATTTGAAAAACATAGTTTTCTCATACAGGAATTTTTCAACTCGTGTCCATACAAACAAAAGAACTTCACTCACATAGCAACCAGCTTTTGACTGTCACTTTAACCTATGGTACTCCCGTATTTTAGCAAGTAGTTAGACTATTTCTGCTAATTTTGTCTCAATTAGCATGAAGTAAATAGGAGAATAAGATTTTAACAATAATTTGTTACAGAGATATAGAGAAAACCATGTGAGAATAACACATCAGATTTTTAATGTGTATCCATGCAAGCTAATAAAAGGTAACAATGGTTCACTTATTTATTATCGAACAGTAAATAATATTTATTATACAAATGGATAAACATAAAGTTTATCCATGAGTAGAACAATTTAAAACGCGACCCCAGTGGATAATAAGAGGTTTTCCACTTGTTTAATACATTATAAAAACATCTGATATCTGATGTGTCCCATTCACATGACTTTCTCTACATCACTGTAACAAAGTATTGTGAAAAAGCTTGTGGTTTTCTATTTACTTCATGATAATCGAGATAAACATTAGCAGAAACAATCTTATTACTTGCTTCCTTGTAAGTAGAAACGAAATAAGGGAGTACCATAGGTTAAAGTGATAGTCAAAAACTGGTTGCTATGTGAGTGAAGTTCTTTTGTTTGTATGGATATGAGTTGACAAATTCCCAAATGAGAAAAGTGTAAGTATTTTAAAACTGAAACCAATTGCAAGGAATGTTTCAAAAACGGCCAACTCTACGAAAAAATGTATATGACATAAATTGTGTGTTTTAACTTGCTCTACATTTTTGCTATGGTAAATTTTTGTCCATCTCTTACGGTGTACCAGTTATGCAAACTTTTGTAAAATTCCATAGAATAAAGTAGTCTTCAGAGACTATTCCCAGAACATTCAAGATATACATTTTATTTGTCAGGTAAATATCTTTAATATACGATATTTTAATGAAAATCGTTAGAGCCATTTTTAAGAAAATCAGAAATTTCGAAAAAAGTTCCATGTAAAGGGTAGTTTGGGGTCTGGGGATTTTTCTCAAAATCTTCGTGTTGCATCCCTGGAAGTTTGGTATTCAAGGGTCTTTTCGTTTTTAGCTATGTTGTCCACAGACACACAGACACACACACACACACACACACACACACACACACACACACACACACACACACACACGGATAATTTTCTGAAAATGTTTTTTTTTGGATTCAGGGGGACCCAAAACATGTATTTCGGTTGAAATCTCGGTATGGAAAATTTTGGTAGAGTGCAATACCTTCACTATACAATATGTACATAGTACGTGTAGAGAAAGTAAAAAGTGGACAAGTTTAAAGGTTATAATTTTGTTTATAACGGTGTTGAGAGGAAAGAAGCCTGCTTGTTACTATAAACGTTGCCAGAACGTTTTCCTCTCTTGAAGTGTGTCTGTGTGTTGACCCTTGCCTTCAAGCGGAGCGCGGGGGGGGGGGGCCTCTAGCACTTGAAACATTCATTGTATTATTTTTTTAACTCCCTCCTGGGTTTTATCTCAGAGCTCTGAGCCCGTCCTGCTTCAAACAGGAACACTGCACATCGTTTGTAAATGTCGTGTTCCTCTATGTGTGATTAATGGAAACACAATTTACCTAGGTCGCTATGTCCCATGGGCGGAAAGACAGGACAGTTTCTACAAAAGCCAATTCAGATCTCATCCAGAAACTTTCCAGACCCTCAACTGACGATGTTACGTATTTATCAGAACATATGTTACATTCACATTATCTGCTCTGCATACAAACTATTATTACAAAAGATTACCCTTCTATCTACATCATCCTAATGCAGAAAGACATTGGCAGAAGTTATCTTAATTACTTGCTTCCTTGTAAGTAGAACCGAAATAAGGGTGTACCATAGGTTATAGTGATAGTCAAACCCTGGTTGCTATGTGACAGATTCCTGTGTGAGAAAAGCATGAGTTTTTTAAAGGTGAAATCAAAAACAAGGAATAACTCAAAAACAATCAATTCCACGTGAAAAATGTTTGTAACATAAATTGTGTGTTTTAACGTGCTTTAAAATTCTTGTGTTTTAAGTTTTTGTCCATCTCTTATGGTTTAGTAGTTATGCAAAATCGCATAAAATTCACCCAGAATAAAGTAGTCTTCAGAGGCTATTCCCAGAACATTCAAAATAGACATTTTATTTGTGAGGTAAATATCTTTAGTATACGAAATTTTAATCAAAATCGTTAGAGCCATTTTTGAGAAAATGAAAATTTTGGAAAAAAACGTTCCATGTAAAGCGTACGTAAGGTGGGGGAATTTTTCTCAAAATCTTCGTGACGCATCCCTGGAAGACACTAAACGGCCGCGTCTGGGTTAGATCCCAAGGGACTGCATGTGAGATTTGTGGTGGACAAAGCGGTGCAGAGGCGGGTTTTCTCCGGGTTATCCGGTTTCCCCCGCCATCACATTCCACCGGGGCTCCATCTTCATGTATCATCGGTGTCATCGCGTTCGCTGCCAGAGCATTAAAAACTAAACACTACCAAAAAAACTAAACTTAAATACCAAGTTAGGTATTTTACCGACTTTTAATTTTTGAGTTATCGTGTACACACACACATGGGCCTTTTTCTGAAAATGCTTTTTTGAAACAGGGGACCCCAAAACATATTTCCGGTGAAATCTCGGTATCGAATTTTTGGGTGCATTGAAATACCTTCTCTATACACTATGTACATAGTACGTGTAGAGAAGGTAAAAAAGGTTTCAGCAATTTAAGGATTGGCAGATACGAAGAAATGTTGAGGGCATTAATGAGGAATATTTATTTATTTATTTCCTTTATCGGACTCGTTACCGGAGCAACGAGTGAATTTTGTTTACTTTATCCCACCCGTTGCGCTAATAACTGTCACTTTGATTTAAAGTCCAAGTTTTCTGTACGATATAACTGAATGAATTTTAAGTAGAATTTTGAAACTGAATGTTATTATAAGTGATGCATGGCTGTGTGAATTGCCACCTTGTTACCAATAACCAAGACAAGATTTCAAACAAATGAATCAGCTGCGATAAGATGTTTCGACAATATCGCTCCTGTCAGATTGGTTGAAATTGCCTAATCTCGGCCATTCCATTGGCACTTTAATATTTGAGCTGATTTATCATTGAAAGTTGCATCTCTTTCCATACCTGGGACTAACACAACAGCTGTGAAATGCATGGGGGCTTCCCGTATGAACAAACTTTAATTGTTTTAAAATTGAAATTAATAGTAGGCAATATCTCGGAAATAATTAGCTCTACAAAAAAAAATCCTCACATGTTACATTCACATGACTTTCTCTATATATCTGTCACAAGTTGTTAAACAGCTTATTACTTTCTCTATACGTGCTATGTACATAGTGTTTAGAGGTGTTGCACTCCACCCAAAAAATTCGATACCGAGGTTTCACCGGAAATATATGTTTTGGGGTCCCCTGTATCCAAAAAAAGTATTTTCAGAAAAAGATCCGTGTGTGTCCGTGTGTCTGTGACCACGATAGCTCAAAAACGAAAAGTCGGTAAAATACCAAACTTGGTATTTAAGTTTAGTATCTTCCAGGGATGCGACACGAAGATTTTGAGAAAAATCCCCCCACCACCAACTACCCTTTACATGGAACTTTTTTCGAAAATTTTCATTTTCTAACAAATGACTCTAACGATTTTGATTAATATATCGTATATTAAAGGTATTTACATGACAAATAAAATGTATATTTTTATTTTTCTGGGAATAGTCTCTGAAGACTACTTTATTCTTGGTCAATTTTACGGAATTTTGCATATCTTGTACACCCTAAGAGATGGACATAAACTTACCACACAAGAAATGTAGAGCACCTTAAAACACACAATTTATGTTACATACATTTTTTTCGTGGAGTTGATTGTTTTTGAGATATTCCTTGTTCTTTTTTTTCAGGTATAAAGCCTTACTTTTCTCATACAGGACTTTGTGAACTCGTGTCCACACAAACAAAGGAACTTCAGTCGCAGAGCAACCAGCTTTTGACTATCACTTTAACCTATGATACCCCCTTATTTCGCTTCTACTAACAAGGAAGCAAGTAATAAGACTATTTCTGCTAATTTTAGCTCCATTAGATGAAGTAAATAGAATAATTTGTTTCAGTGATATAGAGAAAGTCATGTGAATGGAACACATCATATTTTTTTCTATCTACTTCATACTAATCAAGAAAAGAAGATAAATAAGGAAATGCACTAGACTAAAACGATAGTCAAATCTTTTAAGAGCTGGTTGCTATGTAATCCAAATCCACTTCTTTGCATTGCCAGGAGTTAGCAAATTCCCGCACGAGAAAAATTTCAATATTTTAGAAGTGAAACTAATAACAATAAATATTTCGAAAACGGTATGAATTTTTGTCTATCTCGTATGGTTTACTAGTTATGCAAAATTCAGAAAAATTCATACACAATAAAGAGGTCTTCAGAGGCTATTTCCAGAAAATTCAAGATATATATTTTATTTGTTAGTTAAGTATTTTTAATTTACAGTCTTATAATCAAAATTGTTAGAGGTATTTAGGATAAAAACTTTTTAAAACCTTTTCAATTTAAAGGGCAGGTAGGCAGAGTTCGTTTAAATCTTTGTGTTTCATCCTTGAACGGTACTAAACTACACGCGTGCGCACACTGAACATGTTTTTGAATTCAGGGGATCCTAAAACATATATTTCTGGTGCATTCTCGATATCGAATTTGTATGTGGAATATAATACTTTCTCTGCCTATTTTCATTGTACATGTTATAGAAATTGAATATGTTATCCAGGGTCCTCAAAACATGTATTTTAATGAAATCTACCTATGGAAATTTCTAATAGTGTGCAAAACTCTCTATGTATATTGTACATGGTAGAGAAAGTAAATATAGGTTCAATACTCGCACATGTTCCCTTCTCTTGAAGTTTTGTCAGTTGCTAATTCTGTAATTGAGGTTATGTTTCCATCTGGTTGAATGAATTGCTGTTTTTATTCGTACTGACGGAGTTAAGACAAGACCCCAATAACAAACGTGGTTCCCTAGGGTGGCACAAAGTTCCCTAATCAACAAGCACATTAGGCCCTGTATTGATCAAGCGAGGAGAGCCGGTTCGATTCCCAAGGGCTCCTTGCTTTTAGGATAACAGCGTGTGGCGCACTGAATGTGTTTTTCTGTTTATACGCTTCTCTTAGTTCTAAGGAACAAGGGCTTCAAACATTCTTTCCTCTTTTAATGCTGTAGGCAAAATCTGACGCGTTTCGTTCACTTGACTTTCTCTGCTTATGTGCAATAAATTATTGTTAAAACCCTTACTTACTTCCTTGTAAATAGAAGCGAAATAAGGGGGTATATAGGTTAAAGTGATAGTCAAAAGCTGGTTGCTAAGTGACTGTAGTTCCTTTGTTTGTATGGACACGAGTTCACAAAGTCCTGTATGAAAAAAGTATTTTTTTTTTTAAAGTTAGGAACATGTTATGATAAAACAAAGAATATCTAAAAAACGATTAACTCCACGAACAAATGTATATAACATAAATTGTGTGTTTTAAAGTGCTCTGCATTTTTTGTGTGGTAACTTTTTCTCCATCTCTTACGGTTTAACAGTTATGCAAAAGTCCGTAAAATTCATCCAGAATAAAGTAGTTTTCAGAGGCCATTCCCAGAAAATTCAAGATATAAATTGTATTTGTGAGGTAAATATCTTTAGTATATGATATTTTAATCATTAACGTTATAGCCATTTTTTTGAAAATCAAAATTTTCGAAAAATGTTCCATCGAAAGAGTAGTTTGGGGTGAGCGGATTTTTCTCAAAATCTTTTTAAACGTCTTTTTGTTTAGAGTTATCATGTCCACGGACACCCTAACACACACACACACACACACACACACACACACACACACGGACCTTTTCCGGTATTTACGGCATAGAATTTTTGGGTGGAGTTCATAGTACGTATAGAGAAAGTAAAAATAATATTTTGAAACAATAGTTTATATATAGCATATCATGTGAATGGAACACATTAGATTGCTTCCCTTCTACTTACAAGGAAGCAAGTAATAAGACAATATCTGCTAATTTTTATTGATTATCATGTAGTATTTAGAGGAAGGATATTTTATAAGGATAGTGTTACAGAAAGTGGATTTGTTGAGTGTAATACCTTTAAGATAGGATTACAGTAAGAGTAAAGCTCTCGTGCTGTGAAGAGCATGAGAAAGTTGAAGAAAGGAGGATAATGGATGTTGCGCTTCTCCACACAACTCAGATATTCTGTTTGAAGCGCGTACAGTTATCAAGGGTTGACCTGACCCAGGCTGCTTGCTTGTTTGTCTGCACGAATTATCGTCAAAGCGACCACCCTCGGACAGCAGCAAATCTCTCCCCAAAAACTCAGTCTAGTGCACGCCTTAGATAAGCCTTTACGTAATATTGTCAACATTGATGCTATACATCCAACTCCATTTTTACTTTCTCTACACGTACTATACAGAAAATATTGTATTGCACCGAGATTTCACCGGAAATATATGTTTTGAGACACCCTAAATCCAAAAAAAAAAAGCATTTTTAGAAAAATATCCGTGTGTATTTGTGTGTGTCTGTGGACAGCATAGCTCAAAAACGAAAACTTGGTATTTAAGTTTGGCATCTTCCAGGGATGCGACACGAAGATTTTCAAGAAAATCCCCCACCCCCAACTACCCTTTACAGGGAACTTTTTTTCGAAAATTTTGATTTTCTAAAAAACTGGCTAACGATTTTGATTAAAATATCGTATAATAAAGATATTTACCTGACAAATAAAATGTATATCTTGAATTTTCTAGGAATAGCATCTGGAGACTACTTTATTCTGGGTCAATTTTACGGATTTTTACATAGCTGCTAAACCGCATTAGATGGACAAAAAGTTACCACATAGAAAATATAGAGGATATTAAAACACACAATCTATGTTATATACATTTTTTCGTGGAGTTGATCGTTTTTAAGATATACCTTGTTTTTAGTTTCAGCTTTGAAAAACTTATACTTTTCTCATACGTAAATTAGTCCATACAAACAAAGGAACTTCAGTCACACAGCAACCAGCTTTTTACTATCACTTTAACCTTTAACCCTTATTTCGCTTCTACTTACAAGGAAGCAAGTGATAAGACAATTTCTGCTAATGTTTTCTCATTTAGCAGGAGTAAATAGAAACCTAAGCTTTTTAATAATAATTTCTTGCAGAGATGTACAGAAAGTTATGTGAATGGAACACATAAGATTTTTTATGAAATGACTACAAGTGTCTAAATCTCTCTCTCTACCATATAACTGACTTATGTAGAACTGACACATTTCTTTCTTTAATTATTCCGTTGGAAATTCATCCAATGACCCAATTTTAGCACCAAATTAAGCAGAATGTTCTGGAGTTTTGATTCCTTGTCACTAGATGCGCAGATGTTTATGTTTCATTCCTAATTGCATTGTTGGCGGCTGTTTCTTCCGCCTGCGGTGCCATAAGTAGTTAAAGCGGGCGTTAAGCACTACCAAAAAACAATTTTCCCACCACAATCTACCTTTTACATGGATTTTTTTTTAATTTTGTTTTTATGAAAAATGGCTCTAAAGCTGTTGATGAAAATACCGAATATTAAACATATTTACATTAAAAGTATTATGTACATTTTGAATTTTCTAGGAATAGCCTGTGAAGACCTCTTTATTCGGGATTAGTTTTGCAGAATTTTGCTTAACGGTTAATCCGTAAGAAATGGACAAAAACTTAGTGCATAAAATGTATAGCTCTCGTTAAAGCTCATAATTTATGTTACATAGATTTTTACGTGGCGTTGATTCTCTTATCCTTGTATTTATCCTTTTCTCATATGGGAACTTGTCAACTCCTGGTTATACAAACAAAGGAACCCCAATCACTTAGAAACCAGCTCTTAAAATATTGGACTGTTGGTTTAGACTAGTGTACTCCCTTATTTGCCTTCTACTTAGAAGCAAGCAAGTAATAAAGACTATTTCTGTTAATGTTTGTATTATCCTATAGTATATAGAAGACAATGCCTTTTAACAATAATTTGCTACAGTGATGAAGAGAAAGTCGCGTAAATGGAACGCATCAGATATTTTCTTGTAGAATTGACCGTTTTCGATTTGTTTTTAGACAGAATATTATAATTCCCCTACACACATATACAGTATGTTAATGAACTACTCCGAAATAATTTGCGAGATTGTGCACGTGACTGATATAAGTAATTTGAGATCGGCGCTGCATGGTCCCCGGATAAACATAACGTTAAACGTGTGGGTATCAGGTGCTGATAAGTCGGTGTTAAAGCAAAACAGGTTGAAAAAATGGCTTAGAATGTCTTTAAAACTGCTGCCCGAGTATAGAAATATCGAATTTTAGCAGCTCGTTACTAGCGTTCTCAAGATTTAATGTCGCAAAAATCTGTAAAATCTCGAACTAATCACTTGACAGTGCGACACTGAGCATTCATTACGTTCTTGAGCTATGTAGGCTATTGTAGAGGCGTTTTTTAACTGCTCTGGTGGCTTAATGCCTAACGCAGGAAATTTCTATCCTAAAGGTCATGAGTTCAATTCCTGACATAGAGTAAATGTTTTTAATTATTACTTTTGCAATTCCAGACGAAGTGCCGCGATACGTGGCGTACTGGCATTTCAGAACTTATAGCCGTTACTTCGAAATTTCAATAAATATTCGATAAGTCTCCTATCTCAAATTACTTATTTAAATAATCTACACATTCTGTGAAAATATTTCCGTATAATTCATTAACAGCTTGTGTATGTATATATATATATATATGTGTGTGTATGTGTGTCTGTATATATATGAGATGGTGAAGACATGACCAAGCTGCCCTAGCAAAAGGAACAGCACTGTAAATTTAATAAATGATCTGTTTATGTTTGCAGAGACGTTTATCCACTTAGCCTCAGCAAGGGAAGCCTTTCTGACTTAGCCACGCTATTATAATATACCGCGGTTTCAAGTGCGCTTCAACCCCAAGATTAAAAAGGAAAGTCCAGGCACTGAAGCGCTTACACGAATTAGCAAACAGACAGACATAAAGAGGTTCCTTCCGCTGCGAGGTAAATGAAAACATTAAATCCATTCCAGAGAAAGCTACACCTCCTCCCAATTAGAGCTGCGAGGAGGAGACGCAACATAAATACATTAAACGTGGGGAAGCATGTAATCCTATACAACGTATCATCATCATCATCATTCCTAATGCACGAGGGGAGAGCTTTAACAAACAAACTGATGGATCATCTCATTTGCTTTCCTTTGTAGCAAACCGCGAGATGTATGCGGTCAACACTGTTTACATGAATCAGCAACCTCCGTGTTAAATCTGCTTCACTGCTTGTTCCGTGTTAACACGACAAGGGGTCAGGGTATGTTACCTCAACAACTCCACAAACAATGTTGTAGCCCAAAAGAAAAGTATTTAAAACCTTTACTTCAAGTGGTGTACGTATTAGCATAAGAAACAGCAGATATTGAATCATGGTATGCGTGGGTATAATGTCACAAGCCTTCCTGGCATTCCTTATTTGGTTATTTCCTGTATGTAGGCGGTCCAGTTAATATATAAGTTCCACTTAACTTAGAAGTGGGCCGTTGTCGTTTTTATTGCTGGAGTAACGTTGTTAGGAGTATGAAAAAGACTAGAAAACTATTCACCCATAGAAACGAACCCAGGGATACTGGCTCGATCTGGTCTTCCATGTAGAAACTCAATGTGTAATTTACTTTAGGATTAACTTCCTATCTTTTTTTTTATTAAATTAAATTAATACTTTTAAAATGCATGTTAAATGCCCTACACCACCAGTGACGTCTTACCCAAATCTAAAGACATTACAATATAGAACCTCTCTTATTCCTAATTCTAATAAATACATGATAGAAATAATTATATTACTTGCTTCCTTGTAAGTAGAAGAGAAATAAGGGAGTACCATAGGTTAAAGTGACAGTCAAAAGCTGATTGCTATGTAACTGAAATTCCTTTGTTTGTATGAACACGAGTTGCCAAATTCCCGTATGAGAAAAGTATGTTTTTCAAAGCTGAAACAAAAAACAAGGAATATCTCAAAAACGATCAACTCCACGAAAAAAATGTATACAACACAAATTGCGTGTTTTAATGTGCTCTATATTTATTGTAATGTAAGTTTTTGTCCATCTCTTACGGTTTAGCAGTTATGCATAATTCCGTAAAATTCACCCAGAATAAAGTAGTCTTCAGAGTCTATATCCAGAAAATTGAAAATATACATTTTATTGTGTTCACAGACACATGGACACACATGGACCTTTTTCTGAAAATGTTTTTTTATACAGGGGACCCTAAAACAAATATTTCCAGTGAAACCTCGGTGGAGTGCAATACCTTCTCTACACACTACGTACGTAGTACGTGTAGAGAAAGTAAAAGCAGCAGATATTGAATCACTTCCTTTTTGAATGCGTGGGCATGTCCCAAGCCTATGATGAATGCTTCCTGGCATTCCACATTTGGTTATTTCCTGTATGTAGGCGGCCTAGTCAGTAGATAAGTTCCACTTAGAAGTGGGCCGTTGTAGTTGTTATTGCTGGAGCTACATTACTCAGAGTATGTAAAAGACTAGGGACTTGCCGCCTATTCGCTCATAGGGACCAACCCTGGCTTCATCTGCCCCTCCATCTAGAAACTCAATGTGTAATTTTCTTTATTATGGCTAAACTCCTATCCTTTTTATTACATTAAATTAGTACTTTTAAGATGCATGTTAGATATCTACACCCCAGTGACGTCTTAAAGACCCCCAGACATCAAAATATACAAACTGTCTTATTCCCAATTTTAGTAAATACATGGGCCATTCAAAATTTAGTGGCCACACTACGTTATCAGCGGTAAATGGTGTAAGTTGATAACAATGAAACACAAGAGCATCTAACGCTTGTTAGCTGTGTGTTTGAAGACAGTAATTTTAGTTATAGTTCCTTTTTACTTTCTCTACACGTGCTATCTACATAGTGTATAGAGAAGGTATTGTATTGCACCTAAAATTTCAATACTGAGATTTCACGTAAATATATGCTTTTGAGACCCCATAAATAAAAAAAAAATAGAAAAATTTCCGTGTGTGTACGTCAATGTGTCTGTGGGCAGCATAGCTCAAGAACGGAAAGAGCGTTTAATACCAAACTTCATATTTAAGTTCATTATCTTCCAAGGATGCGACACGATTTTCAAGAAAATACCTCCACCCCTAACTACCCTTTACACGAAAAAATATTTGGAAATTTTGATTTTGTCAAAAATGTCTGAAATTACTTTGATGATAATATTTTATTTTAAAGATATTTACACGACAAATAAAATGTATATCTTGATCTTTCTGATTGTAGTTTCTGAAGACATCTTTATGCTGGATAAATTTTTCGGAATTTTCATATCTGGAAAACCGTAAGAGATACACAAAAATCTACTTGGTAGAAAATGTAGAACACGATAAAACCTGTTGTAAAATCATTAACTGTTATGTACGCTCTTTTCGTGGACTTGATCATTTTTGAGATATTCCTTGTTATTGGTTTCAGTTTTACAATAAAAAGTCGGTTAAATACCAAACTTGTAGTTAAGTTCAGTATCTTCAAGGATGTGTCATAAATATTTTGAGGAGAATATCCTCCCCTCCAAATTACCCTTTACATAGAACATTTTTCGAATATTTTGATTTTCTCAAAAATGACTGTACCAATTTTCATTCAAATTCCGCACATTTAAGCTATTTACATCACAAATAAAATATATATCTTGAATTTTCTGGGAATAGTCTCTAAAGGCCTCTTCCTTCTGGATGAATTTTGCATAAGTGTTAAACCAGAAGAGATGGGGGAAAAAATATGTAGATCTCGTTAAAATACACAATTTATATCACATACATTTGTTTCGTTAAATTTCCCATTTTTTTAGATATTCTTTGTTTTATTCAATGCTGCCGGGGAATGGATAAAACACTTTAAAATATCTATAGAATTAATTATTTTGACTGTTGAAGAGATTACTAGAGCTCCAAATGTGCAATAGTTCGATCGGGAAATTAGCATAGCAGAGGTAGTCCATGCAATAACATGTTTAAAAATGGGAAGGCAACAGGTATAGACGGCTTGTCAGCTGATTTCTTTAGGAGCTCTCTAGAAATTAATAAAATTGCGTATTTATATATTATCAGCTAAAGAAAGTAAAAAAACAGATATATTCCATTCAGACGACTTTCTGTACATCTCGGAACAAAATATTCTTAAAAAGAAACAATTAGTAGAAATGGTCTTATTACTTGCTTCGTTGAAAGTAGAAGGGAAGTTAGGGCGTGTCATAGGCTAAAGCTATAGAAAAGTCCTTTAAAAGCTGGTTGCTATTTGATTTAAGTTCCATTGTTTGCATTGCCAGGAGTTGACAAATTCCCATATGAAATTTTTGAAGACGACCGTTTTGTCACTTATTGTGAATTCCTTGGTATGTCTCGTGAAAACAAAGAAAGCAAACAATTCGTGGTGTAGATGATGGCGCCGCCACCGCCGCTTCCTCTCTAATGTGTTGTGGTTGTTTTGCCAGACTCCTATCTGACCTGAATACGTCGCTGGATAAGATAGCCTCGACCTTGTTGGACTGAGTAGCGCTCCCTTAGGCACCTCGCTTGTAATTCCTTATTAGCGCTCTACACCTTGTCAAGAGCTTTGACTGTACACTCTCTGCATAAACATAACACTTACAATGTTTTACATTCACAGTACTTTCCCTACCCATTCTTCAATAAACCGTTTTAAGGACATCTATGACTGAAAGTTTGAACAGTTTACTTTCTCTACAAGTACTATGTACATAGTGCATACAGAAGGTATTGCACTCCACCCAAAAAATCGATACCGAGATTTCATCGGAGATACATGTTTTGGGTCCCCCTGAATCCAAAAAAAGCATTTTCAGAAACAGGTCCGCGTGTGTGTGTGTGTGTGTGTGTGGGCGTGTGTCTGTGGCTAGCATAGCTCAAAAAAAAAAACCAACAGCAACAAAAACAACAAAAAAAAACGTTGAATACCAAACTTGGTATTTAAGTTTGATATCTTCCAAGGATGCGACGCGAAGACTATCAAGAAAATCCCCCACCACCAATTACCGTTTACATGGAACTTTCTTCGAAAATATTGATTTTCTTAAAAATAGCTCTAACGATTTTGACTAAAAATCCCACATATTAAAGCCATTTCTATCACAAATAAAATGTATATCTTGAATTTTCTGGGAATAGCTTCTAAAGACCTGTTTATTATGGATGAATTTTGCTTAATTTAGTATAACTAGTAAACCGTAAGAGATAGACAAAAACATACTTTAGAAAAATTTTAGATCTTGTTAAAATACATAAGTTTTGTCATATATTTTTTTTTTTTTTTTTGTGGAGGTTACCGTTTTCGAGATATTCCTTGTTATTAGTTTCAATTGTGAAGTACTTATACTTTTCTCAGACAGGAAGTATCCGTTTTTCTTTTGTTCTACTTCTCGCCAAGCAAAGATGCGATTTGCAATGACAATCGCATAACGACAGCCTTTAAAACATTTGACTATCACTTTAGCCTAGTGCTTTCCCTTAGTTCCTTTCTACTTATAAGGAACCAAGTAACAAAAGTCTGCTAATGTTTATCTCGATTAGCGGGGTGTTGAAAGAAGTTTGTTTGTAGAGTAGCTAGAGGGCCGCGCCTTGGTCGAGTGGTTAGACCATTGTCTCTCACCTAGACGGCCTGGGTGACCACATGTGAGATGTGTGGTGGACAAAGCGGCACTGGGGCGGGTTTTCTCCGGGTTCTCCGGTTTCCCCTGGCATCGCATTCCACCGGTACCCCATCTTCATTCATGCATCATCAGTGCCACCGCCTGCGGGCGGTAAACACTACCCAAAAAAGTAGGTAGAGAAAGTCATGTGAGTGTAACGCTTCACATTTTTAAATTCAGGGGGTCTCAATAATGTATTTCGAGTGAAATATCAGTATCGAATTTTCGGGTACAATGTAAGCAACTGTTTACATCACAAGTGACCGGAAAATTGTTCTCGCACGCAAATGTAGAGCATACGCTAATTCTAAACAACGTCTTTTGTTTCACTTCTCGCTATGAAGCTCTAGTGAAGTTTTGGGTGTGAATGCGATAAGCTCGTTATCCCTGCAAGACTTTTCTCTTGAAACCTCGCGGCGGTAGTCTCAAGAAACTACATTTCAACGGTATTGTTTAGAGATTAGAGACAGAACGGAATGATTTTGCGCAATGCTATGACCCATATTTGGGGAGATCGTGGTTTTGATCCCGTGTATCTGAGTCATAGTTTTTTACTTTCTCTTCACGAACTATGTATAAAGTGCACAGAAAAAGTATTGTATTTCACTAAAAAATTCGATACCGAGATTTCACCGAAAATACATGTGTGTCTGTGGCCAGAACAGCACTAAATACCCAACTAGATTTTTAGTGCTGTACCTTCCTACGACACGAAGATTTTCTAGAAAATCCCCCAACCCCAAAATACCCTTTACTTGGAAAACAATTAGAAAATTGTGGTTTTCTCAAACATGGTTCTAACGATTTTGCTTAAAATATCGTACATTAAAAGTATTTACATGACAAATACATGGTGAATTTTCTGGGAATAGTCTCTGAACACCTCTTTATTCTGGATGATTTTTAAATAGCTGGTAAACCACAAGAGATATACAAAATCTTACTATAAACAATGTAGATGTGTTCCATTCACATGACTTTCTCTACATCTCTGCAACAAATTATTGTTAAAAAGCTTATGCTAACATTTACTTAATGCTAATCGAGAAAAAAATTAGCAGTAATAGTCTTATTAATTACCTCCTTGTAAATAGAAGTGAAATAAGGGAGTACCATAGGTTAAAGTGACAGTCAAAAGCTGGTTGCTATGTGACTGAAGTTCCTTTGTTTGTATAGACAAGACAAATTCCTGTATGAGAAAAGTATAACTTTTTCAAAGCTCAAACCGAAAACAAGGAATATCTCAAAAACGACCAACTCCACCAAAAAAATGTATATAGCATAAATTGTGTGTTTTAACGCTCTACATTCTCTATGGTAAGTTTTTGTTTATTTCTTACGGTTGATTAGTTATGCAAAATTCCGTAAAATTCATCCAGAATAAAGTAGTCTTCAGAGACTTTTCCCAGAAAATCCAAGATATACATTTTATTTGTCAGGTAAACATATTTAATACTTTTTTTAATCAAAGGTCATATTTGAGAAAAAAAAATTCCATGAAAAGAGTAGTTATGGGGGGATATCTTCGTGTCGCATCCTTGCAAGATACGAAACTTAAATTACCAAGTTTGGTATTTAACAGTATTTTGGTTATCTATATACGCTGTCCACACATACACATACACTCGGACCTTTTTCCAGAATTTTTTTTTCGATTCAGGGGGACCCAAAACATGTATTTCCGGTGAAATCTCGGTATCGAATTTTTGGATGAACTACAAGACCTTCTCTATACACCATGTACATAGTACGTGTAGCGAAAGTAAAAAAAGTTTTAGCACCGAAGAAACCCATTAACGACACTTTTACAAAGAGACTTAATTAGGCAACTTCTCTGCCTTGGCTGTGCGACGTATAGTGGACTGTCTAGGGACTGAGGTTCGTTTCAATCCAAGTGGTGGGAGTATGACTCCTTACTTTGTGTAGGCAGAAAAATATGATGTTCCATTCTCTACATCTCTGGTACAAGATATGGTTAAAAAGCTTAATCTTCAACTTACTTCATGCTGATCGATAAAAATGTATCTGAAGTGGTCTTATTACTTGCATCCTTGTAAGTAGAAAATGTACCATAGTGAAAATAAGGGAGTGCCATAGGCTAAAGCAATAGTAAAATCTTTTGTGACTGAAATTCCTTTGTTTATATGGTCATGTGTTGATAAATTCCAGTATGAGAAAAATGTAAATTTTTCAAACTTGAAACCAAAAACAAGGAATATCTCTAAAATGCTCAACTACACGAAAGAATTGTATATAAATTAATTTGTGTTAATTTTTAAGTACATTTTGGCTATCTCTTTATGCAAAATTCCGCACACTTTATCCAGAATAGAATTTCTCAGCGGCCATCGCCTGAAAATTCAAAGTATACATTTCATTTGTCATGTAAATATCTTTAATGTACAGACACTTGTAATAGACACGGTTGCTATGCAGAAACGACGTAAGAAAACTTGCAGTGATAGTTATTAGCGTGGGATAAAGTAAACAAAATTCACTCGTTGCTGCTGTAACGGGTCCGATAAAGTAAATAAATAAATGGTTGATAACTGCAAATGTTCTATAACCTTTTAACTCTTTTTCGTATAATTTCCGTGAAGTGGACGGTAATAAAGCCTCAACTGCTTCATTTGGAACCGATATATTAACGTTCTCAACGTAAACTTAATCAATTTGAAACTAGCAGCAATAAAAACAAAATTAGTATTCATACATAGCCTACCATATTTTGTAACTATAAGAACGCCGCAATTCAAGGCCTTACTGAATTTATTACCACCTGTTGTAAAATCATTAACGGAATATTTGTCATATATTAATTTATCGAATCAGTAGGATAAAATAATGTATTAGACAAGTGGAGAAACCTCTACTGGCCCGCCTGGGTAGCGTGTCTGCTTCACATTCCACAGGTCATGAGTTCGAATCTCGCTTAGGGTGAGTTACCCGGATAAGGTTTTTTCGGGGTTTTCCCTTATCCTGAGAAGACGAAAGTGGAGTAACTTTAAGCTGCCCCGATATCATTTAAGCACCATTTCACCAATTTCATTCATCGTCCGATATGACTAACCGGGTTAAAAGACGTTAAACTAAAAAAAAATCAATTAGTTAAATTGTTCTACTCAGCTCTCTGTTTATCCACTTATATAATACATAACTATTATATACGGTACTTTAATAAAAATTGTTATGGCCAGTTTTGAGAATAACATTTTCAAAACAGTTTCCATGTGAAGGGTAGTTGGTGTGGGGGGATTTTCTTGAACATACTAAACTTAATTACGAAGGTTGGTATTTAACGGTCTTTTCGTTTTTGAACTATGCTGTCTGCACATACTCTAAAAATGCTTTTTTTTTTGGGTCCAGAGCTCCTCAAATCAAGCATTTATGGTGAAATCCTAGTATAGAATTTTCGGTGGAATACACTATCTTCTCCACACCAATGTATATAGAATTTGTAGAGAAGTAAAATTTATTTTAATAACTATGTATGCTTGGCAGTTATATCTATAACATAGTGTGTAAATTTGAATACGATATTTTACATCCCTAGTGCGGATGTTTTACAGAGGCATGACGTTAATCGTGGTTATGAAGAGGGGGTTTTTGCGGCAATAAGCAGGACGACTTACATTGAGAACGTCAAGTTGGGACCTGAGCAAACATCACGCAACATGAATCCTCATCAAAACCTGTTTGCTCTCGTCCTTCTGTTAGCACAAACAATGTCTTTTCAGCATTCTCTTAGCTCCAGATTAAATTTCATTGTACTCCGGAAAACAGTGCGCTGCCTGAATATCATGTGTCAACTGTTTCACTTCTAGTAATATATTATAATAAAATGTCTTTATTTATTAAAAAAAAAGTTTTTAATTCACTGTTGCAAATAATTTACTCGATGCTTCGACATTTGACGGCTTGCACGCCCCTTCACGCTAACTTTCCATCTACTTACGACTCGCTACCATTCACGACACACTCTGGTTGCAATTCTTCCTCTTTTTATTGATATAAAATGACGTCAAAAACTTTCCGGATGCTTGAGGAATCCGAAGTTTCTGGAAGAATCCAGACGTGTCGCGTTCCGAAACCTCCGGTCACCGGCACTCCACAATTCAAGTTTTCCGATGACTGACATATATGGGAGTGGCAGCACACGGAATTTTAATTTCTGTACCAGTGCTATGTATACACATAGTATGTAGAGAAGGTATTGTGTTCCGCTAAACAACTCGATACCGAAATTTCGCCGAAAATATATCTTTATGCTTCTTAAATGGAAAAAAAAATCTGATGTGTTACTCACATGACTTTCTCTAGCTACTCTACAAACAAGTCTTACAAAAGGTAATTCTTCTTTCAACACCACGCTAATCGAGATAAACATTAGCAGAATTTTGTTACTTAGTTCCTTATAAGTATAAGGGAACTAAAGGAATCCACTAGGCTAAAGTCATAGTCAAATGTTTTAAAAGCTGTCTTTATGCGATTGTCAGTACAAATCGCTTCTTTGCTTGGCCAGGTGTAGAACAAAAGAAAAACGAACACTCCCGTTGGTGAAAAGTATAATTTCTTCAAAGCTGAAACCAAAAACAAGGAATATCTCAAAAACGATGAACTCCACAAAAAAAAAGTATATATCATAAATTGTGTGTTTTAACATGCTATGCATTTTTTGTGTTTTAAGTTTTCGTCCATCTCTTACGGTTTAGCAGTTATGTAAAATTCCGTAAAATTTATCCAGAATAAATTGGGCTTCAGAGACTATTCCCATAAAATTCAAGATATACATTTTATTTGGCAAGTAAATAACTTAAATATAAGATACTTTAATTAAAATCGTTAGAGCCATTTTTAAGAACGTCAAAATTTTCGAAATGTTTTCTATATAAAGGGTAGTTGGGGGTGGGGGGATTTTCTTGAAAATCTTCGTGTCGCATCCTTGGGAGATACCAATCTTAAATACCGAGTTTGGTGTTTAACGGTCTTTTGGTTTTTGAGCAATGCTGCCCACAGACACAGAGACCGACAGACACACGGATCTTTTTCTAAAAATGCTTTTTTTTGGATTCAGGGGGCCTCAAAAAATATATTTCCGGTGAAATCTCGGTATCGAGTTTTTGGGTACAATACAATACTTTAGCTAATATTTATCTTGACTAGCAAGAAGTAGATGGAAGAATAAACTTTTTAACAATAATGTGTTAAAATGATTAGAGAAAACCATATGACTGGAGCACACCAGATATTTAAAAAAGCCTCCCTGTGTGTACTAGTCTGTGGACAACATAGCACATAAACGACATCTCACAAGGACCTTGGCCTACCGACCGGCCGCTGCGGTCCATGACGTGGACGAACCGGCCGGTTAATGCGGTCCGCATAACCAAGCAGCTCCTCAATTGGCCACCCAGGGCTGAGTGTACCCTGGTCCAGACCTCCCAGCGGGGTAAAAATCCCCATGCCGGTACTGGGAATCGAACCCAGGTCTCCCGCTTGTTAAGCAGCAACGCTACCACTGCGCTATGGAGACGATCTAGTATCTTCAAATGATGCGACAAAGATATTCAGGAATATCCCCCCCCCCGAGCTAAACTACGCTTTATATATATAGAGAAAAAAAACCAGAAATATTTTTATTTTCTCAAAATAGGCGCTAGCGATTTTGATTGCAACCCCCTACACTAAAAATATTTACATGTCAAATAAAATACATATCTTGAATTTTCTGGGAATAGCCTCTGAAGATATCCTCATTCGAACGAGTTTTGTAAAATTGGTAAACCTTAAGAGGTACACAAACTCCTACTACAGAAAACATTTATGGCTTATAAATGTTTTGGTAGGGTTGTCCATTTTCGTTTTCAATTTTAAAATGCTTAATATTTTACCCAAACCGAAAGTCATTCATATCTTGATTTACTCCTGACATTCAAATGGAACCGAATTTCAATTGTTTCACAGCGCGAGCTGCTAATGTTTTTCTCGATTATCATGCTGTATATAAAATAATAAACTTTTGTAAGAATAGTTTGTTTGTAGAACAGCTGGAGACGGATGGAACACACCAGTGTGTATATGGTATGCACGAGCTGATATATTTTCATAAACTGTACCTGTGTAGATTTGGTCATATCTCTTTAAGTATTCTAGTCGTAAAAGAAGACGAAAATTATTTAATCTGTGAATGCTGGCAGGTAATTTGCATTCCTTCGTTGATATTCTGTGAATGAACGTGTCTATACCACAGCTGGATTAAATGCTTCAAATGGTGCTGCATTTTTCACCTCACATTTCTGTCTGTATAAATGATCTCACGTGCCACGTTCTCATGATATATACTGTTCTTCTGAATTATATTAAGGTTATATTCATCTTTCTGAATTTTACTGCCAGTTTCTCCATTTCAGAAGAGAAAACTCTGTTAAGAAACACAACTCCTTTCAGAACAATAATTATAGAGAGTCATGATGTGTTCCGTTCACGTGACTTTTTCTACATCTCTGCAACAAATTATTGTTAAAAAGCTTATGCTTCTATTTACTTTATGCTTATCGAGAAAAAATTAGCAGAAACAGTCTTATTACTTGCTTCCTTGTAAGTAGAAGCGAAATAAGGGAGTACACTAGACTAAAGTGATAGTCAAAGGCTGGTTGCTATGTGACTGAAGTTCCTTTTTTTTTGTATGGACACGAGTTTACAAATTCCTGTATGAGAAAAGTATAAGTTTTTCAAAGCTGAAACCAAAATCAAGGAATATCTCAAAAATGAGCAACTCAAAGAAAAAAATGTATATAACATAAATTGCGTGTTTTAACGCACTCTACATTTTTTGTGTAGTAAGTTTTTATGCAAAATTCCATAAAATTCATTCAGCTTAAAGTAGTCTTCAGAGGCTATTCCCAGAAAATTCAAGATATACATTTAATTTGTCAGGTATACATCTTTAATGTACGATATTTTAATCAAAATCGCTAGAACCATTTTTGCGAAAATCAAAATTTTCGAAAAAAGTTCCATGTAAAGGATAGTTTGGGGTGGGGGGATCTTCTTGAAAATCTTCGTGTCGCATCCTTGGAAGATACCAAACTTAAATACCAACTTTGGTATTTAAATGTATTTTCATTTTTGAGCTATGATGTCCACAGACACACGGACCTTTTTCCAGAAATGCTTTTTCTTAAATTCAGTGGTTTCTAAAACATGTATATTCAGTGAAATCCTATATCGAACGTTTGGGTGCAATACAATACCTTCTCTATACGCTATTTAAATATTACGTGTAGAGAAAGTAAAAATGTTGATGTGTTCCAATCACCTAGCTCTCTCTGCCTATTCTGCAAAAGAAATCTTACAAAACCTCATTTCCTCTCTAGCACGTATGTACAATATATATAGTGGGTATTGTTTTGAGACCCCTTAAATTCAAAAATACCATTTTTCTCTACCTATGTATTAAGCACTAGTGGAGAATGTAAAAATTACCGTTCTTTGTTTTAGTATTTCATAAGCATGAAATACAAAATGTGGGAATACAGTAGGATAAACCGACAGTCAAATCTTTTGAAAGATGATCGCTACGAGATTGTCATTATAATTCTACTCTCTTTCCAAAGTTAGGAGTAAAACAAATGAGAGATGAAACGAGCGGGGACCTTCAGTTTGAAAATATAATTTTAAGTAGTTTTAAAATTGAAATCAATAACAGGGGATGACGGAAACGCTTAACTCTACAAAAAGAATATTATGATGTGTTTTAACGAGATCTATAATGTTTATGTTGTAAGGGTTTATCGTATCCTACAGTTTACCAGTTTTGCAAATTTCATCCAGAAGAAAGAGGTCTTAGAAAAGTCAAGATACACATTTCCCTTGTGATTGCAATTATCTTAAATATTTGGTCATTTTGTGAGAAAATTAACATTTTCAAAAAATGTTCCATGTAATGGGTAGTTTGAGGGGGTCTTAAAAATCTTCGTTCCGCATCTTTGAAAGATGGTTAACTTCAATGTCAATTTTGTTCTTGAGTTATGGTGTTCGCAAACATATACATGAATCTTTTTCTGAAAATGCAATTTTTGGACATCCTGAAACGTGTACTTTCGGTGATATTTCAGCGTCAACATTTTGGGTGGAGTACAATACCTTCTCTGCTTATGTACTATGTGCTGAAAGTTTTGTGTTGATATCTTGTTTTTATTGTTTCATTTAAAAAGCCCCCTTTAACATGTAAGGTCATATCGGGGGCTTTGCATTTGAAACAACTCGTCTGCAAGTTCTTTACGTTGGTTTTAAATCGTTTTATTTTCCTCAAACACACACACACAAACACATACACACATACTTCCGGACTCAAACCCGGCGGAGAATGATGGGTTTTTTCGAGTGTAAAAATCCTTAGCATGATTTCCTTCGGAAGGGAAGTAAAGCCGTTCGTCCCGTGTCGTAGATTTACGGCACGTAAAAAAACCTCAAGCCTGATAGAGAGGCCTCTGAGCAAAATTAAGCAGTCTTTCACGCCCAGTGTAGAATGGGACGCTGAGAATCACAGCAGTTAAAGAGCGTCCATAAATAAAACTACATTTTTATCCAGACTCTGCCGGGAATCGAACCGCGCACCTTCGGATGAGAAGTTACTTCGCTGATTACTCGACCACGTGATAGTCTGATCTCTTTTTACTTTCTCTACACATACTATGTACATAGTGTATAGAGAAGGTATTGTATTCCACCCAAAAATTCAATACCGAGATTTCACCGGAAATACATGTTTTGGGTCCCCCTGAATCCAAAAAAAGCATTTTTACAAAAAGGTCCGTGTCTGTGTGCAGCATAGCTCAAACACGAAAAGTCCGTTAAAAACCAAACTTGGTATTTAGGTTTGTTATGTTCCACGCGAAGAGTTTCAAGAAAATCCCCCACCCGCAACTACCCTTTACATGGAACTTTTTTCGAAAATGTTGATTTTCTCAAAAATGGTTCTAGTGATTTTTATTAAAATATCGTACATTAAAGATATTTAGCTGACAAATAAAATGTATATCTTGAATTTTCTGGAAATAGCCTCTGAAGACTACTTTATTCTGGATGAATTTTACGGAATTTTGCATAACTGCTAAACCGTAAGAGATGGACAAAAACTTACCACACAAAAAATGTAGAGCACGTTAAAATACACAATGTATGTTATATGCATTTTTTTCGTGGAGTTGATTGTTTTTAGATATTCTTTGTTTTTGGTTTCAGCTTTGAAAAACGTACACTTTTCTCATACAGGAATGTGTTAACTGCTGTTCATACAAACAAAGGAACTTCAGTCACATAGCAACCAGCTTTTGACTATGACTTTAACCTATGGTACTCCCTTATTTCGCTTCTACTTACAAGGAAGCAAGTAATAAGACCATTTCTGCTAATTTTTCTAAATTAGCAAGAAATAAATAGAAGAATAAGCTTTTTAACTATAATTTGTTGCAGAGATGTAGAGAAAGTCATGTGAATGGAACACATCAGATTTTTGTTATTATTTATTTATGCCAAAATTGTTTGTTGTTTCTGGATGGTTGTTGTATGGAACTGCTTAACGGCTTGAGAAGGGCAAAAGAAGTTTGTTCCCTGGGTCTAAGAGGAGTGGGGACGCAGGACTAAAGGCCATATGAGTGTACACAAGAACGCTCTCTGTGCGCTCATTTGTAGCCGGACTGTTGTGTTTAGTCACGGGCATGCGCATTACTCTTCCATGTCTGCGCTAATCTGCTCCGCCATTAGCACATTACCGCGCGGGCAAGGCTCTTTAATGCACGTCATATTGGCTACACTGTAATAGAGTTATGTGCTTTTGCCGTGAAATACATCAATTTTAAAAGTTGCCACCAAGGTTTAATAATAAACATTTCACGCTCTAATAAATACACGTAAAGTTTTAAGTGAAAATAGTTTGCCATTTACAAGCCATTACTGGATGTGACAGATTTGGTTTATCGCGTAACTGTCCTGCCACGGTAGACTTTTTAAAACGTAATGCCGATTTATTTACTTTCTTTTATCTCTTCACACGTTCATTGTCAAATGAATATACATTGATCTAGATATTTTTACTTTCTCTACACATACTTTTTACATACTCTATGGAGAAAGTGTTGTATTCCTTCCAAAAATTCAATACCGAGATCTGGTAGGGTTTTAACTGTCGGAAAGTTTGTTTAACTGCTAAAATGTAACGCTGTTTTCTTGCAATTATATCCGTGTTCCATGTTTTTCAATAGCTTTGGTATTTATTAATAAATTTATCTTTTGTATCTGCCTGGACAACTAGCTGTTTCTAATATATATTTACTTTCTCTATTCATACTATGTATTTAGTGTATAGAGAAGGCATTGTATTGCACTCAACCAAAAATTTCGATACCGAGATTTCACCGAAAATGAATGTTTTAGGGTACCCTGTATAAAAAAAAAAAGTATTTTCAGAAAAAGGTCCGTGTGTGTGTTTCCGCGTGTCTATGAACACGATAACTCAAAAACGAAAAGTCATTAAAATACCAAACTTAGTATTTAAGTTAACTATCTTCCAAGGATGCAACACGAAGATTTTGAGAGAAATACCCTCCACCCCAAACTACCATTTACAGAACAAAAATGAAGACAATTTTTAGTTTCTCAAAAATGGCTCTAACGATTTTGAGTAAAATATCGTAAGTTAAAGATATTTACCTGACAAATAAAATGTATATCTTGAATTTTCTGGGAATAGCCTCTGAAGAATACTTTATTGTGGATGAATTTTGCATAACTACTAAACCGTAAGAAATGGATAAAAACTTAACACACAAAAAATGTAGACCACGTTAAAACACATAATTTACGTAATATATCTTTTTTCATGGAGTTGATCATTTTTGAGATATTCCTTGTTTTTGGTTTCACCTTTAAAAACTTATACAGGAATTTGTCAACTCCTGTCCATATAAAGAAAGGAACTTCAGTCACATAGCAACCAGCTTTTGACTATCACTTTAACCTATGGTACTCCATTATTTCCCTTCTACTAACAAGGTAGTAATAAGACTATTTCTGCTAATGTTTATCTTGATTAGCATGAAGTAAATAGAAGCCTAAGCTTTAGCACATTGTATGTTTGGTTACAGCGCTGTTTGTGAAAATAAGAGAATGGACAAACCGAAGCGATATTGAGATTTGCCGAGAGGAATGCATTTTTTATTACTCACGCGAATGCTTTGTGTGGGAAATGCGCAGGAAAATGCTTGGGGCAGATGGCGTTGCAGTGCAAAACTGTTCATGTGGATAACGGTATAATTAATATATGGATGCATAACTCTAATACACCACCAGGGGTTTAACACTGTTTCCTCTAATTCTAACGTGCTAAAATACGCTGTGACACTTTTTAGCTCACAATGTATTTGTTCAACACTCATGAACTTGCGTACAATACGTCCTTACAAAAACATAGAAAATAGCTGACGTGTTCCATTCACATGACTTTCTCTACATCTCTGCAACAAATCATTGTTAAAAAGATTATTCTTCTTTCTTTATTGTAAGTAGAAGCGAAATAAGGGAGTACCATAGGTTAAAGTGACAGTCAGAAGCTGGTTGCTATGTGACTGAAGTTCCTTTGTTTGTATGGACACGAGTTGACACATTCCTGCATGAGAAAAGTATAAGTTTTTCAAAGCTGAAACCAAAAACAAGGAATATCTAAAAAATGATCAACTCCACGAAAAAAATGTATCTAACATAAATTGTGTGTTTTAAAGTGCTCTACATTTTTCTGTGTTAAGTTTTTCTCCATCTCTTACAGTTTAGTAGTTATGCAAAATCCATCCACAATAAAGTAGTTTTATATGCTATTCCCAGAAAATTCAAGATATACACTTTATTTGTCAGGTAAATATCCTTAATATGCGATATTTTAATCAAAATCGTTTTTTAAAAAATCAAAATTTTCGAAAAAGTTCCATTTAAAGGGTAGTTGGGAGTGGGGGGATTTTCTTGAAAATCTTCGTGTCTCATCCTTGGAAGATACCTTGATTCTACAATTTTTGGCGTCGAAACTGCGCAGCTGTTCACCCTTATATCGTCTTGATAGAGAAGAACCAATTTCTTTTCCTTTTTTCTCCGTTCAACCGATGCAATAACAATCCATAATGCTCTCCATGTACGCTCTTCCTTTCTGCAAGCAATCACTGTAGATGATTCCGCATCCATCTAAAAAAACGGAGACCATCACCTTTTATGTAGATTTCACAGCTTTGACGTTCTCGACTTTAAAAACCCACTGTTTCGACTGTACTTTTGTCTCTGGAGTGTAGTAGTGCATCCATGTTTCATCCACAGTTATGTACCGAAGCAGACACTTATCAAGATTTGGCGACGGAAAAGTGCCAAACCATCTTCCGATTCGATCACATGATTGCGTTTATTCTACATTGAGAACAAACGCGGCACCCAGCTTGCCGAAAACTTTGTCAGACCTAATTTTTGGTGCAAAATTGAGAACACTGTCCCTTGTGATGTGCCTGTAGCCTCTAGTATTTCACTTATCACTCACTTTGATTCGCGAATCACTCAAAACCATATTCTGGATTAATTCAATAATTTCGGAGGAAGTCACTTCTACTGGATGTCCGGAACGATGTTATCATTTATGGATGTACGGCCACGTTTAAACCCATTTATCCAATTGTAAATTGTTGCAAACGCAGGAGCAGATGTGCCATGAACTTGATGCAACTCGGCTTTTATCTCTTTCGGTGTTAAGTCTTTTAAATAGATGTGTTTAATCACCGCACGAATCAATTGAATCAATCGCCTGTAGCAACGAAACCACGTGATGGATATAGCTGAAAGTTTAACTGTCATCTAGTAAGAGACGACGGGTACTAAATACAAACTTTTATCGATGCTTTGAGTGCATTTTTTCTTGGATTTTCTAAGGATTTTGAATACCCATCGTATTGCTACAAAGCTTATCCTTCTTTCTACTTCGTGCTAAATGAGATAAACAGAATTGGTTTTATTGGTTAGTTCCTTATAAGTAGTAGGGAAATAACTGGCTAAATATTTTATAGAAGAGTGAATAGATAATGTTGTCTCTACGCAAACGAGGCACTCTCTATTCCAGTCATGGTGTGATGTTTGATGCTGAGTTAATTTAATTACCACATAGCGTACTTGAACGTTGTGATACAGTAAAAAGGAGATCTGCATTACCTCTCAAGGGAGAGACATTTTCTTTCAAGGAACGAGAGGTAGGCACTTGAGTTGTAAAAGACGAATTTGAACCAAGTTAATGAGTGTAAGCACAATTCCGCGGAAAATGTCAAGCATGAGGATGAGTTATACGGGATAAAAATATCGTAACAGAATAATGAGGTAGAAGACGTTCAGTCAGTCACGCACTGTTATTAAGGTCACGTCAGTTCCAGGGGATTGAGCGTTCACATAACAAGGAAAACACCCTTCTTTATAAGCTTGTTTTTCTAACGGGTCGTGAGCGTCCTAACCTAAATCCTTATTGGTTTCTTTCACCTTCTTTTCAAAGGTAGAAACATCTTATATGTTACTTCACAAGTTCTCTCTAGCTATTACGCAACAAACTTTTATCTACGTCATGCTAAACGATATAAGCATTACCAGAAATTGTTTTAAATAAATCCTTAAAATTCCAAGAAATTACTTTTGTAGCATCGAATAAAGTTTGTATTTAGTAACCGTCGTCCCTTACTACTCTGTACAACTGCTCGTATATCACGCATTGTTGAAAATCCGACATTTTTACCAAATACTGTCTTTTTCACTCAGTCTAAAACAGGTGTCGACAGATATTTCAATGTTCGATGTTTGCAAATATGTGTAATTGTTGTAGATATATCTGCAAAGTTCTTCTGTATGAATCCATTTGAAGCAAGAGATTTTACAATATTGATTCATATACTATATGAAAGATATTAATTACGTGTAAAACAATATTGAAATATGTGGCATGGTATACTGCTGCGCGGTTCAAAACCGCCTGAGAACGATGGATTTTTTCGGGTGTAAACATCCTTAGGATGGCTTCCTTCGGATGGGAAGTAAAGCCGTGGGTCACGTGCCGTACATTTACGGCACGTAAAAGAACCTCAAGCCTGATGGAGAGGCCTCTGAGCAAAATTAAACGATCTTTCACGCCCAGTATAGAATGGAACGCTGAGAATCACAGCAGTTATAGAGCGTCCATGAATAACATTTACCTTTTTTTTACATCTAGCTGTTGCGCAACAAACTTTTATCTACTTCATGCTAAACGAGATAAACATTACCAGAAATTGGATAGGAAGAGTCAGACTCTAGCCGGTTGCTCTGCCACTGAGCTACCATGGCAACATGCCGGCATAGCATTGAATTTCTGAACTGACTCACATGTTTCCCGGTAAACTACAAGCTGTTCTCAAATTATTTTGAGATGACAACCCCAATGGCGACCTACAATGTTGTAAGTACTTTAAGTCACAGGATTCATAGTATAGCCAACTATTATGGTCAATGGGTATTGGTTTAATTGTTTTTTCACATTTCTTTTGTTGAGAAATTTAATCCTATGCTGGCATGTTGCCATGGTACCCCAGATGTAGAGCAGCCGGTTAGAGACCGGGAGATTCGTGGTTCAAATCCCAGCTATGGCAATGCATTTTTAAGTCTGACTCTACCTATCCAACTCCTGTCCTGCACACGGCTTGTGTGAAAAAAAAAATAATAATCCATTACCAGAAATTGTCTTACTACCTGCTTCCTTGTAAGTATTAGGGGCGTTCATAAGTCCTTATAAAATCCAAGAAATTCCACTCATAGCATCAAAAAAGGTTTGTATGTGTTAACCGTCGTCTCTTACTAGATGCCAGTTAAAGTTTCAGCTATATCCATCACGTGGTTTCGTTGCTATAGGCGATTGATTCAATTGATTCGTGCGGTGATTAAACACTTCTATTTAAAAGACTTAATACCGAAGTAGATAAAAGCAGAGTTAGATGAAGATCATGGCACATCTGCTCCTGCGTTTGCAACAATTTACAATTGGATAAATGAATTTAAACGTGGCCGTACATCCACAAATATGAATATGTGTATGTACTATTTCTTATAGCTCAAAAACGAAAAGTCCAATAAATACGAAACTTAGCATTTAAGTTCAGTGTCTTCCAAGGATGCGATAGGAAGATTTTCAATAGAATCCCCCCACCCCAAACTACACGTTACATGGGAAATTTTTTGTTAATTTTGTTTTTCACAAAAACTACTAACGATTTGATTAAAATTCCGTATATTAAAGACATATACATAACAAATAAAATTTATATCTCGAATTTTCTGGGAATAGCCTTTGAAGGCCCCTTTTTACTTTCTCTACACGTACTATGTCCATAGTGTATAGAGAAGGTATTGCATTCCACCCAAAAATTCGATGCGGAGATTTCACCGCGAATATATATTTTAGGGTCCCCTGTAAAAAAAAAAAAAAATCATTTTTAAAAAAATGTCCGTGTTTTGTGTCTGTGACCACGATAACTCAAAAATGAAAAGTGGGTAGCATACAAAACTTGGTATTTAAGCTTCGTATCTTCCAAGGATGCGACACGAAGATTTTGAAACAAATCCCCCCACCGCAAACTACCCTTTACATGGAACTTGTTACGGAAATTTTTATTTTTTAAAAAATGGTACACATCAGATTTTTGTAAAAAGATCCTATGTGTGCCTTCATGTGTGTGTGTATGCGTGCGTGCGCGTGTGTGTGGAGGGGGGCAACATATCTCAAAAACGAACAGACCGTTAAAAACCAAACTTGGTATTTATGTTTGGTATCTTCCAAGGATGCGACGCGAATAGTTTCAAGAAAATCCCCCTACTCCTAACTACCATTTACATGGAACTTTTTTCGAAAATTTTTATTTTCTCAAAAATGGCTCTAACGATTTTGATTAAAATATTGATCATTAATGATATTTACGTGACAAATAAAATGTATATCTTGAGATTTCTGGGAATAGCCTCTGAAGACTACTTTATTCTGGTTGAATTTTACGGAAGTTTGCTAAACCGTAAGAGATGCACATAAACCTACCACACAGAGCGCGTTAAAACACACAATTTACGTTCTGAACTTTATTTCGTGGAGTTGATCGTGGAGTTATTGGTTTCAGGGTTTAGGTACTTAAACGGGAAGCATCTTTCTTTGGTTTACTCCTAGCAATCAAAGAGAACTGAATAGCAATATTTTCACATAGTGACCAGCGTCTGCTTCACATTGAATAGCTCGCGAGTTCGAATCTCGCTAAGGATGAGTACACCGGAGAGTTTTTATTCGGGTTTTCCATTAGGCCGAAAAGACGAATGTCGAGTAACTTTAAGTTCCATGAGCCCCAAGATAGTTTGAGTATCATTTCACCAATTTCATTCATCGTCCGATATGACTAACCAGGTTAAAGGACATTAAAATAAAAAAAATCTGATGTCTTCCATTCACATGAATTTCTCTATATCTCTGCAACATATTATTGTTAAAAAGCTTATGCTTTTATAGTGTTATTATCTCCTGGTAAGTAGAAACGAACTAAGGGAGTACCATAGGTTAAAGTGATAGTCAAAAGCTGGTTGCTATGTGACTGAAGTTCCTTTGTTTCTATGGACAATTGTTAACAATTGTTCACTTACTTCAATTCGTTCACCGACTTCAATTCGTTCACTTACTTCACTTTGTTCACTTTCTTCACTTATTTCAATTTCTTCACTTCGTTCACTTCGTTACTTATTTCACTACGTTCACTTACTTCAATTCGTTCACTTACATTACTTCTTTCACTAAGTTCAATTCGTTCACTGACTTCAATTCCTTCACTGACTTCAATTCCTTCACTTACTTCACTTCGTTCTTTTACTTCACTCCGTTCACTTACTTCACTTCGTTCACTTACTTCAAATACTTCACTTAGTTCACTTTGTTCTTTTAGTTCAAATCGTTCACTTAGTTCAATTCTTTCATTTAGTTCAATTCGTTCACTTACTTCAATTCGTTCACTTTCTTCAATTCGCTTACTTACTACCTTTCGTTCACTTACTTCAATTCGTTCTTTTACGTCACTTCTTTCACTTCCAATTGTTCACTTACTTCATTTCGTTCACTTAAAATCGTTCACTTAGTTCAATTCGTTCTTTAAGGTCAAATCGTTCCCTTAGTTCAATTCATTATTTAGTTCAATTCGTTCACTGACTTCAATACGTTCACTTACTTCACTTCGTTCACTTACTTCAATCTCTTCACTTCGTTCACTTCATTCAATTCGTTCACTACGTTCACTTACTTCACTTCGTTCACTTCAATTCGTTCACTTTCTTCAATTCGTTCACTTTCTTCACTTCGTTCACTTACTTCAATCCGTTCACTTACAACAATTCGTTCACTGACTTCAATTCGTTCACTTACTTCACATCATTATTTTACTTCACTTCGTTCAGTTACTTCACTTCGTTCAGTTACTTCACTTGGTTCACTTACTTAAAATCGTTCACATATTTTACTTCTTTCACTTACTTCAAATCGTTCACATAGTTCAATTCGTTCTTTTAGTTCAAATCGTTCACCTAGTTCTATTCATTTAGTTAAATTCATTCACTGACTTCAATTCGTTCACTTACTTCACTTCGTTCAGTACGTTCACTTACTTCACTCCGTTCACCTACTTCAACTCGTTCACTTCAATTCGCTCACTTACCTGACTTCGTTCTTTTACTTCACTTCGTTCACTTACTTCAAATCGTTCTCTTATTTAACTTCGTTCACTTACTTCAATTCGCTCACTTAGTTCAATTCGATCTTTTAGTTGAAATCGTTCACTTAGTTCATTTAGTTCAACTCGTTCACTCCAATTCGTGCACTTACTTCAATTCGTTCACTTACTTTAATTTCTTCACTTACTTCAATTTCTTCACTTAGTTGACTATGCTCACTTCTATTTGTTTACTTCAATTCATTCACTTTCTTCAATACGATCACTTAGTTCAATTCGTTCACTTACTTCACTTATTTCACTTCGTTCACTTACTTCACTTATTTCACTTCGTTCATTTACTTCACTTACTTCACTTCGTTCACTTCCATTCGTTCACTGACTTCAATATGTTCACTGACTTCAATTCGTTTACTGACTTCTATTCGAACACTGACTTCAATTCGTTTACTGACTTCTATTCGAACACTGACTTCAATTCGTTCACTTACTTCACTTCGTTCACTTACTTTACTTCGTTTACTTTCCTCTCTTCGTTCACTTACCTCACTTCGATCACTTACCTCACTTCGTTCACTTGGTTCACTACGTTCACTTACTTCAGTTCTTTCACTTAGTTCATATCGAACACTTACTTCCATTCGTTCACTTGCTTGAATTCGTTCACTTACTTCAATTCGTTCACTTAGTTCATATCGTTCACTTACTTCGAATCATTCACTTACTTCGATTCGTTCAATTCATTCAATTCATTCACTTACTTCAGATTGTTCACTTAGTTCAGTTCGTTCACTTAGTTCAAGTTGTTCACTTACCTCAATTCGTTTATTTACTTCAATTCGTTCACTTACTTCACTTCGTTCACTTCCTTCACTTAGTTCACTTGCTTCACTTAGTTCACTTACTTCACTTAGTTCACTTCGTTCACTTCAGTTCATTCACTTAATTTCACTTCGTTCACTTTTTTCAATTCGTTCACTTACTTCACTTCGTTCGCTAACTTCACTTCGTTCACTTAATGCACTTCATTCGTTAAGTGCACTTCTTTCGTTTAGTTCACTTCACTTTGTTCACTTCTTTTAGTTCACTTACTTCACTTCACTTAGTTCATTTACTTTACCTTCTTTCTTCACTTTGTTCACTTATATCACTTTGTTCACTTCACTTGGTTGACTTACTTCACTTCTTTCACTTACTTGAATTTGTTGACTTACTTCACTTCTTTCACTTCGATTCTTTCACTTACTTCACTACGTTCAGTTACTTCAATTCGGTCACTTCGTTCACTTACTTCACTTCTTTCACTTACTTCAATTCGTTCACTTACTTCAATTTGTCACCCTCCTTCAATTCGTTCCCTTAGTTCAATTCGTTCACTTAGTTCAATTCATTCACTTAGTTCAATTCGTTCACTTAGTTCAATTCGTTCACTTAGTTCAATTCGTTCACTTAGTTCAATTTGTTCACTTAGTTCAATTCGTTCCCTTAGTTCAATTCGTTCACTTAGTTCCATTCGTTCACTTAGATCAATTCGTTCACTTAGTTCAATTCGTTCAGTCAGTTCAATTCTTTCACTTAGTTCAATTCGTTCACTTAGTTCTATTCGTTCACTTAGTTCAATTCGTTCACTTACTTCAATTCGTTGACTTCAATTCGTTCACTTCGTTCACCTGATTCACTTCGTTCACTTACTTCACTCACTTCATTTCGTTCACTTACTTCACTTCGTTCACTGAGTTCAACTCGTTCATTTACCTCAATTAGTTCACTTACTTCAATTTGTCACCTACTTCAATTCGTTCACTTAGTTCAATTCGTTCACTTAGTTCAATTCGTTCACTTAGTTCAATTCGTTCACCTACTTCACTTACTTCACTTCGTTCACTTACTTCACTTACTTCACTTCGTTCACTTAACTTTTTTCACTTACTTCACTTAGTTCACTTCGTTCACTTAGTTTAATTCGTTCACTTACTTCAATTCGTTCACTTACTTCAATTTGTCACCTATATTCAATTCGTTCACTTAGTTCAATTCGTTCACTTAGTTCAATTCGTTCACTTAGTTCAATTCGTTTGCTTAGTTCAATTCATTCACTTAGTTCTATTGGTTCGCTTAGTTCAATTCATTCACTTAGTTCAATTCGTTCACTTAGTTCAATTCGTTCACTTAGTTCAATTCGTTATCTTAATTCAATTCGTTCACTTAGTTCAATCCGTTCACTTACTTCAATTCGTTCACTTAGTTCTTTTCGTTCACTTAGTTCAATTCGTTCACTTAGTTCAATTCGTTCACTTAGTTCAATTCGTCCACTTACTTCAATTCGTTGACTTACTTCAATTGGTTCACTTCGTTTACTTGCTTCACTTCGTTCACTTACTTCACTTCGTTCACTTAATTCACTTCGTTCACTTAATTCACTTACTTCAATTGGTATTTTACTACACTTCGTTCACTTAGTTCAATTCGTTCACTTAGTTCAATTCGTTCACTTAGTACAATTCGTTCTCTTAGTTCAATTCGTTCACTTACTTCAATTCGTTCATTTAGTTCAATTTTTTCACTTACTTCAATTCGTTGACTTCAATTCGTTCACTTCGTTCACCTCATTCACTTCGTTCACTTACTTCACTCACTTCATTTCGTTCACTTACTTCACTTCGTTCACTGAGTTCAACTCGTTCACTTACTTCAATTAGTTCACTTAGTTCAATTTGTTCACCTACTTCACTTACTTCACTTCGTTCACTTACTTCACTTACTTCACTTCGTTCACTTAACTTTGTTCACTTACTTCACTTAGTTCACTTAGTTCACTTCGTTCACTGAGTTCAACTCGTTCATTTACTTCAATTAGTTCACTTACTTCAATTTGTCACCTACTTCAATTCGTTCACTTAGTTCAATTCGTTCACTTAGTTCAATTCGTTTGCTTAGTTCAATTCATTCACTTAGTTCTATTGGTTCGCTTAGTTCAATTCATTCACTTAGTTCAATTCGTCCACTTACTTCAATTCGTTGACTTACTTCAATTGGTTCACTTCGTTTACTTGCTTCACTTCGTTCACTTACTTCACTTCGTTCACTTAATTCACTTACTTCAATTCGTATTTTACTACACTTCGTTCACTTAGTTCAATTCGTTCACTTAGTTCAATTCGTTCACTTAGTTCAATTCGTTCACTTACTTCAATTCGTTAACTTACTTCAATTCGTTCATTTAGTTCAATTTTTTCACTTAGTTCAATTCGTTCACTTAGTTCAATTCCTTCACTTAGTTCAATTCGTTCACTTACTTCACTTCGTTCATTTACTTCACTTCGTTCACTTGCTTCACTTCGTTCACTTACTTCACTTCGTTCACTTACTTCACTTCGTTCACTTATTTCAATTAGTTCACTTACTTCAAATGGTTCACTTACTTCACTTCGTTCACTTCACTTCGTTCACTTACTTCACTTCGTTCACTTACTTCACTGCGTTCACTTAGTTCAACTCGTTCACTTACTTCAATTTGTCACCTACTCAATTCGTTCACTTAGTTCAATTCGTTCACTTAATTCAATTCGTTCACTTAGTTCAATTCGTTCACTTGCTTCACTTCGTTCACCTACTTCACTTCACTTCGTTCACTTACTTCACTTCGTTCACTTACTTCACTTCGTTCACTTACTTCACTTCGTTCACTTACTTCACTTCGTTCACTTAGTTCATTTAGTTCATTTACTTCAATTGGTTCACTTACTTCACTTCGTTTACTTACTTCAATTCGTTCACTTACTTCAATTCGTTCATTTACTTAAATTTGTCACCCTCCTTCAATTCTTTCACTTAGTTCATTTCGTTCACTTAGTTCTATTCGTTCACTTAGTTCAATTCGTTGACTTAGTTCAATTCGTCCAATTACTTCAATTCGTTGACTTCAATTCGTTCACTCCGTTCACCTGCTTCACTTCGTTCACTTACTTCACTCACTTCATTTCGTTCACTTACTTCACTTCGTTCACTTACTTCACTTCGGTCACTTAGTTCAACTCTTTCACCTACGTCAATTCGTTCACTTAGTTCAATTCGTTCACTTAATTCAATTCGTTCACTTAGTTCAATTCGTTCACTTGCTTTACTTCGTTCACTTCGTTCACCTACTTCACTTACTTCACTTCGTTCACTTCGTTCACTTTGTTCACTTACTTCACCTAGTTCACTTACTTCACTTCGTTCACTTAGTTCAATTCGTTCACTTACTTCAATTCGTTCACTTACTTCAATTTGTCACCTACTTCAATTCGTTCACTTAGTTCAATTCGCTCACTTAGTTCAATTCGTTTGCTTAGTTCAATTCATTCACTTAGTTATAATGGTTCGCTTAGTTCAATTCGTTCACTTAGTTCGATTCGTTCACTTAGTTCAATTCGTTCACTTAATTCAATTCGTTCTCGTAGTTCTATTCGTTCACTTACCTCAATTCGTTCACTTAGTTCTTTTCGTTCACTTAGTTCAATTCTTTCACTTAGTTCAATTCGTTCACTTACTTCCCTTCGTTCACTTACTTCACTTCGTTCACTTACTTCACTTCGTTCAGTTACTTCACTTCGTTCACTTACTTCACTTCGTTCACTTACTTCACTTCGTTCACTTACTTCACTTCGTTCACTTACTTCAATTGGTTCACTTACTTCAATTGGTTCACTTACTTCAATTCGTACATTTACTTAAATTTGTCACCCTCCTTCAATTCTGTCACTTAGTTCATTTCGTTCACTTAGTTCAATTCGTTCACTTAGTTCAAGTCGTCCACTTACTTCAATTCGTTGACTTCAATTCGTTCACTTCGTTCACCTGCTTCACTTCGTTCACTTACTTCACTCACTTCATTTCGTTCACTTACTTCACTTCGTTCACTTACTTCAATTCGTTCACTTACTTCACTTCGTTCACTTACTTCACTTCGTTCAACTCTTTCACTTACTTCAATTAGTTCACTTACTTATATTTGTCACCTACTTCAATTCGTTCACTTAGTTCAATTCGTTCACTTAATTCAATTCGTTCACTTAGTTCAATTCGGTCACTTGCTTCACTTCGTTCACCTACTTCACCTACTTCACTTACTTCACTTCGTTCACTTACTTCACTTCGTTCACTTACTTCACTTCGTTCCCTTACTTCACTTTGTTCACTTACTTCACTTAGTTCACTTACATCACTTAGTTCAATTCGTTCACTTACTTCAATTCGTTCACTTACTTCAATTTGTCACCCTCCTTCAATTCGTTCCCTTAGTTCAATTCGTTCACTTAGTTCAATTCGTTCACTTAGTTCAATTCGTTCCCTTAGTTCAATTCGTTCACTTAGTTCCATTCGTTCACTTAGATCAATTCGTTCACTTAGTTCAATTCGTTCAGTCAGTTCAATTCTTTCACTTAGTTCAATTCGTTCACTTAGTTCTATTCGTTCACTTAGTTCAATTCGTTCACTTACTTCAATTCGTTGACTTCAATTCGTTCACTTCGTTCACCTGATTCACTTCGTTCACTTACTTCACTCACTTCATTTCGTTCACTTACTTCACTTCGTTCACTGAGTTCAACTCGTTCATTTACTTCAATTAGTTCACTTACTTCAATTTGTCACCTACTTCAATTCTTTCACTTAGTTCAATTCGTTCACTTAGTTCAATTCGTTCACCTACTTCACTTACTTCACTTCGTTCACTTACTTCACTTACTTCACTTCGTTCACTTAACTTTGTTCACTTACTTCACTTATTTCACTTAGTTCACTTCGTTCACTTAGTTTAATTCGCTCACTTACTTCAATTCGTTCACTTACTTCAATTTGTCACCTACTTCAATACGTTCACTTAGTTCAATTCGTTCACTTAGTTCAATTCGTTCTCTTAGTTCAATTCATTCACTTAGTTCTATTGGTTCGCTTAGTTCAATTCATTCACTTAGTTCAATTCGTTCACTTAGTTCAATTCGTTCACTTAGTTCAATTCGTTATCTTAATTCAATTCGTTCACTTAGTTCAATCCGTTCACTTACTTTAATATGTTCACTTAGTTCTTTTTGTTCACTTAGTTCAATTCGTTCACTTAGTTCAATTCGTTCACTTAGTTCAATTCGTCCACTTACTTCAATTCGTTGACTTACTTCAATTGGTTCACTTCGTTTACTTGCTTCACTTCGTTCACTTACTTCACTTACTTCACTTCGTTCACTTAATTCACTTACTTCAATTCGTATTTTACTACACTTCGTTCACTTAGTTCAATTCGTTCACTTAGTTCAATTCGTTCACTTAGTTCAATTCGTTCACTTAGTTCAATTCGTTTACTTAGTTCAATTCGTTATCTTATTTCAATTCGTTCACTTAGTTCAATCCGTTCACTTACTTCAATTCGTTCACTTAGTTCTTTTCGTTCACTTAGTTCAATTCGTTCACTTAGTTCAATTCGTTCACTTAGTTCAATTCCTCCACTTACTTCAATTCGTTGACTTACTTCAATTGGTTCACTTCGTTTACTTGCTTCACTTCGTTCACTTACTTCACTTACTTCACTTCGTTCACTTAATTCACTTACTTCAATTCGTATTTTACTACACTTCGTTCACTTAGTTCAATTCGTTCACTTAGTACAATTCGTTCGCTTAGTTCAATTCGTTCACTTACTTCAATTCGTTCATTTAGTTCAATTTTTTCACTTACTTCAATTCGTTGACTTCAATTCGTTCACTTCGTACACCTGATTCACTTCCTTCACTTACTTCACTCACTTCATTTCGTTCACTTACTTCACTTCGTTCACTGAGTTCAACTCGTTCACTTACTTCAATTAGTTCACTTACTTCAATTTTTCACCTAATTCAATTCGTTCACTTAGTTCAATTCGTTCACTTAGTTCAATTCGTTCACCTACTTCACTTACTTCACTTCGTTCACTTACTTCACTTACTTCACTTCGTTCACTTAACTTTGTTCACTTACTTCACTTAGTTCACTTAGTTCACTTCGTTCACTGAGTTCAACTCGTTCATTTACTTCAATTAGTTCACTTACTTCAATTTGTCACCTACTTCAATTCGTTCACTTAGTTCAATTCGTTCACTTAGTTCAATTCGTTTGCTTAGTTCAATTCATTCACTTAGTTCTATTGGTTTGCTTAGTTCAATTCATTCACTTAGTTCAATTCGTCCACTTACTTCAATTCGTTGACTTACTTCAATTGGTTCACTTCGTTTACTTGCTTCACTTACTTCACTTAGTTCACTTAGTTCACTTCGTTCACTGAGTTCAACTCGTTCATTTACTTCATTTAGTTCACTTACTTCAATTTGTCACCTACTTCAATTCGTTCACTTAGTTCAATTCGTTCACTTAGTTCAATTCGTTCACTTAATTCAATTCGTTCACTTAGTTCAATTCGTTCACTTAGTTCAATTCGTTCACTTACTTCAATTCGTTCATTTAGTTCAATTTTTTCACTTAGTTCAATTCGTCCACTTCAATTCGTCCACTTACTTCAATTCGTTGATTTACTTCAATTCGTTCACTTCGTTCACTTGCTTCAATTCGTTCACTTACTTCAATTCGTTCATTTACATAAATTTGTCACCCTCCTTCAATTCTTTCACTTAGTTCAATTCGTTCACTTAGTTCTATTCGTTCACTTAGTTCAATTCGTTCACTTAGTTCAATTCGTCCAATTACTTCAATTCGTTGACTTCAATTCGTTCACTTCGTTCACCTGCTTCACTTCGTTCACTTACTTCACTCACTTCATTTCGTTCACTTACTTCACTTCGTTCACTTACTTCACTTCGTTCACTTACTTCACTTCGGTCACTTAAGTCAACTCTTTCACTTACTTCAATTAGTTCACTTACTTCAATTTGTCACCTACTTCAATTCGTTCACTTAGTTCAATTCGTTCACTTAATTCAATTCGTTCACTTAGTTCAATTCGTTCACTTGCTTCACTTCGTTCACTTCGTTCACCTACTTCACTTACTTCACTTCGTTCACTTACTTCACTTCGTTCACTTACTTCACCTAGTTCACTTACTTCACTTCGTTCACTTAGTTCAAGTCGTTCACTTACTTCAATTCGTTCACTTACTTCAATTTGTCACCTACTTCAATTCGTTCACTTAGTTCAATTCGTTCACTTAGTTCAATTCGTTCACTTAGTTCAATTCGTCCACTTACTTCAATTCGTTGACTTACTTCAATTGGTTCACTTCGTTTACTTGCTTCACTTCGTTCACTTACTTCACTTCGTTCACTTAATTCACTTCGTTCACTTAATTCACTTACTTCAATTGGTATTTTACTACACTTCGTTCACTTAGTTCAATTCGTTCACTTAGTTCAATTCGTTCACTTAGTACAATTCGTTCTCTTAGTTCAATTCGTTCACTTACTTCAATTCGTTCATTTAGTTCAATTTTTTCACTTACTTCAATTCGTTGACTTCAATTCGTTCACTTCGTTCACCTCATTCACTTCGTTCACTTACTTCACTCACTTCATTTCGTTCACTTACTTCACTTCGTTCACTGAGTTCAACTCGTTCACTTACTTCAATTAGTTCACTTAGTTCAATTTGTTCACCTACTTCACTTACTTCACTTCGTTCACTTACTTCACTTACTTCACTTCGTTCACTTAACTTTGTTCACTTACTTCACTTAGTTCACTTAGTTCACTTCGTTCACTGAGTTCAACTCGTTCATTTACTTCAATTAGTTCACTTACTTCAATTTGTCACCTACTTCAATTCGTTCACTTAGTTCAATTCGTTCACTTAGTTCAATTCGTTTGCTTAGTTCAATTCATTCACTTAGTTCTATTGGTTCGCTTAGTTCAATTCATTCACTTAGTTCAATTCGTCCACTTACTTCAATTCGTTGACTTACTTCAATTGGTTCACTTCGTTTACTTGCTTCACTTCGTTCACTTACTTCACTTCGTTCACTTAATTCACTTACTTCAATTCGTATTTTACTACACTTCGTTCACTTAGTTCAATTCGTTCACTTAGTTCAATTCGTTCACTTAGTTCAATTCGTTCACTTACTTCAATTCGTTAACTTACTTCAATTCGTTCATTTAGTTCAATTTTTTCACTTAGTTCAATTCGTTCACTTAGTTCAATTCCTTCACTTAGTTCAATTCGTTCACTTACTTCACTTCGTTCATTTACTTCACTTCGTTCACTTGCTTCACTTCGTTCACTTACTTCACTTCGTTCACTTACTTCACTTCGTTCACTTATTTCAATTAGTTCACTTACTTCAAATGGTTCACTTACTTCACTTCGTTCACTTCACTTCGTTCACTTACTTCACTTCGTTCACTTACTTCACTGCGTTCACTTAGTTCAACTCGTTCACTTTCTTCAATTTGTCACCTACTCAATTCGTTCACTTAGTTCAATTCGTTCACTTAATTCAATTCGTTCACTTAGTTCAATTCGTTCACTTGCTTCACTTCGTTCACCTACTTCACTTCACTTCGTTCACTTACTTCACTTCGTTCACTTACTTCACTTCGTTCACTTACTTCACTTCGTTCACTTACTTCACTTCGTTCACTTAGTTCATTTAGTTCATTTACTTCAATTGGTTCACTTACTTCACTTCGTTTACTTACTTCAATTCGTTCACTTACTTCAATTCGTTCATTTACTTAAATTTGTCACCCTCCTTCAATTCTTTCACTTAGTTCATTTCGTTCACTTAGTTCTATTCGTTCACTTAGTTCAATTCGTTGACTTAGTTCAATTCGTCCAATTACTTCAATTCGTTGACTTCAATTCGTTCACTCCGTTCACCTGCTTCACTTCGTTCACTTACTTCACTCACTTCATTTCGTTCACTTACTTCACTTCGTTCACTTACTTCACTTCGGTCACTTAGTTCAACTCTTTCACCTACGTCAATTCGTTCACTTAGTTCAATTCGTTCACTTAATTCAATTCGTTCACTTAGTTCAATTCGTTCACTTGCTTTACTTCGTTCACTTCGTTCACCTACTTCACTTACTTCACTTCGTTCACTTCGTTCACTTTGTTCACTTACTTCACCTAGTTCACTTACTTCACTTCGTTCACTTAGTTCAATTCGTTCACTTACTTCAATTCGTTCACTTACTTCAATTTGTCACCTACTTCAATTCGTTCACTTAGTTCAATTCGCTCACTTAGTTCAATTCGTTTGCTTAGTTCAATTCATTCACTTAGTTATAATGGTTCGCTTAGTTCAATTCGTTCACTTAGTTCGATTCGTTCACTTAGTTCAATTCGTTCACTTAATTCAATTCGTTCTCGTAGTTCTATTCGTTCACTTACCTCAATTCGTTCACTTAGTTCTTTTCGTTCACTTAGTTCAATTCTTTCACTTAGTTCAATTCGTTCACTTACTTCCCTTCGTTCACTTACTTCACTTCGTTCACTTACTTCACTTCGTTCAGTTACTTCACTTCGTTCACTTACTTCACTTCGTTCACTTACTTCACTTCGTTCACTTACTTCACTTCGTTCACTTACTTCAATTGGTTCACTTACTTCAATTGGTTCACTTACTTCAATTCGTACATTTACTTAAATTTGTCACCCTCCTTCAATTCTGTCACTTAGTTCATTTCGTTCACTTAGTTCAATTCGTTCACTTAGTTCAAGTCGTCCACTTACTTCAATTCGTTGACTTCAATTCGTTCACTTCGTTCACCTGCTTCACTTCGTTCACTTACTTCACTCACTTCATTTCGTTCACTTACTTCACTTCGTTCACTTACTTCAATTCGTTCACTTACTTCACTTCGTTCACTTACTTCACTTCGTTCAACTCTTTCACTTACTTCAATTAGTTCACTTACTTATATTTGTCACCTACTTCAATTCGTTCACTTAGTTCAATTCGTTCACTTAATTCAATTCGTTCACTTAGTTCAATTCGGTCACTTGCTTCACTTCGTTCACCTACTTCACCTACTTCACTTACTTCACTTCGTTCACTTACTTCACTTCGTTCACTTACTTCACTTCGTTCCCTTACTTCACTTTGTTCACTTACTTCACTTAGTTCACTTACATCACTTAGTTCAATTCGTTCACTTACTTCAATTCGTTCACTTACTTCAATTTGTCACCCTCCTTCAATTCGTTCCCTTAGTTCAATTCGTTCACTTAGTTCAATTCGTTCACTTAGTTCAATTCGTTCCCTTAGTTCAATTCGTTCACTTAGTTCCATTCGTTCACTTAGATCAATTCGTTCACTTAGTTCAATTCGTTCAGTCAGTTCAATTCTTTCACTTAGTTCAATTCGTTCACTTAGTTCTATTCGTTCACTTAGTTCAATTCGTTCACTTACTTCAATTCGTTGACTTCAATTCGTTCACTTCGTTCACCTGATTCACTTCGTTCACTTACTTCACTCACTTCATTTCGTTCACTTACTTCACTTCGTTCACTGAGTTCAACTCGTTCATTTACTTCAATTAGTTCACTTACTTCAATTTGTCACCTACTTCAATTCTTTCACTTAGTTCAATTCGTTCACTTAGTTCAATTCGTTCACCTACTTCACTTACTTCACTTCGTTCACTTACTTCACTTACTTCACTTCGTTCACTTAACTTTGTTCACTTACTTCACTTATTTCACTTAGTTCACTTCGTTCACTTAGTTTAATTCGCTCACTTACTTCAATTCGTTCACTTACTTCAATTTGTCACCTACTTCAATACGTTCACTTAGTTCAATTCGTTCACTTAGTTCAATTCGTTCTCTTAGTTCAATTCATTCACTTAGTTCTATTGGTTCGCTTAGTTCAATTCATTCACTTAGTTCAATTCGTTCACTTAGTTCAATTCGTTCACTTAGTTCAATTCGTTATCTTAATTCAATTCGTTCACTTAGTTCAATCCGTTCACTTACTTTAATATGTTCACTTAGTTCTTTTTGTTCACTTAGTTCAATTCGTTCACTTAGTTCAATTCGTTCACTTAGTTCAATTCGTCCACTTACTTCAATTCGTTGACTTACTTCAATTGGTTCACTTCGTTTACTTGCTTCACTTCGTTCACTTACTTCACTTACTTCACTTCGTTCACTTAATTCACTTACTTCAATTCGTATTTTACTACACTTCGTTCACTTAGTTCAATTCGTTCACTTAGTTCAATTCGTTCACTTAGTTCAATTCGTTCACTTAGTTCAATTCGTTTACTTAGTTCAATTCGTTATCTTATTTCAATTCGTTCACTTAGTTCAATCCGTTCACTTACTTCAATTCGTTCACTTAGTTCTTTTCGTTCACTTAGTTCAATTCGTTCACTTAGTTCAATTCGTTCACTTAGTTCAATTCCTCCACTTACTTCAATTCGTTGACTTACTTCAATTGGTTCACTTCGTTTACTTGCTTCACTTCGTTCACTTACTTCACTTACTTCACTTCGTTCACTTAATTCACTTACTTCAATTCGTATTTTACTACACTTCGTTCACTTAGTTCAATTCGTTCACTTAGTACAATTCGTTCGCTTAGTTCAATTCGTTCACTTACTTCAATTCGTTCATTTAGTTCAATTTTTTCACTTACTTCAATTCGTTGACTTCAATTCGTTCACTTCGTACACCTGATTCACTTCCTTCACTTACTTCACTCACTTCATTTCGTTCACTTACTTCACTTCGTTCACTGAGTTCAACTCGTTCACTTACTTCAATTAGTTCACTTACTTCAATTTTTCACCTAATTCAATTCGTTCACTTAGTTCAATTCGTTCACTTAGTTCAATTCGTTCACCTACTTCACTTACTTCACTTCGTTCACTTACTTCACTTACTTCACTTCGTTCACTTAACTTTGTTCACTTACTTCACTTAGTTCACTTAGTTCACTTCGTTCACTGAGTTCAACTCGTTCATTTACTTCAATTAGTTCACTTACTTCAATTTGTCACCTACTTCAATTCGTTCACTTAGTTCAATTCGTTCACTTAGTTCAATTCGTTTGCTTAGTTCAATTCATTCACTTAGTTCTATTGGTTTGCTTAGTTCAATTCATTCACTTAGTTCAATTCGTCCACTTACTTCAATTCGTTGACTTACTTCAATTGGTTCACTTCGTTTACTTGCTTCACTTACTTCACTTAGTTCACTTAGTTCACTTCGTTCACTGAGTTCAACTCGTTCATTTACTTCATTTAGTTCACTTACTTCAATTTGTCACCTACTTCAATTCGTTCACTTAGTTCAATTCGTTCACTTAGTTCAATTCGTTCACTTAATTCAATTCGTTCACTTAGTTCAATTCGTTCACTTAGTTCAATTCGTTCACTTACTTCAATTCGTTCATTTAGTTCAATTTTTTCACTTAGTTCAATTCGTCCACTTCAATTCGTCCACTTACTTCAATTCGTTGATTTACTTCAATTCGTTCACTTCGTTCACTTGCTTCAATTCGTTCACTTACTTCAATTCGTTCATTTACATAAATTTGTCACCCTCCTTCAATTCTTTCACTTAGTTCAATTCGTTCACTTAGTTCTATTCGTTCACTTAGTTCAATTCGTTCACTTAGTTCAATTCGTCCAATTACTTCAATTCGTTGACTTCAATTCGTTCACTTCGTTCACCTGCTTCACTTCGTTCACTTACTTCACTCACTTCATTTCGTTCACTTACTTCACTTCGTTCACTTACTTCACTTCGTTCACTTACTTCACTTCGGTCACTTAAGTCAACTCTTTCACTTACTTCAATTAGTTCACTTACTTCAATTTGTCACCTACTTCAATTCGTTCACTTAGTTCAATTCGTTCACTTAATTCAATTCGTTCACTTAGTTCAATTCGTTCACTTGCTTCACTTCGTTCACTTCGTTCACCTACTTCACTTACTTCACTTCGTTCACTTACTTCACTTCGTTCACTTACTTCACCTAGTTCACTTACTTCACTTCGTTCACTTAGTTCAAGTCGTTCACTTACTTCAATTCGTTCACTTACTTCAATTTGTCACCTACTTCAATTCGTTCACTTAGTTCAATTCGTTCACTTAGTTCAATTCGTTTGCTTAGTTCAATTCATTCACTTAGTTCTAATGGTTCGCTTAGTTCAATTCGTTCACTTATTTCAATTCGTTCACTTAGTTCAATTCGTTCACTTAATTCAATTCGTTCTCGTAGTTCAATTCGTTCACGTACCTCAATTCGTTCACTTAGTTCTTTTCGTTCACTTAGTTCAATTCTTTCACTTAGTTCAATTCGTTCACTTAGTTCAATTCGTTGACTTACTTCAATTGGTTCACTTCGTTTACTTGCTTCACTTCGTTCACTTACTTCACTTCGTTCACTTACTTCACTTCGTTCACTTACTTCACTTCGTTCACTTAATTCACTTGCCTCAATTCGTATTTTAGAACACTTCGTTCACTTAGTTCAATTCTTTCACTTAGTTCAATTCGTTCACTTAGTTCAATTCGTTCACTTAGTTCAATTCCCTCACTTAGTTCAATTCGTCTACTTAGTTCAATTCGTTGACTTACTTCAATTCGTTCACTTGCTTCAATTCGTTCACTTACTTCACTTACTTCACTTCGTTCACTTACTTCAATTCGTTCACTTAGTTCAGTTCGTTCACTTAGTTCAATTCGTTCACTTAGTTCAATTCGTTCACTTAGTTCAATTCGTTCACTTAGATCAATTCGTTCACTTAGTTCAATTCGTTCAGTCAGTTCAATTCTTTCACTTAGTTCAATTCGTTTACTTAGTTCTATTCGTTCACTTAGTTCAATTCGTTCACTTACTTCAATTCGTTGACTTCAATTCGTTCACTTCGTTCACCTGCTTCACTTCGTTCACTTACTTCACTCACTTCATTTCGTTCACTCACTTCATTTCGTTCACTTACTTCACTTCGTTCACTTACTTCACTTCGGTCACTTAGTTCAACTCTTTCACTTACTTCAATTAGTTCACTTACTTCAATTTGTCACCTACTTCAATTCGTTCACTTAGTTCAATTCGTTCACTTAATTCAATTCGTTCACTTAGTTCAATTCGTTCACTTGCTTCACTTCGTTCACTTCGTTCACCTACTTCACTTACTTCACCTACTTCTCTTACTTCACTTCGTTCACTTACTTCACTTTGTTCACTTACTTCACCTAGTTCACTTCACTTCGTTCACTTAGTTCAATTCGTTCACTTACTTCAAGTCGTTCACTTACTTCAATTTGTCACCTTCTTCAATTCGTTCACTTAGTTCAATTCGCTCACTTAGTTCAATTCGCTCACTTAGTTCAATTCGTTTGCTTAGTTCAATTCATTCACTTAGTTCTAATGGTTCGCTTAGTTCAATTCGTTCACTTAGTTCAATTCGTTCACTTAATTTAAATCGTTCTCGTAGTTCAATTCGTTCACTTACCTCAATTCGTTCACGTAGTTCTTTTCGTTCACTTAGTTCAATTCTTTCACTTAGTTCAATTCGGTCACTTCGTTCACTTTCTTCAATTCGTTCACTTACTTCACTTACTTCACTTCGTTCACTTACTTCACTTCGTTCACTTACTTCACTTCGTTCACTTACTTCACTTCGTTCACTTACTTCAATTCGTTCATTTACTTAAATTTGTCACCCTCCTTCAATTCTGTCACTTACTTCACTTCGTACACTTACTTCACTTCGTTCACTTACTTCACTTCGTTCACTTAGTTCAATTCGTTCACTTAGTTCAATTTGTTCACTTAGTTCAATTCGTTCCCTTAGTTCAATTCGTTCACTTAGTTCCATTCGTTCACTTAGTTCAATTCGTTCAGTCAGTTCAATTCTTTCACTTAGTTCAATTCGTTCACTTAGTTCTATTCGTTCACTTAGTTCAATTCGTTCACTTAGTTCAATTCGTTCACTTGCTTCACTTCGTTCACCTACGTCACTTACTTCACTTCGTTCACTTACTTCACTTCGTTCACTTACTTCACTTCGTTCACTTACTTAACTTTGTTCACTTACTTCACTTAGTTCACTTACATCACTTCGTTAAATTAGTTCAATTCGTTCACTTACTTCAATTCGTTCACTTACTTCAATTTGTCACCTACTTCAATTCGTTCACTTAGTTCAATTCGTTTGCTTAGTTCAATTCATTCACTTAGTTCTAATGGTTCGATTAGTTCAATTCTTTCACTTAGTTCAATTCGTTCACTCAATTGAATTCGTTCTCGTAGTTCAATTCGTGCACTTACTTCAATTCGTTCACTTAGTTCTTTTCGTTCACTTAGTTCAATTCTTTCACTTAGTTCAATTCGTTCACTTAGTTCAATTCGTCCACTTACTTCAATTCGTTGACTTACTTCAATTGGTTCACTTCGTTTACTTGCTTCACTTCGTTCACTTACTTCACTTACTTCACTTCGTTCACTTACCTCAATTCGTATTTTAAAACACTTCGTTCACTTAGTTCAATTCTTTCACTTAGTTCAATTCGTTCACTTAGTTCAATTCGTCCACTTAGTTCAATTCGTCCACTTAGTTCAATTCGTTGACTTACTTCAATTCGTTCACTTCGTTCACTTGCTTCAATTCGTTCATTTACTTCACTTACTTCACTTCGTTCACTTACTTCACTTACTTCATTTCTTTCACTTACTTCACTTCGTTCACTTATACACTTCGTTCACTTACTTCAATTAGTTCACTTACTTCACTTACTTCACTTCGTTCACTTACCTCAATTCGTATTTTAAAACACTTCGTTCACTTAGTTCAATTCTTTCACTTAGTTCAATTCGTTCACTTAGTTCAATTCGTCCACTTAGTTCAATTCGTCCACTTAGTTCAATTCGTTTACTGAGTTCAACTCGTTCACTTATTTCAATTAGTTCACTTACTTCAATTTGTCACCTACTTCAATTCGTTCACTTAGTTCAATTCGTTCACTTACTGCACTTACTTCACTTCGTTCACTTAACTTTGTTCACTTACTTCACTTAGTTCACTTAGTTCACTTCGTTCACTTAGTTTAATTCGTTCACTCACTTCAATTCGTTCACTTACTTCAATTTGTCACCTACTTCAATTCGTTCACTTAGTTCAATTCGTTCACTTAGTTCAATTCGTTTGCTTCGTTCAATTCGTTTGCTTAGTTCAATTCATTCACTTAGTTCTATTGGTTTGCTTAGTTCAATTCATTCACTTAGTTCAATTCGTTCACTTAGTTCAATTCGTTATCTTAATTCAATTCGTTCAATTAGTTCAATTCGTTCACTTACTTCAATTCGTTCACTTAGTTCTTTTCGTTCACTTAGTTCAATTCGTTCACTTAGTTCAATTCGTCCACTTAGTTCAATTCGTTGACTTACTTCAATTGGTTCACTTCGTTTACTTGCTTCACTTCGTTCACTTACTTCACTTCGTTCACTTAATTCACTTACTTCAATTCGTATTTTACTACACTTCGTTCACTTAGTTCAATTCGTTCACTTAGTTCAATTCGTTCACTTAGTTCAATTCCTTCACTTAGTTCAATTCGTTCACTTACTTCAATGCGTTCATTTAGTTCAATTTTTTCACTTAGTTCAATTCGTTGACTTAGTTCAATTCGTCCACTTACTTCAATTCGTCCACTTACTTCAATTCGTTGACTTCAATTCGTTCACTTGCTTCAATTCGTTCACTTACTTCACTTCGTTCACTTACTTCACTTCGTTCACTTACAACACTTCGTTCACTTACTTCACTTCGTTCACTTAGTTAAATTAGTTCACTTACTTCAATTGGTTCACTTACTTCACTTCGTTCACTTACCTCAATTCGTTCATTTACTTAAATTTGTCACCCTCCTTCAATTCTTTCACTTAGTTCAATTCGTTCACTTAGTTCTATTCGTTCACTTAGTTCAATTCGTTCACTTAGTTCAATTCGTCCACTTACTTCAATTCGTTGACTTCCATTCGTTCACTTCGTTCACCTGCTTCACTTCGTTCACTTACTTTACTCACTTCATTTCGTTCACTTACTTCACTTCGTTCACTTACTTCACTGCGTTCACTTAGTTCAACTCGTTCACTTAGTTCAATTAGTTCATTTACTTCAATTTGTCACCTACTCAATTCGTTCACTTAGTTCAATTCGTTCACTTAGTTCAATTCGTTCACTTGCTTCACTTCGTTCACTTGCTTCACTTCGTTCACTTACTTCACTTCGTTCACTTACTTCACTTCGTTCACTTACTTCACTTCATTCACTTAGTTCAATTCGTTCACTTACTTCAATTCGTTCACTTACTTCAATTTGTCACCTACTCCAATTCGTTCACTAGTTCAATTCGTTCACTTAGTTCAATTCGTTTGCTTAGTTCAATTCGTTCTTGTAGTTCAATTCGTTCACTTACTTCAATTCGTTCACTTAGTTCTGTTCGTTTACTTAGTTCAATTCTTTCACTTAGTTCAATTCGTTCACTTAGTTCAATTCGTCCACTTCAATTCGTTGACTTACTTCAATTCGTTCACTTCGAATACTTGCTTCACTTCGTTCACTTACTTCACTTCGTTCACTTAATTCACTTCGTTCACTTACTTCAAATACTTCACTTAGTTCACTTTGTTCTTTTAGTTCAAATCGTTCACTTAGTTCAATTCTTTCATTTAGTTCAATTCGTTCACTTACTTCAATTCGTTCACTTTCTTCAATTCGCTTACTTACTACCTTTCGTTCACTTACTTCAATTCGTTCTTTTACGTCACTTCTTTCACTTCCAATTGTTCACTTACTTCATTTCGTTCACTTAAAATCGTTCACTTAGTTCAATTCGTTCTTTAAGGTCAAATCGTTCCCTTAGTTCAATTCATTATTTAGTTCAATTCGTTCACTGACTTCAATACGTTCACTTACTTCACTTCGTTCACTTACTTCAATCTCTTCACTTCGTTCACTTCATTCAATTCGTTCACTACGTTCACTTACTTCACTTCGTTCACTTCAATTCGTTCACTTTCTTCAATTCGTTCACTTTCTTCACTTCGTTCACTTACTTCAATCCGTTCACTTACAACAATTCGTTCACTGACTTCAATTCGTTCACTTACTTCACATCATTATTTTACTTCACTTCGTTCAGTTACTTCACTTCGTTCAGTTACTTCACTTGGTTCACTTACTTAAAATCGTTCACATATTTTACTTCGTTCACTTACTTCAAATCGTTCACATAGTTCAATTCGTTCTTTTAGTTCAAATCGTTCACCTAGTTCTATTCATTTAGTTAAATTCATTCACTGACTTCAATTCGTTCACTTACTTCACTTCGTTCAGTACGTTCACTTACTTCACTCCGTTCACCTACTTCAACTCGTTCACTTCAATTCGCTCACTTACCTGACTTCGTTCTTTTACTTCACTTCGTTCACTTACTTCAAATCGTTCTCTTATTTAACTTCGTTCACTTACTTCAATTCGCTCACTTAGTTCAATTCGATCTTTTAGTTGAAATCGTTCACTTAGTTCATTTAGTTCAACTCGTTCACTCCAATTCGTGCACTTACTTCAATTCGTTCACTTACTTTAATTTCTTCACTTACTTCAATTTCTTCACTTAGTTGACTATGCTCACTTCTATTTGTTTACTTCAATTCATTCACTTTCTTCAATACGATCACTTAGTTCAATTCGTTCACTTACTTCACTTATTTCACTTCGTTCACTTACTTCACTTATTTCACTTCGTTCATTTACTTCACTTACTTCACTTCGTTCACTTCCATTCGTTCACTGACTTCAATATGTTCACTGACTTCAATTCGTTTACTGACTTCTATTCGAACACTGACTTCAATTCGTTTACTGACTTCTATTCGAACACTGACTTCAATTCGTTCACTTACTTCACTTCGTTCACTTACTTTACTTCGTTTACTTTCCTCTCTTCGTTCACTTACCTCACTTCGATCACTTACCTCACTTCGTTCACTTGGTTCACTACGTTCACTTACTTCAGTTCTTTCACTTAGTTCATATCGAACACTTACTTCCATTCGTTCACTTGCTTGAATTCGTTCACTTACTTCAATTCGTTCACTTAGTTCATATCGTTCACTTACTTCGAATCATTCACTTACTTCGATTCGTTCAATTCATTCAATTCATTCACTTACTTCAGATTGTTCACTTAGTTCAGTTCGTTCACTTAGTTCAAGTTGTTCACTTACCTCAATTCGTTTATTTACTTCAATTCGTTCACTTACTTCACTTCGTTCACTTCCTTCACTTAGTTCACTTGCTTCACTTAGTTCACTTACTTCACTTAGTTCACTTCGTTCACTTCAGTTCATTCACTTAATTTCACTTCGTTCACTTTTTTCAATTCGTTCACTTACTTCACTTCGTTCGCTAACTTCACTTCGTTCACTTAATGCACTTCATTCGTTAAGTGCACTTCTTTCGTTTAGTTCACTTCACTTTGTTCACTTCTTTTAGTTCACTTACTTCACTTCACTTAGTTCATTTACTTTACCTTCTTTCTTCACTTTGTTCACTTATATCACTTTGTTCACTTCACTTGGTTGACTTACTTCACTTCTTTCACTTACTTGAATTTGTTGACTTACTTCACTTCTTTCACTTCGATTCTTTCACTTACTTCACTACGTTCAGTTACTTCAATTCGGTCACTTCGTTCACTTACTTCACTTCTTTCACTTACTTCAATTCGTTCACTTACTTCAATTTGTCACCCTCCTTCAATTCGTTCCCTTAGTTCAATTCGTTCACTTAGTTCAATTCATTCACTTAGTTCAATTCGTTCACTTAGTTCAATTCGTTCACTTAGTTCAATTTGTTCACTTAGTTCAATTCGTTCCCTTAGTTCAATTCGTTCACTTAGTTCCATTCGTTCACTTAGATCAATTCGTTCACTTAGTTCAATTCGTTCAGTCAGTTCAATTCTTTCACTTAGTTCAATTCGTTCACTTAGTTCTATTCGTTCACTTAGTTCAATTCGTTCACTTACTTCAATTCGTTGACTTCAATTCGTTCACTTCGTTCACCTGATTCACTTCGTTCACTTACTTCACTCACTTCATTTCGTTCACTTACTTCACTTCGTTCACTGAGTTCAACTCGTTCATTTACCTCAATTAGTTCACTTACTTCAATTTGTCACCTACTTCAATTCGTTCACTTAGTTCAATTCGTTCACTTAGTTCAATTCGTTCACTTAGTTCAATTCGTTCACCTACTTCACTTCGTTCACTTACTTCACTTACTTCACTTCGTTCACTTAACTTTTTTCACTTACTTCACTTAGTTCACTTCGTTCACTTAGTTTAATTCGTTCACTTACTTCAATTCGTTCACTTACTTCAATTTGTCACCTATATTCAATTCGTTCACTTAGTTCAATTCGTTCACTTAGTTCAATTCGTTCACTTAGTTCAATTCGTTTGCTTAGTTCAATTCATTCACTTAGTTCTATTGGTTCGCTTAGTTCAATTCATTCACTTAGTTCAATTCGTTCACTTAGTTCAATTCGTTCACTTAGTTCAATTCGTTATCTTAATTCAATTCGTTCACTTAGTTCAATCCGTTCACTTACTTCAATTCGTTCACTTAGTTCTTTTCGTTCACTTAGTTCAATTCGTTCACTTAGTTCAATTCGTTCACTTAGTTCAATTCGTCCACTTACTTCAATTCGTTGACTTACTTCAATTGGTTCACTTCGTTTACTTGCTTCACTTCGTTCACTTAATTCACTTCGTTCACTTAATTCACTTACTTCAATTCGTATTTTACTACACTTCGTTCACTTAGTTCAATTCGTTCACTTAGTTCAATTCGTTCACTTAGTACAATTCGTTCTCTTGGTTCAATTCGTTCACTTACTTCAATTCGTTCATTTAGTTCAATTTTTTCACTTACTTCAATTCGTTGACTTCAATTCGTTCACTTCGTTCACCTCATTCACTTCGTTCACTTACTTCACTCACTTCATTTCGTTCACTTACTTCACTTCGTTCACTGAGTTCAACTCGTTCACTTACTTCAATTAGTTCACTTAGTTCAATTTGTTCACCTACTTCACTTACTTCACTTCGTTCACTTACTTCACTTACTTCACTTCGTTCACTTAACTTTGTTCACTTACTTCACTTAGTTCACTTAGTTCACTTCGTTCACTGAGTTCAACTCGTTCATTTACTTCAATTAGTTCACTTACTTCAATTTGTCACCTACTTCAATTCGTTCACTTAGTTCAATTCGTTCACTTAGTTCAATTCGTTTGCTTAGTTCAATTCATTCACTTAGTTCTATTGGTTCGCTTAGTTCAATTCATTCACTTAGTTCAATTCGTCCACTTACTTCAATTCGTTGACTTACTTCAATTGGTTCACTTCGTTTACTTGCTTCACTTCGTTCACTTACTTCACTTCGTTCACTTAATTCACTTACTTCAATTCGTATTTTACTACACTTCGTTCACTTAGTTCAATTCGTTCACTTAGTTCAATTCGTTCACTTAGTTCAATTCGTTCACTTACTTCAATTCGTTAACTTACTTCAATTCGTTCATTTAGTTCAATTTTTTCACTTAGTTCAATTCGTTCACTTAGTTCAATTCGTCCACTTACTTCAATTCGTCCACTTACTTCAATTCCTTCACTTAGTTCAATTCGTTCACTTACTTCACTTCGTTCATTTACTTCACTTCGTTCACTTGCTTCACTTCGTTCACTTACTTCACTTCGTTCACTTATTTCAATTAGTTCACTTACTTCAAATGGTTCACTTACTTCACTTCGTTCACTTCACTTCGTTCACTTACTTCAATTTGTCACCTACTCAATTCGTTCACTTAGTTCAATTCGTTCACTTAATTCAATTCGTTCACTTAGTTCAATTCGTTCACTTGCTTCACTTCGTTCACCTACTTCACTTCACTTCGTTCACTTACTTCACTTCGTTCACTTACTTCACTTCGTTCACTTACTTCACTTCGTTCACTTACTTCACTTCGTTCACTTAGTTCATTTAGTTCATTTACTTCAATTGGTTCACTTACTTCACTTCGTTTACTTACTTCAATTCGTTCACTTACTTCAATTCGTTCATTTACTTAAATTTGTCACCCTCCTTCAATTCTTTCACTTAGTTCATTTCGTTCACTTAGTTCTATTCGTTCACTTAGTTCAATTCGTTGACTTAGTTCAATTCGTCCAATTACTTCAATTCGTTGACTTCAATTCGTTCACTCCGTTCACCTGCTTCACTTCGTTCACTTACTTCACTCACTTCATTTCGTTCACTTACTTCACTTCGTTCACTTACTTCACTTCGGTCACTTAGTTCAACTCTTTCACTTACTTCAATTAGTTCACTTACTTCAATTAGTTCACTTACTTCAATTTGTCACCTACGTCAATTCGTTCACTTAGTTCAATTCGTTCACTTAATTCAATTCGTTCACTTAGTTCAATTCGTTCACTTGCTTTACTTCGTTCACTTCGTTCACCTACTTCACTTACTTCACTTCGTTCACTTCGTTCACTTTGTTCACTTACTTCACCTAGTTCACTTACTTCACTTCGTTCACTTAGTTCAATTCGTTCACTTACTTCAATTCGTTCACTTACTTCAATTTGTCACCTACTTCAATTCGTTCACTTAGTTCAATTCGCTCACTTAGTTCAATTCGTTTGCTTAGTTCAATTCATTCACTTAGTTATAATGGTTCGCTTAGTTCAATTCGTTCACTTAGTTCGATTCGTTCACTTAGTTCAATTCGTTCACTTAATTCAATTCGTTCTCGTAGTTCTATTCGTTCACTTACCTCAATTCGTTCACTTAGTTCTTTTCGTTCACTTAGTTCAATTCTTTCACTTAGTTCAATTCGTTCACTTCGTTCACTTACTTCACTTCGTTCACTTACTTCCCTTCGTTCACTTACTTCACTTCGTTCACTTACTTCACTTCGTTCAGTTACTTCACTTCGTTCACTTACTTCACTTCGTTCACTTACTTCAATTGGTTCACTTACTTCAATTGGTTCACTTACTTCACTTCGTTCACTTACTTCAATTCGTTCACTTTCTTCAATTCGTACATTTACTTAAATTTGTCACCCTCCTTCAATTCTGTCACTTAGTTCATTTCGTTCACTTAGTTCAATTCGTTCACTTAGTTCAAGTCGTCCACTTACTTCAATTCGTTGACTTCAATTCGTTCACTTCGTTCACCTGCTTCACTTCGTTCACTTACTTCACTCACTTCATTTCGTTCACTTACTTCACTTCGTTCACTTACTTCAATTCGTTCACTTACTTCACTTCGTTCACTTACTTCACTTCGTTCAACTCTTTCACTTACTTCAATTAGTTCACTTACTTATATTTGTCACCTACTTCAATTCGTTCACTTAGTTCAATTCGTTCACTTAATTCAATTCGTTCACTTAGTTCAATTCGGTCACTTGCTTCACTTCGTTCACCTACTTCACCTACTTCACTTACTTCACTTCGTTCACTTACTTCACTTCGTTCACTTACTTCACTTCGTTCCCTTACTTCACTTTGTTCACTTACTTCACTTAGTTCACTTACATCACTTAGTTCAATTCGTTCACTTACTTCAATTTGTCACCCTCCTTCAATTCGTTCCCTTAGTTCAATTCGTTCACTTAGTTCAATTCGTTCACTTAGTTCAATTCGTTCCCTTAGTTCAATTCGTTCACTTAGTTCCATTCGTTCACTTAGATCAATTCGTTCACTTAGTTCAATTCGTTCAGTCAGTTCAATTCTTTCACTTAGTTCAATTCGTTCACTTAGTTCTATTCGGTCACTTAGTTCAATTCGTTCACTTACTTCAATTCGTTGACTTCAATTCGTTCACTTCGTTCACCTGATTCACTTCGTTCACTTACTTCACTCACTTCATTTCGTTCACTTACTTCACTTCGTTCACTGAGTTCAACTCGTTCATTTACTTCAATTAGTTCACTTACTTCAATTTGTCACCTACTTCAATTCTTTCACTTAGTTCAATTCGTTCACTTAGTTCAATTCGTTCACCTACTTCACTTACTTCACTTCGTTCACTTACTTCACTTCGTTCACTTAAATTTGTTCACTTACTTCACTTATTTCACTTAGTTCACTTCGTTCACTTAGTTTAATTCGCTCACTTACTTCAATTCGTTCACTTACTTCAATTTGTCACCTACTTCAATACGTTCACTTAGTTCAATTCGTTCACTTAGTTCAATTCGTTCTCTTAGTTCAATTCATTCACTTAGTTCTATTGGTTCGCTTAGTTCAATTCATTCACTTAGTTCAATTCGTTCACTTAGTTCAATTCGTTCACTTAGTTCAATTCGTTATCTTAATTCAATTCGTTCACTTAGTTCAATCCGTTCACTTACTTTAATATGTTCACTTAGTTCTTTTTGTTCACTTAGTTCAATTCGTTCACTTAGTTCAATTCGTTCACTTAGTTCAATTCGTCCACTTACTTCAATTCGTTGACTTACTTCAATTGGTTCACTTCGTTTACTTGCTTCACTTCGTTCACTTACTTCACTTCGTTCACTTAATTCACTTACTTCTATTCGTATTTTACTACACTTCGTTCACTTAGTTCAATTCGTTCACTTAGTTCAATTCGTTCACTTAGTTCAATTCGTTCACTTAGTTCAATTCGTTCACTTAGTACAATTCGTTCGCTTAGTTCAATTCGTTCACTTACTTCAATTCGTTTACTTAGTTCAATTCGTTATCTTATTTCAATTCGTTCACTTAGTTCAATCCGTTCACTTACTTCAATTCGTTCACTTAGTTCTTTTCGTTCACTTAGTTCAATTCGTTCACTTAGTTCAATTCGTTCACTTAGTTCAATTCCTCCACTTACTTCAATTCGTTGACTTACTTCAATTGGTTCACTTCGTTTACTTGCTTCACTTCGTTCACTTACTTCACTTACTTCACTTCGTTCACTTAATTCACTTACTTCAATTCGTATTTTACTACACTTCGTTCACTTAGTTCAATTCGTTCACTTAGTTCAATTCGTTCACTTAGTACAATTCGTTCGCTTAGTTCAATTCGTTCACTTACTTCAATTCGTTCATTTAGTTCAATTTTTTCACTTACTTCAATTCGTTGACTTCAATTCGTTCACTTCGTACACCTGATTCACTTCCTTCACTTACTTCACTCACTTCATTTCGTTCACTTACTTCACTTCGTTCACTGAGTTCAACTCGTTCACTTACTTCAATTAGTTCACTTACTTCAATTTTTCACCTAATTCAATTCGTTCACTTAGTTCAATTCGTTCACTTAGTTCAATTCGTTCACCTACTTCACTTACTTCACTTCGTTCACTTACTTCACTTACTTCACTTCGTTCACTTAACTTTGTTCACTTACTTCACTTAGTTCACTTAGTTCACTTCGTTCACTGAGTTCAACTCGTTCATTTACTTCAATTAGTTCACTTACTTCAATTTGTCACCTACTTCAATTCGTTCACTTAGTTCAATTCGTTCACTTAGTTCAATTCGTTTGCTTAGTTCAATTCATTCACTTAGTTCTATTGGTTTGCTTAGTTCAATTCATTCATTTAGTTCAATTCGTCCACTTACTTCAATTCGTTGACTTACTTCAATTGGTTCACTTCGTTTACTTGCTTCACTTACTTCACTTCGTTCACTTAACTTTGTTCACTTACTTCACTTAGTTCACTTAGTTCACTTCGTTCACTGAGTTCAACTCGTTCATTTACTTCATTTAGTTCACTTACTTCAATTTGTCACCTACTTCAATTCGTTCACTTAGTTCAATTCGTTCACTTAGTTCAATTCGTTCACTTAATTCAATTCGTTCACTTAGTTCAATTCGTTCACTTAGTTCAAATCGTTCACTTACTTCAATTCGTTCATTTAGTTCAATTTTTTCACTTAGTTCAATTCGTCCACTTCAATTCGTCCACCTACTTCAATTCGTTGATTTACTTCAATTCGTTCACTTCGTTCACTTGCTTCAATTCGTTCACTTACTTCAATTCGTTCATTTACATAAATTTGTCACCCTCCTTCAATTCTTTCACTTAGTTCAATTCGTTCACTTAGTTCTATTCGTTCACTTAGTTCAATTCGTTCACTTAGTTCAATTCGTCCAATTACTTCAATTCGTTGACTTCAATTCGTTCACTTCGTTCACCTGCTTCACTTCGTTCACTTACTTCACTCACTTCATTTCGTTCACTTACTTCACTTCGTTCACTTACTTCACTTCGTTCACTTACTTCACTTCGGTCACTTAAGTCAACTCTTTCACTTACTTCAATTAGTTCACTTACTTCAATTTGTCACCTACTTCAATTCGTTCACTTAGTTCAATTCGTTCACTTAATTCAATTCGTTCACTTAGTTCAATTCGTTCACTTGCTTCACTTCGTTCACTTCGTTCACCTACTTCACTTACTTCACTTCGTTCACTTACTTCACTTCGTTCACTTACTTCACCTAGTTCACTTACTTCACTTCGTTCACTTAGTTCAAGTCGTTCACTTACTTCAATTCGTTCACTTACTTCAATTTGTCACCTACTTCAATTCGTTCACTTAGTTCAATTCGTTCACTTAGTTCAATTCGTTTGCTTAGTTCAATTCATTCACTTAGTTCTAATGGTTCGCTTAGTTCAATTCGTTCACTTATTTCAATTCGTTCACTTAGTTCAATTCGTTCACTTAATTCAATTCGTTCTCGTAGTTCAATTCGTTCACGTACCTCAATTCGTTCACTTAGTTCTTTTCGTTCACTTAGTTCAATTCTTTCACTTAGTTCAATTCGTTCACTTAGTTCAATTCGTTGACTTACTTCAATTGGTTCACTTCGTTTACTTGCTTCACTTCGTTCACTTACTTCACTTCGTTCACTTAATTCACTTGCCTCAATTCGTATTTTAGAACACTTCGTTCACTTAGTTCAATTCTTTCACTTAGTTCAATTCGTTCACTTAGTTCAATTCGTTCACTTAGTTCAATTCCTCCACTTAGTTCAATTCGTCTACTTAGTTCAATTCGTTGACTTACTTCAATTCGTTCACTTGCTTCAATTCGTTCACTTACTTCACTTACTTCACTTCGTTCACTTACTTCAATTCGTTCACTTAGTTCAGTTCGTTCACTTAGTTCAATTCGTTCACTTAGTTCAATTCGTTCACTTAGTTCAATTCGTTCACTTAGATCAATTCGTTCACATAGTTCAATTCGTTCAGTCAGTTCAATTCTTTCACTTAGTTCAATTCGTTTACTTAGTTCTATTCGTTCACTTAGTTCAATTCGTTCACTTACTTCAATTCGTTGACTTCAATTCGTTCACTTCGTTCACCTGCTTCACTTCGTTCACTTACTTCACTCACTTCATTTCGTTCACTCACTTCATTTCGTTCACTTACTTCACTTCGTTCACTTACTTCACTTCGGTCACTTAGTTCAACTCTTTCACTTACTTCAATTAGTTCACTTACTTCAATTTGTCACCTACTTCAATTCGTTCACTTAGTTCAATTCGTTCACTTAATTCAATTCGTTCACTTAGTTCAATTCGTTCACTTGCTTCACTTCGTTCACTTCGTTCACCTACTTCACTTACTTCACCTACTTCTCTTACTTCACTTCGTTCACTTACTTCACTTTGTTCACTTACTTCACCTAGTTCACTTCACTTCGTTCACTTAGTTCAATTCGTTCACTTACTTCAAGTCGTCCACTTACTTCAATTTGTCACCTTCTTCAATTCGTTCACTTAGTTCAATTCGCTCACTTAGTTCAATTCGTTTGCTTAGTTCAATTCATTCACTTAGTTCTAATGGTTCGCTTAGTTCAATTCGTTCACTTAGTTCAATTCGTTCACTTAATTTAAATCGTTCTCGTAGTTCAATTCGTTCACTTACCTCAATTCGTTCACGTAGTTCTTTTCGTTCACTTAGTTCAATTCTTTCACTTAGTTCAATTCGGTCACTTCGTTCACTTTCTTCAATTCGTTCACTTACTTCACTTACTTCACTTCGTTCACTTACTTCACTTCGTTCACTTACTTCACTTCGTTCACTTACTTCACTTCGTTCACTTACTTCAATTCGTTCATTTACTTAAATTTGTCACCCTCCTTCAATTCTGTCACTTACTTCACTTCGTACACTTACTTCACTTCGTTCACTTACTTCACTTCGTTCACTTAGTTCAATTCGTTCACTTAGTTCAATTTGTTCACTTAGTTCAATTCGTTCCCTTAGTTCAATTCGTTCACTTAGTTCCATTCGTTCACTTAGTTCAATTCGTTCAGTCAGTTCAATTCTTTCACTTAGTTCAATTCGTTCACTTAGTTCTATTCGTTCACTTAGTTCAATTCGTTCACTTAGTTCAATTCGTTCACTTGCTTCACTTCGTTCACCTACGTCACTTACTTCACTTCGTTCACTTACTTCACTTCCTTCACTTACTTCACTTCGTTCACTTACTTAACTTTGTTCACTTACTTCACTTAGTTCACTTACATCACTTCGTTAAATTAGTTCAATTCGTTCACTTACTTCAATTCGTTCACTTACTTCAATTTGTCACCTACTTCAATTCGTTCACTTAGTTCAATTCGTTTGCTTAGTTCAATTCATTCACTTAGTTCTAATGGTTCGATTAGTTCAATTCTTTCACTTAGTTCAATTCGTTCACTCAATTGAATTCGTTCTCGTAGTTCAATTCGTGCACTTACTTCAATTCGTTCACTTAGTTCTTTTCGTTCACTTAGTTCAATTCTTTCACTTAGTTCAATTCGTTCACTTAGTTCAATTCGTCCACTTACTTCAATTCGTTGACTTACTTCAATTGGTTCACTTCGTTTACTTGCTTCACTTCGTTCACTTACTTCACTTACTTCACTTCGTTCACTTACCTCAATTCGTATTTTAAAACACTTCGTTCACTTAGTTCAATTCTTTCACTTAGTTCAATTCGTTCACTTAGTTCAATTCGTCCACTTAGTTCAATTCGTCCACTTAGTTCAATTCGTTGACTTACTTCAATTCGTTCACTTCGTTCACTTGCTTCAATTCGTTCATTTACTTCACTTACTTCACTTCGTTCACTTACTTCACTTACTTCATTTCTTTCACTTACTTCACTTCGTTCACTTATACACTTCGTTCACTTACTTCAATTAGTTCACTTACTTCACTTACTTCACTTCGTTCACTTACCTCAATTCGTATTTTAAAACACTTCGTTCACTTAGTTCAATTCTTTCACTTAGTTCAATTCGTTCACTTAGTTCAATTCGTCCACTTAGTTCAATTCGTCCACTTAGTTCAATTCGTTTACTGAGTTCAACTCGTTCACTTATTTCAATTAGTTCACTTACTTCAATTTGTCACCTACTTCAATTCGTTCACTTAGTTCAATTCGTTCACTTACTGCACTTACTTCACTTCGTTCACTTAACTTTGTTCACTTACTTCACTTAGTTCACTTAGTTCACTTCGTTCACTTAGTTTAATTCGTTCACTCACTTCAATTCGTTCACTTACTTCAATTTGTCACCTACTTCAATTCGTTCACTTAGTTCAATTCGTTCACTTAGTTCAATTCGTTCGCTTCGTTCAATTCGTTTGCTTAGTTCAATTCATTCACTTAGTTCTATTGGTTCGCTTAGTTCAATTCATTCACTTAGTTCAATTCGTTCACTTAGTTCAATTCGTTATCTTAATTCAATTCGTTCAATTAGTTCAATTCGTTCACTTACTTCAATTCGTTCACTTAGTTCTTTTCGTTCACTTAGTTCAATTCGTTCACTTAGTTCAATTCGTCCACTTAGTTCAATACATTGACTTACTTCAATTGGTTCACTTCGTTTACTTGCTTCACTTCGTTCACTTACTTCACTTCGTTCACTTAATTCACTTACTTCAATTCGTATTTTACTACACTTCGTTCAGTTAGTTCAATTCGTTCACTTAGTTCAATTCGTTCACTTAGTTCAATTCGTTCACTTACTTCAATGCGTTCATTTAGTTCAATTTTTTCACTTAGTTCAATTCGTTGACTTAGTTCAATTCGTCCACTTACTTCAATTCGTCCACTTACTTCAATTCGTTGACTTCAATTCGTTCACTTGCTTCAATTCGTTCACTTACTTCACTTCGTTCACTTACTTCACTTCGTTCACTTACAACACTTCGTTCACTTACTTCACTTCGTTCACTTAGTTAAATTAGTTCACTTACTTCAATTGGTTCACTTACTTCACTTCGTTCACTTACCTCAATTCGTTCATTTACTTAAATTTGTCACCCTCCTTCAATTCTTTCACTTAGTTCAATTCGTTCACTTAGTTCTATTCGTTCACTTAGTTCAATTCGTTCACTTAGTTCAATTCGTCCACTTACTTCAATTCGTTCACTTCCATTCGTTCACTTCGTTCACCTGCTTCACTTCGTTCACTTACTTTACTCACTTCATTTCGTTCACTTACTTCACTTCGTTCACTTACTTCACTGCGTTCACTTAGTTCAACTCGTTCACTTAGTTCAATTAGTTCATTTACTTCAATTTGTCACCTACTCAATTCGTTCACTTAGTTCAATTCGTTCACTTAGTTCAATTCGTTCACTTGCTTCACTTCGTTCACTTGCTTCACTTCGTTCACTTAGTTCACTTCGTTCACTTACTTCACTTCGTTCACTTACTTCACTTCATTCACTTAGTTCAATTCGTTCACTTACTTCAATTCGTTCACTTACTTCAATTTGTCACCTACTCCAATTCGTTCACTAGTTCAATTCGTTCACTTAGTTCAATTCGTTTGCTTAGTTCAATTCATTCATTTAGTTCTAATGGTTCGCTTAGTTCAAATCGTTCACTTAGTTCAATTCGTTCACTTAATTCAATTCGTTCTTGTAGTTCAATTCGTTCACTTACTTCAATTCGTTCACTTAGTTCTTTTCGTTTACTTAGTTCAATTCTTTCACTTAGTTCAATTCGTTCACTTAGTTCAATTCGTCCACTTACTTCAATTCGTTGACTTACTTCAATTCGTTCACTTCGAATACTTGCTTCACTTCGTTCACTTACTTCACTTCGTTCACTTAATTCACTTACCTCAATTCGTATTTTAAAACACTTCGTTCACTTAGTTCAATTCTTTCACTTAGTTCAATTCGTCCACTTAGTTCAATTCGTCCACTGAGTTCAATTCGTTGACTTACTTCAATTCGTTCACTTCGTTCACTTGCTTCAATTCGTTCACTTACTTCACTTACTTCACTTCGTTCACTTACTTCACTTCGTTCACTTACTTCACTTCGTTCACTTACTTCAATTCGTTCACTTACTTCAATTCGTTCACTTACTTCACTTCGTTCATTTACTTCACTTCGTTCACTTACTTCACTTCGTTCACTTACTTCACTTCGTTCACTTACTTCACTTTGTTTCCTTACTTCACTTCGTTCACTTACTTCACTTCGTTCACTTACTTCACTTCGTTCACTTACTTCACTTCGTTCACTTACTTCAATTCGTTCACTTACTTCAATTTGTCACCTACTTCAATTCGTTCGCTTAGTTCAATTCGATCACTTAGTTCAATTCCTTTGCTTAGTTCAATTCGTTCACTTAGTTCAATTCGTTCACTTATATCAATTCGTTCATATAGTTCAATTCGTTCACTTAATTTAATTCGTTTACTTAGTTCAATTCGTTCACTTACTTCAATTCGTTCACTTACTTCAATTCGTTCACTTAGTTTTTTTCGTTCCCTTAATTCAATTCTTTCACTTAGTTCAATTCTTTCAATTAGTTCAATTCGTTCACTTACTTCAATTCGTTCACTTAGTTCTTTTCGTTCACTTAGTTCAATTCTTTCACTTAGTTCAATTCTTTCAATTAGTTCAATTCGTCCACTTACTTTAATTCGTTGACTTACTTCAATTTGTTCACTTACTTCACTTACTTCAATTCGAATTATTACTGCACTTCGTTCACTTAGTTCAATTCGTTCTTTTAGTTGAAATCGTTAATTTAGTTCAATTCGATCATTTATTCAATTCGTTCACTTACTTCAATGCGTTCACTTACTAAAATGCGTTCACTTACTTCATTACGTTCAATTACCTCATTTTATTCACTTACTACAATTCGTTCACTTAGTTCAATTCGTTCACTTACTTCAATTCGTTCACTTAGTTCAATTCGTTCACTTACTTCAATTCGTTCACTTAGTTCATTTCGTTCATTTACTTAATTTCGTTTACTTAGTTCACTTCATTCAATTACTTCACTTACTTCACTTCGTTCACTTACTTCATTTACTTAATTGATTTCCCTTCGTTCACTTACTTCACTTTGTTCAATTACCACCCTTCGTTCACATACTTCACTTCGTTCACTTCGTTCACTTAATTCACTTACTTCACTTATTTCCCTGCGTTCACTTACTTCACTTCGTTCAATTACCAACCTTCATTCAAATACTTCACTTCGTTCACTTACTTCACTACGTTCACCTACTTCACTTCGTTCACTTAGTTCTATTCGTTCACTTATCTGAATTCGTTCACTTAGTTAAATTCGTTCACTTAGGTCAATTCATTCACTCAGTTCAATTTGTTCACTTAGTTCAATTTGTTCACTTACTTCAATTTTTTGCTTAGTTCAGTTCATTCGCTTACTTCATTTCGTTCAGTTACTTCAATTCGTTGACTTCTTACACGTTTCACTTACTTAACTCCACTTGATTCGTTTAGTTCACTTCACTTTGTTCACTTCTTTTAGTTCACTTACTTCACTTCACTTAGTTCATTTACTTTACTTAGTTAACTTTTTTCTTCACTTTGTTCACTTACATAACTTTGTTCACTTACTTCACTTCGTTCAGCTACTTCACTTCTTTCACTTACCTGAAATCGTTGACTTACTTGACTTCTTTCACTTCGATTCTTTCATTTACTTCACTACGTTCACTTAATTCAATGTATTCACTTAGTTCAATTCGGTCACTTCGTTCCCTTACTTCACTTCTTCTCTAACTTCCCTTCATTCACTTACTTCAATTCGTTCACTTAGTTCAATTCGTTCACATAATTCAATTCGTTCACTTATTTCAACTCGTTCACAATCCTCAATTCTTTTACCTAGTTCAATTCGTTCACCCAGTTCATTTCGTTCACTAGCTTCAATTCGTTCACTTAGTTCAATTTGTTCAGTTAGTTCATTTAGTTCACTTACTTCAATTCGTTCACTTACATCATTTACTAAACTTCGTTCACTTACTACTCTTTGTTCACTTCACTTCGATCAATTACCACCCTTCGTTTACATACTTTACTTCGTTCACTTACTTCACTACGTTCACTTACTTCACTACGTTCACTTAGTTCACTTCGTTCACTTAGTTCACTTCGTTCACTTAGTTCAATTCGTTCACTTAGTTCAATTCGTTCACTTAGTTTAATTTGTTCACTTAGTACAGTTCGTTCACTTTTTTTAATTCGTTCACTTCCTACACTTTTCACTTACTTCTCTTCACTTGATTCGTTTAGTTCTTTTCACTTTGTTCACTTCTTTTAGTTCACTTACTTCACTTAACTTAGTTCATTTACTTTACTCAGTTAACTTCTTTCTTCACTTTGTTCACTTACATCACTTTGTTCACTTACTTCACTTCTCTCACTTACTCGAAATCGTTTTCTTACTTCACTTCTTTCACTTCGATTCTTTCACTTACTTCACTACGTTCACTTACTTCAATTCGGTCACTTCGTTCCCTTAGTTCATTTCTTTCACTTATTTCACTTCGTTCACTTACTTCAATTCGTTCATTTAATTCACTTCGTCCACTTACTTCTCTTCGTACACTTACTTCACTTCATTCACTTACTTCACTTCGTTTACTTCCATACGTGCACTTACTTCAATTCGTTTACTTACTACACTGCGTTCACTTACTTAAATTCGTTCTTTTACTTCACTTCGTTCACTTCCTTCATATCGTTCACTTAATTCACTTCGTTCTCTTACTTCTAATCGTTCACTTAGTTCAGTTCCTTCTTTTAGTTTTTATCGTTCATTTCGTTCAAATTGTTCATTTAGTTCTATTCGTTCACTGACTTCAATTCTTTCACTTAGTTCACTTCGATCATTTAGTTTACTTCGTTCACTTACTTCTTTTCGTTCAGTTACTTTGTTCAGTTACTTCACTTCGTTCACTTACTTCAAATCGTTCACTTATTTCACTTCGTTCACTTATATCAAATCGTTCCTTTATTCAAATCGTTCACTTAGTTCAAATCATTCTTTTAGTTGAAATCGTTCACTTAGTTCAATTGGTTCACTTACTTCAAATCATTCTCTTAGTTGAAATCGTTCACTTAGTTCAATTCTTTCACTTTAATTCTTTCTCTTACTTCAGTTTGTTACTTACCTCAGTTGGTTCACTTACTTCACTTCGTTGACTTACTTCAATGCACACACTTACTTCACTTCATTTACTTACTTCAATTTCTTCATTTAGTTAACTACGTTCACTTCTATTCGCTCAATTACTTTACTTACTTCACTTACTGCACATCGTTAACTTACTTCAGTTCGTTCGCTTACTACAGTTCGTTCGCTTACTTCAATTCGTTCACTTAGTTCAATTCGTTCACTTAATTCACTAAGTTCACTAACATCAATTCATTCACTTAGTTCAATTGGTTCACTTAGTTTATTTCGTTTACTTACTTCAATTTGTTCACTTACTTCACTTATTTCACTTCGTTCACTTACTTCACTTATTTCACTTCGTTCAGTTACATCACTTACTTCACTTCGTTCACTTCCATTCGTTCACTGACTTCAATATGATCACTGACTTCAATTCGTTTACTGACTTCTATTCGAACACTGACTTCAATTCGTTCACTTACTTCACTTCGTTCACTTACTTTACTTCGTTCACTTTCCTCTCTTCGTTCAATTACCTCACTTCGTTCACTTGGTTCACTACGTTCACTTACTTCAGTTCTTTCACTTAGTTCATATCGAACACTTACTTCCATTCGTTCACGTGCTTGAATTCGTTCACTTACTTCAATTCGTTCACTTAGTTCATATCGTTCACTTACTTCGAATCGTTCACTTCCTTCGATTCGTTCAAATCATTCAATTCGTTCACTTACTTCAGTTTGTTCACTTAGTTCAGTTCGTTCACTTAGTTCAAGTTGTTCACTTACCTCAGTTCGTTCAGTTACCTCAATTCGTTTATTTACTTCAATTCGTTCACTTACTTCACTTCGTTCACTTGCTTTACTTAGTTCACTTGCTTTACTTAGTTCACTTGCTTCACTTAGTTCACTTACTTCACTTAGTTCACTTCGTAAAACACTTCACTTAGTTCACTTCGTTCACTTCAGTTCATTCACTTTATTCACTTCGTTCACGTAGTTCTATTCGTTCACTTATTTCAATTCGTTCACTTTTTTCAATTCGTTCACTTTTTCAATTCGTTCACTTCGCTTCATTCGCTTACTTCACTTCGTTCACTTATTGCACTTCTATCGTTTAGTGCACTTCGTTTAGTTCACTTCACTTTGTTCACTTCTTTTAGTTCACTTACTTCACTTCTCTTAATTCATTTACTTTACTTTACCTTCTTTCTTCACTTTGTTTTCTTACATCACTTTGTTCACTTCGTTTCGTTGACTTACTTCATTTCTTTCACTTACTTCACTTCTTTCACTTGCTTGAAATTGTTGACTTACTTGACTTCTTTCACTTCGATTCTTTCACTTACTTCACTACGTTCACTTACTTCACTACGTTCATTTACTTCAATTTGTTCACTTACTTCAATTTGTTCACTTACTTCAATTCGGTCACTTCGTTCCCTTACTTCACTTAGTTCAATTCTTTCACTTAGTTCAATTCTTTCACTTAGTTCAATTCGTTCACTTAGTTCAATTCGTCCACTTAGTTCAATTCGTCCACTTACTTCAAATCGTTGACTTACTTCAATTCGTTCACTTCATTCACTTGCTTCAATTCGTTCACTTACTTCACTTCGTTCACTTACTTCACTTCGTTCACTTACTTCACTTACTTCACTTACTTCACTTCGTTCACTTACTTCACTTCGTTCATTTACTTCACTTCGTTCACTTACTTCACTTCGTTCACTTAGTTCAATTCGTTCACTTACTTCAATTCGTTCACTTACTTCAATTTGTCACCTACTTCAATTCGTTCACTTAGTCAATTCGTTTTATTAGTTCAATTCGTTCACTTAGTTCAATTCGTTCACTTAGTTCAATTCGTTCACTAAGTTCAATTCGTTCTCTTAATTCAATTCGTTCATTTAGTTCAATTCGTTCATTTACTTCAATTCGTTCACTTAGTTCTATTCGTTCACTTAGTTCAATTCTTTCACTTAGTTCAATTCGTTCACTTAAACAATTCGTTGACTTACTTCAATTCGTTCACTTCGTTCACTTGCTTCACTTCGTTCATTTACTTCACTTCATTCACTTACTTCAATTCGTGTTTTACTACACTTCGTTCAATTACTTCAATCCGTTCTTTTAGTTCACTTCAAATCGTTCACTTACTTCACAGTCTTATTACTTGCTTTCTTGTAAGTAGAAGGGAAATATTGAAGTACCGTAGGTATAAGTCATAGTCAAAAGCTGGTTGTTATGTGACAGAAGTTCGTTTGTTTGTATGGACGGGAGATGACAAATTTCTGTATGAGAAAAGTGTAGGTTTTTCAAAGCTCTAACCAAAAACGAAAAAAATGTATAACATAAATTGTGTGTTTTAACGAGCTCTACATTTTCTATTAGGTAATTTTTTGCCTATCTCTTATGGTTTGCCAGTAATTCAAATTCGTAAAATTCATCCAGCATAAAGAAACTATTCCTAGAAAAATCAATAATCAATTTTGAAAGAAACAAACATTTTAACATTTTGTCTTCGTAAAGGGCAGTTTGCGGTAGTGGGATTTTCTTAAACATTTTCGTTTCCCAACCTTGGAAGATGCTAAATTTAAATCCTAATTTTGGCATTTAAAGTTCTTTTAGTTTTGGGCTCTGCTATCAGCAGATACGTACACATACGGTGTTTTTTTTATTCAGGGAGTCCCAAAACATGTATTTCCGGTGAAATCTCGGTTTGGCATTTTTGGGTGCATTACAATACCTCCTCTATACACCATGTACAAAGTAGTGTAGAGGAAGTAATAAAAAGGGCTTATTTATTCCTAACACCGTTATCTGCTATCATTTCACAATAATTTACAGTGGACGCAATGCTACGTTCTTATACAATTTCGACCAACGGACAAGACGTGTATTGATTTACAGTAAAAAATCTGATGTGTTCCATTCACATGACTTTCTCTACATCTCTGTAACAAATTATTGTTAAAAGGCTTATGGACAGGAGTTGACAAATTCCTGTATGAGAAAAGTTTAAGATTTTTAAAAATGAAATCGAGAACATGGAATATCTAAAAAAATCTGATGTGTACCATTCACATGACTTTCTCTATATCCCTGCAACATATTATTCTTAAGAAGCGTATACTTCTATTTACTTCATGCTAATCTAGAAAAATTAGCAGAGATGGTCTTATTATTTTCTTCCTTGTAAGTAGAAACGAAGTAAGGGAGTACCATAGGTTAAAGTGATAGTCAAAAGCTGGTTGCTATGTAACTGAAGTTCCTTTGTTTGTATGGACAATTGTTGACAAATTCCTGGGTGAGAAAGGTGTGTTTTTCAAAGCTGAAACGAAAAACAAGGAAGATCTCAAAAAGGAGCAACTCCCCCAAAAATATGTGTATAATATAAATTGTGTGTTTCAAAGTGCTCTATATTTTTTGTGTGTTAAGTTTTTATCCAGCTCTTACGGTTTAGCGGTAATGAAAATTCCGTAAAATTCATCCAGCATTAAGTAGTCTTCAGAGGCTATTTCCAGAAAATTCAAGATATACATTTTATTTGGCAACTAAATATCCTAAATATAAGAGAATTGAATCAAAATCGTTAGAGCCATTTTTAAGAAAATACATATTTTTTAATTTTTGACATATAAAGGGTAGTTGGCGGTGGGGGAATTTTCTTGAATATCTTCGTGTCGCATCCTTGGAAGATATCAAACTTAAATACCAAGTTTGGTTCTTAACGCTCTTTTCGTTTTTGAGCTAACCTGCCCACAGAGACACACAAGGATATGTTTCTAAAAATGAATTTTTTGGATTCAGGGGGTCTCAAAAAATATTTTCCGGTGAAATCCCGGCATCGAACTTTTGGGTGGAATGCAATACCTTCTCTGTACGTGTAGAGAAAGTAAATCTCGCTTCTGTGCTCCATGGACCCGGAAATCATTTGAGCATCATTGCACCAATTTAAATCATCGACCGATGACCAACCAGTTTAAAGATCGCTTTTGTCTAGTGTATTCCCTTATTTCTCTGCTACTTATAAAGAAGCTATCAATAAGACAATGCTGCTAATGTTTATCGTGAAGAAGATAAAATAACAATTTTTTGTAAGAAAAGCTTGTTTAGGAACACTTATAGAAAGTCATATGAATGGAACACATGAGATTTTTTATATTCAGCGGTCTTCAAAACATGCATTTTGAGACAGTACATGTCTTCTCACGGGTAAAGGGAAATATAAATCATAGATAATAATATAAATTGTATCAAGAAGAGAACATAAATGTACAGTGAAAATGGGAAGGGTAGAAAGACTTTAAACCCGTATAGATAGCAGAGTTGTCACGAGCTGGGGGCACAAGATACCGTTACGTTCGTTCATTGAACCGAAGGGATGAGTGGACACTGCCCGAGGGAACATAACGGAGTAGAAAACAATGCTTTCCGATGGTCAAGGCGACACTGTTTGAGGCATTTGGGGAAGAGCATCGGCTGAAGTAAGATGTGAAATTTAGGATCCGGGTGGAGCCGCTCAGGCTACCTGTGAAAGAGAGGGAAATACGTATTCCAATATTGAAGAGAGTACGGAACATAGAATTGCATCAAACTAATCTACACCATTCCCAATAACCTTGCCCGGGATACGAACCCGCCACCAGCTACCGCCGCAAGTTCCCGTGAAATATCGGTATTAAATTTTTGGGTGGAATATAATACATTCTCTATACACTATTATGTAGTAGGTATAGAGAAGTTAATACGTTATTTAAGTCTGTATTACTTTTGACTTACAGGTTTTTTATTTTGTTTAAATCCCTTTGGGGAAGAACAAAGAATTTTCACGGTACTTTGTGGTTTCCCATTTGGATTGTAGTGGGCAGGTAGAAGAAAAGGAGAGGCAGCATCAAGTTGTGAGTAGGTGTATAATCCGTTTGATACCTTAGCAGAAGATCAAAGTAACCTCCACTACCGGGGAAATGGCCCTTAGGGATGCAAAGGCACACCTTTTGAACCCCCACATACAAAGAGAAAGATGATCTCGCCAGAAGCCAACCAGCAAAATTGCTATAAAGAATACAAGCTATATACTTGCTCCAAAGAAACCTTCCATCTGAAATATATTTTAACATAATAAGCGCCTCAAAAGAGGGGAAAACTGTCAAAGAATATTTTTAGAATTTATAATAATAGTAATAATAATTAATAATCCGATAGTACTAGAGACGTTCAATAAGTCCTTTGAAAAAAATAGAAAAAAAAATCTGATGTGTTCCATTCACATTACTTTTTCCACATCTCTGCAACAAATTATTGTTAAAAAGCTAATTGCTTCATTTTAATCGAGAAATAATTAGCAGAAATAGTCTTATTACTTACTTGCTTGTAAGTAGAAGGGAAATAAGGAAGTACTATAGGCTAAACTGATAACCGTAAGCTGGTTGCTATGAGACTGTAGTTCCTTTGTTTGTATGGACAGGAATTTGTATGAGAAAAGTATATTTTTTCAAAGCTGAAACCAAAAACAAGGAATACGTCAAAAACGATCAACTCCATGGAAAAAATATACATGTCATAAATTGTGTGTTTTAATGTGCTCTAAATTTTTAGTATGGTAAGTTTTTGTATATCTCTTACGCTTTACCAGTTACACAAAATTTCGTAAAATTCATCCAGAATAAAGTAGTCTTCGAGAATATTCCCAGAAAATTCAAGATATATACATTTTTTGTCAAGTAGGTATATATCTTTAATATATGATATTTTAATCAAAATCGTTAGAGCCATTTTTTAGAAAATCAAAATTTTCGAAATTTTTTCATTTGAAGGGAAGTAGGGAGTGGCGGGATTTTCTTGAAAACTTCGTGTCACATCCTTGGAAGATACCAAACTTAATTACCAAGTTTGGTATTTAACGGTCTTTTCGTTTTTGAGCTATGCTGTCCACAGACACACACACACACACACACACACACACGGAGCTTTTTCCAAAAATGCTTTTTTTGGATTCAGGGGGACCCAAAACATGTATTTCCGGTGACACCTCGGTATCGAATTTTTGGGTGCATTACAATACCTTCTCTATAAACTATGTACATAGTACGTCGATCACTCAAAACCATATCCTAGATTTTGTCAACCATTTCGGAGGAAGTCACTTCTACTGGACGTCCGGAACGATGTTCATTATTTGTGGATGTACGGCCACGTTTAAATTCATTTATCCAATTGTAAATTGTTGCAAACGCAGGAGCAGATGTGCCATGAACTTGATCCAACTCGGCTTTTATCGCTTTCGGTGATAAGTCTGTTAAATAGAAGTGTTTAATCACCGCACGAATCAATTGAATCAATCGCCTATAGCAACGAAACCACTTGATGGATATAGCTGAAACTTTAACTGCCATCTAGTCAGAGACAACGGATTCCAAATGCATACCTTTTTCGATGAATATCCATGATCAAAATAAACAACAATTTATGTATCTACTTATTATTTCATTCAATTCCTCAACTTCGAAAATATAGATTTCGTCAAAAATGGCTCTAAAGATTGTGGTTGACGTATGTGTAAGTTACCTTTATGGTACAGATACTTGTAATAGACACGTTGCTATGCGGAAACGACGTAAGAGCACTTGGGCTTTAAATCAAAGTGACAGTTATTAGCGCAACGAGTGGGATAAAGTAAACAAAATTCACTCGTTGCTCCGGTAACGAGTGGCGTAAAGTAAATAAATAAATGCTTGATAACTACAAATGTTCTATAACCTTTTAATTCTTTTTCGTTTAATTTCCGTGAAGTGCACGGTAATAAAGCCTCAACTGCTTTTTTTGTAACCAATATATTAACGTTCTCAATTTGAAACTAGCAGCAATAAAAACAAAATTAGTGTTCATACATAGCCTACCATATTTTATAACTATAAGAGCGCTATAATTCAAGGCCTTATTTAATTTACTACTTCCTGTTGTAAAATCATTAACTGAATATTTGTCATATATTAATTTATCGTATCTGTAGGATAGAATAATGTATTATACAAGTGGAAAAATTTCTATTACGTAGGTACTTTTATAATAAATAACTATTATACCTGACAAATAAAATGTCTATCTTCAATTTTCTGGGAATAGCCTCTGAACTTCTCTATATTCTGGAGGATTTTGTATAATCTAGAAGCTGTAAGAGATAGAGATATACAAACATTGTACATCTCGTAAAACACAAACACATACACACACATGTAATGTTTATGACAAGAGTGTGAACTAGAGCCGGTCTAGTCAGTTTTCAGTCTCGCGCAGCCAGCAGATGCAAATGGCAGGAGAGAGCATGGCCAACGAGTGTACGGGAGTCCCGATTTTCGCAAGACTCAACTCTCGTTAAAAGTAAGACAGCGCCGTAATGCGCGGAAACTCGCAATTCGGTTCTGTGAATTGTATTATTTAATCTGCTTAGATGATTTAAGATTTAAATGGCTACCAGGATAAAGCTGATCTTTAAATAAATACATTAGGGAAAGTTTTAAAAACGAAATTTGGTATCACAATCTGCAGATATATGTGTGCATGGTCTCCACTTTTATTATAAAAATGTTCCATTCACGTCACTTTCTCTACAGCTCTGCAACAAATTATTGTTAAAAAGCTTATGCTTCTATTTACTTCATGCTAATCGAGAAAAGATTAGCAGAAATAGTCTTATTTTTTGCTTCCTTCTGAGTAGAAGCGAAGTAAGGGAGTACCATATGTTAAAGTGATAGTCAAAAGCTTGTTGCTATGTAACCAGAATCAAGGCATATCTCAAAAACGTTCAACTCCACGAAAAAAATGCATATAACATAAATGGTGTGTTTTAATGTGCTCTACAGTTTCTGTGTGGTAATTTTTTGTCTATCTCTTACGGTTTACCAGTTATACAAAATTTCTTAAAATTCATCCAGAATAAAGGATTGTCGGGTAAATATATTTCATATAAGATATTTTAATCAAAATCGCTGGAGCCATTTTTGGGAAAATTAAAATTTTCGAAAAAAGTTCTATATAAAGGGTAGTTTGGGGTGCGGAGATTTTCTTGAAAATGTTCGTGTCGCATCCTTAGAATATACCAAACTTAAATACCAAGTTTGGTATTCAATAGTCTTTTCGTTTTTGAGCTATGCTCCCCACAGACACACATACATACACGCACACATGGACCTTTTTATAGAAATGCTTTTTTTGCATTCAGGGGGACCCAAACATGTATTTCCGGTGAAGTCTTCGTATCGAATTTTTGGGTGGAGTACAATATCCTCTTTGCCTATTGTGTACTTGTAGAAATATGCAGGAGAAAATAAAACTAACCTACAACTTGGGTAGGTCAGTTTATCTGAGATAAAACCCAGAGTGATGCATTGTGTGCGCAGAACTGTACTGCGCAACACATACAGCTGTATTGTAACTATGGAAGCGAATTGAAGGCTGTAAGCTGCATTAACGCTCTGTTTGATAGACGATATGGTCTACTGGAAATCCTTACAAATAGCTTCCAAACCAGAGATAATTTGGTGATAACAAGGTGGTAATATACCAGGATTTTCTGTGTCTGCCCTCTAATCCAGGTCATAAGCACCCTTACTGCTTCATTTTAATTAAGTGAGGATAAACCCTAGCATGAGATATAGGAAATGCTGTTATATCTTAATTAATGCTAAATACATTCTGTATTCACTAATAAAATCCTGAGTTCTATTCAATAGTGTAACCCATCTTTGTAACAAATTATTCTTAAAAACCTTAAGTTTCTATTTACTTCATGCTAATTCAGAAAATAGTCTTATTACTCGCTTCCTTGTAAGTAGAAGCGAAATAAGGGAGTACCATACGTTAAACTGATATCAAAAGCTGGTTGCTAAGTGGTTCGTTTGTATGGACACGAATTGGCAAATTCCTGTATGAGAAAAGTAAGTTTTTCAAAGCTGAAACCAAAAATAAAGAATATGTCAAAAATGATCAACACCACGAAAAAAATGTATATAACATAAATTGTGTGTTTTAACGTGCTCTACATTATTTGTGTGTTAAGCTTTTGTCCATCTCTTACGGTTTAGTAGTTACGCAAAATTCATCCAGAATAAAGTAGTCTTATGAGGCTATTCCCAAAAAATTCAAGGTACACACTTTATTTGTCAGGTAAATATCTTTAATATACGATATTTTAATCAAAATCGTTAGAGCCATTTTTTAGAAAATCAAAATTTTCGAAAAAAATTCCATGTAAAGGGTAGTTGATAGTGAGGGGATTTTCTTGAAAATGTTCGTGGATCATCCTTGGAAGATACCAAACCTAAATACCAAGTATGGTTTTTAACGGACTTTTCGTTTTTGAGCTATGCTGTCCACAGACAGACACACAAACACACACACACGCACTCGGACATTTTTCTAAACATGCTTTTTTTGAATTCAGGAGGTACCAAAACATGTATTTCCGGTGAAATCTCGTTATCGAATTTTTTTGTGCATTACAGTGCGTTCTCTATACTCTATATACATAGCACGTATAGAGAAAGTAAAAACGATGAACTCCTCGATAAAAATGTATATTTTTGTGTGGTAAGTTTTTGTCCATCTCTTGCGGTTTAGAAGTTATCCAAATTCCGTAAATTTCATCCTGAATAAAGTAGTCTTCACAGGCTATTACCAGAAAATTCAGGATATACATTTTATTTGTTAGCTAAATATCTTTAATATATGATATTTTAAGCAAAATGGGTTTTCAAAAAAAGTTCCACGTAAAGGGTAATTGGGGGTGGGGGGATTTTCTTGAAAATCTTCGTGTCGCATTCTTGGAAGATATCAAACGTAAATACCATGTTTGATATTTAACCGACTTATCTTTTGTTATGTTTAAGATCCTTTTCTAAATTCTGGGTGCAATACAATATATTTTAGGTATTTGATAGAGAAAGAAGAAATCATTTGTCCCACAATATTTGTTTAACTTTCAGAGAACAAATATGTTAATAGATAATGTAGGTATATAGGTTGACAAACTGAGAAAACAGCTGAAGATCTGAGAAATGTTGACAAGAAGCCGTGCAGAAGTTACATAGGAGAGAGAGAGAGAGAGACAATATCGTAACTGGACTCCTGGATCAATACAAATTGCCACGAAATAGCTTCATGGAATTCAGAGCTGTGCTGATGGACAAGCTGACGGGATCGAGACGAAAAGAAATGCCAATAAACGTGGGGAATGAACAGTAAATTCGCTCCCACCCTTGGGCGCCTGCAACAGGCATTTTTTGTGTTTCATTTTTTCCCGGAGATCCGAAACCCGGGCTAGGCAGGAATTCGCTTGTTTCATGGCCCTGGGTTGTAGCTATATAGACGAGACTGAAGCGAGGCGAAATACATGACCTACACTACCCAATTGTCTTCGTCTATCTCGTACTAGGATACTCTGTAGAAAAAGTCTGATGTGTTCCATTAAGAGAGTACCATAGGTTAAAGTGACAGAAACTGGTTGCTGTGTGACTGAAGTTTGTATGGCCAAATTCCTGTATGAATAAGGTAAGTTTTTCAAAGCTCAAACCAATAACAAGGAATATTTAAAAAAACGATCAACTCCACGAACAAAATGTATATTACATAAATTGTGTGTTTTATCGTGATCTACATTTTTGTGCAAGAGGTTTTTTATCTACCTCTTACGGTTTACTAGTTACGCCAACTTAAGCAAAATTCATCCATAATAAACAGGTCTTTAGAAGGTATTCCCAGAAAATTCAAGATATACATTCTATTTGTGATAGAAATGGCTTTAATCAAATTATTTGTGTCATTTTTAAGAAAAACAAAATTTTCGAAATTAATTGCAGGTAAAGGGTAGTTTAGGGTGAGAAGAGATACCAAACTTGAATAAAAAGTTTGGTTTTTAACGGTATTTTCGTTTTTGAGTTATGCTGCACAAACACACACGGACATATTTTTAAATTATTTTTTTTTTTTTGTATTCAGGGGGTCCCAAAACATGTACTTCCGGTGAAATCTCGGTATCGAATCTTTGGGTTCATTACAATGCCTTCTCTAAACACTACGTGTATAGTACGTATAGAGAAAGTTAAAATCTGGTGTGTTCCAAAGTTTTGTCAATAAGCTGCCTCTTCTATCTATTTTGTGATAATAGCGTAAAAAGTAACAGAACATGTCTTATTACTTGCTTTTTTATAAGTAGAAGGGAAATAAGGGAGTACACTAGGCTAAATCGACAGTCAAACGTTTTAAAATATGGCTGCTATGGAATTGAAAGCCGTTTCTTTGCGTGGCCAGGAGGATCTGGTTTTACAGACCTTGTTTCATTGTTGAATACTAAAAAATTCATGTGCAAATCTAAGTATACAGCAGTTTAATTTTTGTGTAAAGGATACACTAATAGGGGACCTCAAAATAAATATTTCCAGTAAACCTCCATATGGTATTTTTACTTTCTCTATACGTACTATGTACATAGTGTATAGAGAAAGTATTGCATTCCACCCAAAAATTCGATACCGAAATTTCACCGGAAATATATGTTTTGAGACGCCCTGAAAACAAAAAAAGCTTTTTCAGAAAAATGTCCGGATGTGTGTGTGTGTGTCGGTCTCTCTGTCCTTCCGTCCGTCTGTCTGTCTGTCTGTGTGTGTGTGTTTCTGTGGGCAGCATAGCTCAAAAACGAAAAGACCGTTAAAAACCAAATTTGGGAATTTAGTTTGGTATCTTCCAAGGATACGACACGAAGATTTTCAAGAAAATCCCCCACCCCCAACTACCTTTTAAACGGAAAAAATTAAAACATTTTGATTTTCTTCAAAATGGCTCTAACGATTTTGATTAAAATCTCGTATATTAAAGATATTTACCTGACAAATAAAATGTATATCTTGAATTCTCTGGGAATAGCCTCTGAAGACTACTGTATTCTGGATGAATTTTGCAGATTTTTGCATAACTGCTAAACGGTAAGAGATGGACAAAAACTTGTCACACAAAAAATGTAGAGCACGTTAAAACACACAATTTATGTTATATACATTTTTTTTTTCGTGGAGTTGATCGTTTTTTAGATATTCCTTGTTTTTGATTTCGACTTTAAAGAATTTATACTTTTCTCATACAGGAATTTGTCAACTCGAGTCCACTTTAACCTATGGTACTCCCTTATTTCGCTTTTACTTATAAGGAAGCAAGTAATAAGACTATTTCTGATAATTTTTTCTCAATTAGCATGAAATAAATAGAAGCATAAGCTTTTTAACAATAATTTGTTGCAGAGATTTAGAGAAAGGCATGTGAATGGAACACATCAGATTTTAATAGTAATCAATGCTGCTCTACTTATCTAAGCGTAGTAGAGAAAGCAGGAGGACGGGGAGTGTAGAAAATTAATCGAGAAGGACACATGAGAGGTAAATTCTACATTAACAGCTGCATACAAGAAAGAGAATGTCGAATGGAAGCGAAGCTTTTAAAAGCGTTCTGACTCTCACAGCCGATAATTGGAATTCCTGTCTTGTCGCTAGCGTGCCGGGAAATGTTCAGTGTGAAGGAAAACCTCCATTCACATTACTTTCTCTGCCTAGTCCGGAATAAACTATCCTTACAAAACTTTATTCTTCTGTCTGCTTCATGCTAATCGAGATAAATATTAGCAGAAGTAGTCTTATTATTTGCTTCCTTGTAAGTAGAAGGGAAATAAGGGAATACAATAGCATAAAACGACAGTCAAATGTTTTAAAATTAGTCTCTACGTGAAACAATTGAAATTCGGTTCGCTTTACATGGCCAGAAGTGTACAACAAAGAAACGAAACAAACGATCATTTCGTATTTGAGAAAAGTTACGTGAGTTTAAAATTGAAACCAATAACAAGGAATATCTCAAAACTGGACAACGGTACAAAAAAGTATATGGCATAAATTGTCTATTTTAACTAGAACTACTTTTTATGCAGTTATTCTTTGTCATCCAAGTGAACAGATCTTCAGAGACCATCCTCAGCAAATACAAGATACGCATTTCATTTGTAATGTAAATATCTTTAATGTACAGTGTTTTAATAAAACAAATCTGATGTGTTCAATTCACATGACTTTCTCTACATCTGTGCAACAAATTATTGTTAAAAAAAACTTAGGCTTCTATTTACTTCATGCCAATGGAGAAAAAATTAGCGGAAATGGTCTCATTACCTGTTTCCTTGTAAGTAGAAGCGAAATAAGGGAGTACCATAGGTTAAAGTGATAGTCAAAAGCTGGTTGCTATGTGACTGAAGTTCCTTTGTTTGTATGGACACGAGTTGACATATTCTTGTACGGAAAAATTATAAGTTTTTCTAAGCTGAAAACAAAAACAAGGAATATCTGAAAAGCGATAAACTCCACGAAAAAAATGTGTATGACATAAACTTTGTGTTTCAACGTGCTCTACATTTTTTGTGTAATAAGTTTTTGTCCATCTCTTACGGTTTAGGAGTTATGCAACGTTCGGCAAAATTCATCCAGAATAAAGAGGTCTTCAGAAGCTATTCCCAGAAAATTTAAGATACACATTTTATTCGGGGTGCAAATAGCTTTAACATTCGTGATTTTAATCAAAATCGTTAGAGCCATTTTTAAGAAAATCAAAATGTTCGAAAATGTTTCCATGTAAAGGGTAGTTTGTAGTGGGGGGAATTTTCTTGAAAATCATCGTGTCACATCCTTGGAAGATACTATACCTAAATACCAAACTTGGTATTTAACGGTCTTTTCGTTTTTGAGCTATGTTGTCCACAGACACACACACACACACACACACACACACACACACAGACGGACAGACACACACGGACCTTTCTCTAAAAATGCTTTTTTTGGATTCAGGGGATCCTAAAACATGTATTTCCGGCGAAATCTCGGTATCGAATTTTCGGATGGAATACAATACTTCCTCTATACACTATGTACATAGTACGTGTAGAGGAAATAAAATGCTTTTTTTGGATACAGGGAACCCTAAAACATACATTTCTGGTGAAATATCAGTATTGAATTTTTGGGTGGAGTGCAATATGTACATAGTACGTGTAGAGAAAGTAAAAATAATAATAGTTTGTTGTAGAGATGTAGAGAAGGTCATGTGAATGGAACACGTCAGATTTTTACATTCTGAGGTCTCGAAAATGTTTATTCCCTAAACATGGAATTGTGGAATACAATACCTTCTCTACTCTGCACGTGGCAGTAAGTAAAACAGAGGACTGAATTATTCTTTAGGAAATATATTGGTAGGTCTAAATGGGCAAGGTTCACGAATCCCGCTAATTGGAAAATCTAATTGAAATGGTGTGAGTCCCATTGTGGGTAGCTTAGCTTTTGTTTTTGTGGCGCATCTACAAGAGCAACGTTATTGCTTTCCTTGTCGCAATTTTATATCATCACAGATGAGACCCATTAGATAAATTACACGTCAGACATATGGGTTAGAGATTAGCTTTACGCCCGCCGCCATGTTTTCATTTTCCCGGAGATGTGAATGGAAATTAAGCCGCTTGCATGATGGTAAATCGGAAAGTGATACTCTGTTGTTTGCTGAGAGCAAATAATTGCGCTCTGGGAACAGATACAACCTGCGGTATATGCGCAAATACATTCCCATCACTTTTTCTTAATTTTTACATTCCCTAATGCTTGTCTATATAAGGGGAGGAAATATTGCGGACATCTATGCCGTTTTGAGTTCCCCTGAATACAAAAAAGTCTGACGTGTTCCATTCACATGACTTTTGCTACATCTCTGTAACAAACTATTTACTTCATGCTAATGGAGAAAAATCTGATGTGTACCATTCACATGACTTTCTCCATATCCCTGCAACAAATAAGCTTATACTTCTATTTACTTTATGCTAATCAGAAAAAATTAGCAGAAATAGTCTATTACTCGCTTCCTTGTAAGTAGGAGCGAAATAAGGGACAACCGTAGGTTAAAGTGATAGTCAAAAGCTGGTTGCTATGTCAATGAACTTCCTTTGTTTCTATGAATAGGAGTTGACAAGTTTCTGTATGAGAAAAGTATACGTTTTTCATAGCAGAAACCAAAAATAAGGAATGTCACAAAAACGACGAACTCCACGAAAAAAATGTATATATCATAAATTATGTGTTTTAAAGTGCTCTACATTTTTTGTGTAGTAAGTTTTTGTCCATCTCTTACGGTTTAGCAGTCATTCAAAATTTAGTAAAATTCATCCAGAATAAACTACTCTTCAGAGGCTATTCCCAGAAAATTCAAGATATACATTTCATTTGTCAGGTAAATATCTTTAATATCCGAAATTTTAATCAAAATCGTTAGAGCCATTTTTGAGAAAATCAACATTTTCGAAAAAAGTTCCATGTAAAGGGTAGTTGGGGGTGGGGGGATTTTTCTCCAAATCTTCGTGTCGCATCCCTGGAAGATACTAAACTTAAATACCAAGTTTGGTATTTTACCGACTTTTCGTTTTTGAGCTATCGTGTTCACAGGCACACGGTCACACACACGGACCTTATTGTGAAAATGCTTTTTTTGGATATTGGGGACCCTAAAACATATATTTCCGGTGAAATCTCGGTATCGAATTTTTGGGTGGAGTGCAATACCTTCTCTATACACTATGTACTTAGTTGGTGTAGACAAAGTAACACGATATCGTAGCGATAGTGTTTGTGGAGCAAGTAACCGAGTTTTGCTATTTGTTCAGGCGAGTAAGTAATAGCAGAAAACTTCTTATCGCTAGTTCTTGGCTCACACTCGTGGGAGCGCTGTTGTATTTAAGAACGCGCCGCTCTATTGTTTCAAGGAAGATGGGGCCGTTAAAGCAAGTTGCAGTCCCGGACGGTTATTACATTTTCAGCCCAAGAATTACTCTCATTGTTCTGATGGGCCCACGTGGCAACGCATTTTGATGAGCAAATGGTTATGCCTTATTAAATGCACGAGCGTATTAACCCACTGAATTAATGTTAAAATCGGGCGCCGGGCCGTTAAACAGTTTAATCTAGAGTCGAGTAATGTGCATAACCCTAGCGTTTCGTTAAACATTACTTGCAAGGAGCCCAAATTCGCTTTATTGGGGCTCTAAGACGGAATTTCATTTTTACGTTCTCTTAACACGTACAATGTAGTACATAGAGAAGATTTTGTATTTCACCTATAAAAAAAAAGAGCTGATGTGTTTCATTCACATGACTTTCTCTACATCTCTGCAACAAATTATTGTTAAAAAGCTTATATTTTTATTTACTTCATGCTAATTGAGAATAAATTAACAGAAGTAGTCTTATTACTTGCTTCCTTGTAAGTAGAAGCGAAATAAGGGAGTACCATAGGTTAAAGCGACAGTCAAAACTTGTTGCTATGTGACTGAAGTTCCTTTGGTTGTGTGGACAGGACTTGACAAATTTTTGTATGAGAAAAGTATAGCTTTTTTAAAGCTGTAACCAAAATAAAGGAGTATCTCAAAAACTATCAACTCCAGAGAAAAGTGTATATAATATAAATTGTGTGTTTTAAAGTGGTCTACATTTTTTGTGTGGTAAGTTTTTGTCCATCTCTTACGGTTTAGCAGTTATGCAAAATTCCGTAAAATTCATTCAGAATAAAGTGGTCTTCAGAAGTTATTCCCAAAAAATTCAAGATATATATTTTATTTTTCAGGTAAATATCTTTAATATACCATATTTTTATCAAAATCGCTAGAGATATTTTTGATAAAATCAAAATTTTCAAAAAAAGTTGTAAGTAAAGGATAGTTTGGAGTGGGGGGGGTTTTTCTCAAAATCTTCATGTCACATCCCTGGAAGATACTTAACTTAAATACCATCTTTTCGTTTTTGAGCTACCGTGTTCACAGACACACGGACCGATGGACACACAGACACACACACGGATCTTTTTCTGAAAATGCATTTTTTGGATACAGGGGTCCCTAAAACATATATTTCCGTTGAAACCTCGCTATCGAATTTTTAGGTGGAATACAATACTTTCTCCATACACTTTGTACATAGTACGTGTAGAGAAAGTAAAAAGCTACACTTTTACTCTTTCTAGCACAATATACGTAGTGTATAGAGAGGTATTGTGTTCCACCTAAAAATTCGATACCAAGATTTCACCGGAAATATTTGGTAACATCTGAATAAAAAAAAACATTTTATTTTCTGTAGCTCTTATATACAATATTCATAGTTCATAGAGAAGGTATTGTATTCCATCCGAAAAATTCGATAGTCAGATTCCATCGGAAATATGTTTCGGGTGCACCTGAATAAAAAAGGCTCGTGTGTGAGTGTCTGTCTGTCTGTCAGTGGACAGCATAGCTCAAAAACAAAAAAGTTTGTTTACTACCAAGCTAGGTATTTAAGAAAATCTCCCCACCCCCAATTATCCTTTAGATGGTACAATTTTCGTAAAGTTTTTCTGTAAAAATGGCTATAATGGTTTTGTATAAAATATCGTATATTAAAGATATTTATTTACCAAATAAAATATATATCTTGAATTTTTGGAAACAGCTTCTGAAGACCTATTCTAGATGAGGTTTTTATAACTGGTACACTGTAGGAGATATGCAAAAACTTTCTACACACAAAATGTAAATCGCATTAAAACACAATTTATATTATATATACTTTTATTTTATATTTATTTATTCATATACTTTTTGTAAAGCTTACCGTTGTCGAGATATTCTAGATAATAGGGACCAGACTGTCGCTTTAGGCTGTGCATTATTTACCTTCTATTTACAAGGAGATAGTCAAGGCTACTTCTACCTATGTTTATTTTGATATGCATGATGTAGACAACAGATTAATGTTTTGAATAAAATATTTACTAACCTAACCGCTAGAGGACATCATGTGAATGGAACACATTACATTTTCTCTACTTGTACTATGTACATAGTGTATAGAGAAGGAAGTGTATTAAACCAAAAAATTCCATACAGATATTCCACCGGAAATACTTGTTTTGAGATCTACTGAAACAAAACAAAAAGAATTTTTGAAAAAGGTCGTTGTTTACATGTGTCCGTGAACACAATAACTCAAAAACGAAAAGTCTGTAAAACAGTTACCTAAGTTTAGAAGTTCCAAGGATGCGACAGGAACATTTACATTAAAAAAAGAAAACCACTCCAACTACCCTTTACATGGAACAATTTTCGAAAAATTTGATTTTCTCAAAAATGGCTCTGGAGATTGTGATTATATTTCTGATATTAAAAATATTTACATGCCAAACAAAATGTATATCTTGAATTTTCTGGGAATAGCCTCTGAAGACTACTTTATTCTGGAGGAATTTTACGGAATGTCGCATAACTGCTAAACCGTAAGAAATGGACAAAAATGTATCACACAAAAAATGTAGATCACGTTAAAACTCACAATTTATGTTATATAATTTTATTTGTGGAGTTGATCGCTTTTTGGATATTGCTTGTTTTTGCTTTCAGCCTTAAAAAACTTACACTTTTCTCATACGGGAATTTGTCAACTCCTGTCCACACAAACAAAGGAACTTCATCACATAGCAACCAGCTTTTGACTGTCACTTTAACCTATGCTACTCCCTTATTTCGCTTCTACTTACAAGGAAGCAAGTAATAAGACTATTTCTGCTAATTTTTTCTCGATTGGTAGATCTGTATCAGAGTGCCAGTTGTAGATAAATGATTATCTAATCGTAAGATAGGATAAAGGTAGCTTCAGCTGTGTCGTGTTAAATAATGAGCAATAAGACAGCGAGTGAATGCTAAACTACTCTAAGTGGTATGTGGTGTCCTCTAGAAGATCTGCCAAGCAACTTCTCTCAAAGTTCAGCGCTACTGGCAGCCAGGACTCACCCCTGGGGCACCATCCCCCTCCCTTAACTTTGTGATATAACTGTATTTTACTTTGCACCAAACTTAGTTGCTGTGAATAATATAAGCAATGTCTTTGTGCCTTCTTGTGACGTTTACTGAGAAACCAAACTGAACATGAAATAAACAGAATATCAATACAATTTTTCCATGTGCTATATTTCATGACGTTTTACGTATGCAGAAAACGTATTGCATTTCACCTAAAATTTCCGTACCGAGATTTTACCTGAAATATACTTATTTTGACACCCCATGAATAATAATAATAATAATAATAATAATAAAAATTAGACGTATTTCAGTCACATAACGTTCTCTAATTCTCTGCAACAAATTACTGTTAAAAAGCTTATGCTTCCATTTACCTCATGCTAATCGAGAAAAAATTAGCAAAAATAGTCTTATTACTTGCTTCGTTGTAAGTAGAAGTGAAATAAGGGAGCACCATAGGTTAAAGTGATAGTCAAAAGCTGCTTGCTATGTGACTGATGTTCCTTTGTTTGTATGGACAGGAGTTGACAAATTCCTGTATGAGAAAAGTATAAGTTTTTCAAAGATGAAGCCAAAAACAAGGAATATCTAAAAAACGATTAACTCCACGAAAAAAATATATAACATAAGTTGTGTGTTTTCTATTTAGTAATTTTTTGCCTATCTCTTATGGTTTGCCAGTTATGCAAATTCGTAAAATTCATCCAGCATAAAGAAGCTATTCCTAGAAAAATCAATATCCATTTTTGAAAGAAACATACATTTTAACATTTTTTCTTTGTAAAGGGCAGTTTGCGGTAGTGGGATTTTCTTAAACAATTTCGTATCCCAACCTTGGAAGATACTAAATTTATATCCTAATTTTGGTATTTAAAGTTCTTTTAGTTTTGAGCTATGCTACCAGCAGATACATACACAAACGGGTATTTTTGGATTCAGGGGGTCCCAAAACATGTATTTCCGGTGAAATCTCGGTTTGGCATTTTTGGGTGCATTACAATACCTCCTCTATACACTATGTAGAGGAAGTAATAAAAAGGGCTTATTTATTCCTAACACGGTTATCTGCTATCACTTCACAAGAATTTACAGTGGACGCAATGCTACGTTCGCATACAATCTCACATGTATTGATTTACAGTAAAAAATCTGATGTGTTCCATTCACATGACTTTCTCTACATCTCTGTAACAAATTATTGTTAGAGAGCTTATGGACAGGAGTTGACAAATTGCTGTATGAGAAAAGTTTAAGTATTTTAAAGCTGAAATCAATAACATGGAATATCTAAAAAACTACCAACTCCACGAAAAAAACTGTACAAACATAAACTGTGTGTTTTATCGTGACCTACATTTTTTGTGGACTAAGTATTTGTCTATCTCTTACGGTTTAGCAGTTATGCACAATTCAATAAAAACCATCCACAATAAAGTAGCCTTCAGAGGCTATTCCCAGTAAATTCAAGATATACATTTTATTTGTCAAGTAAATATCTTTAATGTAAAAAATTTTAATCAAAATCATTAGAGCCATTTTTGAGAAGAGCAAAATTTTCGAAAATGTTTCCATGTAAAGGGAAGTAGAGGATGCGGGTATTTTCTCGAAAATCTTCGCGTCGCATCTTTGCAAGATACCAAATTTAATACCAAGTTTAGTATTTAACGGTCTATTCTTTCTTGGCTGTGCTGTCCACAGACACACAGACGAACCTTTTTCAAAAAATGCTTTCTTTTGGACTCTGGGAATTTCAAAACATATTACGTATCGAATTTTTGGGTGGAATGCAACATTTCTTCTATACATTATGTACATTTTTCGCTTAAGAAAATAAAAATGGCGTATTCATCCCTAACAGGGTTATCTGCTATAATTTAGAGTGGCCGCAATGCTACACTCTTATACAATTTCTAGATACCTGACCAGCGGACAAGACATGTATTGATTTAGAGTAAAAAAGTCCGTTCCCATGTCTGCTATCGAACTTTCATTAATGATATAAAAAGCCGAAGTTAACGCGCTGTGAAGTTCTTGCTATCGTTAAAGCATTTCCAATAAAGTTAATAGACCACGCCGGGAACAGCCATAAATTACAAGTCAATTAACTTCTTTAGAGCAATTTGTTAGCGTTGAACCGTCTCTAAATTTATGCAGATGTTAAACTCTCTGGGAAGTACACAATATCTTGGTGGGTTCTGTAGTACGAGCGCCGTTCAATAAATCTTTAGAGAAACACAGAACACATTATTTTTGGTTGACTTTTACTTTAGCTGTACATACATAGTGTATCGAGAAGGTATTGTATTCTACACAAAAATTCGATACCGAGATTTCACTGGAAATATACGTTTTGGGACCTCCTGAATCCAAATAAAAATCTGATGTTTTCCATTCACATGACTTTCTCTACATCTCTACAACAAATTATTGTAAAAAAGCTTACTTTTTTTTTTTTTACTTGTTGCTAATCAAGAAAAAATTAGCAGAAATAGTCTTATTACTTGCTTCCTTGTAAGTAATAGTGAAATAAGGGAGTACCATAGGTTAAAGTGATAGTCAAAAGCTGCTTACTATGTGACTGAAGTTCCTTTATTTGTACGGACACGAGTTCACAAATTCCTGTTTGAGAAAAATATAAGTTTTTCAAAGCTGAAACCAAAAACAAGGAATATCTCTAAAAAGGCGATAACTGCACGAGAAAAGTGTGTATAACATAAATTGTGTGTTTTAACGTACTCTACGTTTTCTGGTAGTAAGCTTTTGTCCACCTCTTATTGTTCAGTAGTTATGCAAATTGCCGTAAAATTGATCCAGAATAAAGTAGCCTTCAGAGGCTATTCCCAGAAAATTCAAGATATACAATTTATTTGTCAGGTAAATATCTTTAATGAACGATATTTTAATCAACATCAAAAAGTTTTGTATATTCATTTTTTTTCCATCTCTTACTCTTTACCAGCTATGCAAAATTCCACATAATTCATGTAGAATAATCATGTTTTCAGCCCGCCTGGGTAGTGTGGTGGTAGCGTGTCTCCTTCACATTCAAAAGGTTGTGAGTTCGAATCTCGCTTAAGGTGAGTTACCCAGATTAGGTTTTTTTCGGGGTTTTCCCTTATTCTGAGAAGACGAATGTCGTGTAACTTTAAGCTCCATGGACCCGAGATCATTTGAGCATCATTTCACCAATTTCATTTATCGTCCGAAATGACCAACTAGGTTAAAGGACGTTAAGCTACAAAAAAAAAAAAAAAAAAAAAAAAAAAAAAAAATTATGTTTTCAGAGGCTATTCGCCAGTTCTAGCACCTAGTAACTTCCACGTGTTCCCAAACCTCAAAAAAATGTCTTGGAGGACGAAGATTTCACAGCAACGAGGAGGTCATTGATGCGGTAAACAGCTATTTTGAGGACCTTGATAAATCGTCGATATGACAAATGTATTAGACTTTCTGGAGATTAGCATAAAGTAAATAGAAGCATAAGTTCTTTAACAATAATTTGTTGCAGTTACGTAGAGAAAGTCATGTGAATGGGGCACATCAGTTTTCTTTGGATTGAGAAGGTTCCCAAAACATATAATCGGTGAAATCTCGGTATTGAATTTTTGGGTGCAATACAATACCTTCTCTGTGTGCTTGTACGTGTAGAGAAAGCAGAAGCTGTGTTTGCTATGGCTGTACCCTCGTCTGCTTTAAGAGCTGCTGGAAGCTGATGAAATAAAACGAGAATCAATAGAAGATGTTGGAGAGGCAGAAGGATTTTCTCTTTGCAATAAGGGAGATAGAAATTAATTCCTGCAATCTAAAACCGATTCTGAAACTGAAGTAATTTGTTATAGGAAGCAAGAGAAGGAAATGGGGAGACAAATGAAACGAGTTGGAACAGCTGTAACCACTACTTGCTGATGCGACGCGGGTTTCTACATTCAGATTTTTCTGCGGTACGCGTTGTCATGCTGCTCTTTATGGAAGGGAAGTGATAGATCTTGGTATTTGTATCTTATGTTTTTGTCTCTGACCATTTCCTAAGGAGATATTTCAGTTTTGTGGAAAACAAGAGACAGACAAGCTGGCAACGCTGGCGGTTGTGTGAGTGTCACTTGCTCTATTCTTACTTCACATGTGACGTAAATAAAAACAACATTGGTTGCTGAGCGTTTTACTGCTTTTCTCCATCACAAAATAGTTCCTCTTAAGTTGTTGAGTGAGTACAGAAATATCGTTTCTCACTATTCAATGTGATCTAAATAATATTGTATACATGATTAAGGAACAACATTTATTTATCATTTAAACTTTATTACTTTCTCTACACGTACCTACTATATATATAGTGTATAGAGAAGGTATTGTAATGCACCCAAAAAGTCGATACCGATATTTCACCAGAAATACATGTTTTGAGACCCCCTAAATCTATAAGAACATTTTTAGGTAAATGTCCGTGTGTGTGGGCAACATTTCTTAAAAACGAAAAGACCGTTAAAAATCATACGTGGTATATAGGTTAGGTATGTTCTAAGGATGCGACATGAAGATTTTCAAGAAAATCCCCCCACTCCAAACTACACTTTATGTAGAACTTTTTTCGAAAATTTTGATTTTTTCAAAAATGGCTCTAACGATTTTGATCAAAATATCATATATTAAAGATATTTACCTGACAATTAAAATGTATATCTTGAATTTTCTGGGAATAGTCTCTGATGACTTCTTTATTCTGAATGAATTTTACGGATTTTTGCATACTTGCTAAACTATAAGAGATGAACAAAAACCCACCACACAAAAAATGAAGAGTACATTAAAACACACAATTTATGTTATATACTATTTTTTTCATGGAGTTGATCGTTTTTGAGATATTTCTTGTCATTGGTTTCAGCTTTGAAAAAGTTATACTTTTCTCATACAAGCATTTGTCAACTGCTGTCCATATAAACAAAGCAATTTCAGTCACATAGCAACTAGCTTTTGACTATCACTTTAATCTAGGTCAGTACGTAAACAAACACGCCTCAGAATGCCTGTTGCTCTCATCACACCACCCTGCATCGTTGTTGCAAGCAATCGACGTGTTTACATCCATAACTCATCGCAACGCTGTCGAGTTACTTCACGTCTGAAAAAGCTGCTCGGAATATTTCTTTACAATGATTAATTATTTGGTATCTCTGTGTGATGTCCCGTAATTGCTAGCGATGTCAGAAATACGTTACTCTACGGATCTTACACTTGTGGAATTGCGCATCCAATTTGGAACAAAAACCAGTTTTATTACTTTCTCCACACGTACTATATATAGGTATAGAGAAGATATTGCATTCCACCCAAAAATTCGATACTGAAGTTCATCGGAAATACATGTTTTGGGTCCCCCTGAATCCAAAGAAAAACATTTTTAAGAAATCTGATGTGTTCCATTCACATGACTTTCTCTACATCTCTGCAACAAATTATTGTTAAAAAGTTTATGCTTCTATTTACTTCATGCAATCGAGAAAAAATTAGCAGAAATAGTCTTACTACTTGCTGCTTGCTAAACTGAACTGAAGCGCTGACTCTACGTTCCTTTGTACGGACAGGAGCTGAGTTTCCCGTAGGAGAAAAGTAAAGGTTTTCTAAAGCTTAAACCACAAACCAGGAACATCTCAAAAAACGATCAATTCCACGAAAAAAAAAATGTATATAACATAAATTGTTTGTTTTAATGTGCTGTACATTTTTTGTGTGGTAAGTTTCTGTCCATCTCTTACGGTTTAGCAATTATGCAAAAATGTACAGAGAAGATATTCTATTGCACCCAAAAATTTAATACTGAAATTCCACCGGAAATACACGTTTTGGGTCTCCCTGAATCAAAAAAAGAATTTTTAGAAAAATGTCCGCGTATGTGTGTAAGCAGCAAAATTCAAACACGAAAAGACCGTTAAATACGAATCTTGGTATTAAGTTTGGTTTCTTCTAAGGATTTGACTAAAATTTTTTCAAAAAAATCCTCCCTCCCCCAACTACCCTTTACATGGAACTTTTGTGAAAATGTTTTATTTTCTAAAAAGTGGCTCTAGCGATTTTAATTAAAATATCGTACATTAAAGATATTTACCTGGTAAACAAAATGTATATTTTGAATTTTCTGGGAATAGCCTCCGAAGACTACTTTATTCTGGCTGAATTTTACGGAATTTCACAAAACTGCTAAACTGTAAGAGACGGGCAAAAACTTACCACACACAAATATAGAGCACATTAAAACACATAATTTATGCTATATGTATTTTTTTCGTAGAGTTTATAGTTTTCGAGATATTCCTTGTTGTTGGCTTCAGATCTTTGTGTTCTCATTCGAAAACTTGTCAACTCCTGGCCACACAAAGAAACGCATTTCAATCCCTTAGCAACCACATTTTAGAACATTTGACGGTCGTTTTATCCTACTGTACTCCCTTATTTCCTCTCTAAGTAATAAGACTATTTCTGCTAATGTTTATATCGAATATAGCAGATTTTGAGAAAAAGGACTCTGCGTGTGTGTGCGTGTTTGTTTGTTTGTGGACAGCATAGCTTAAAAACGAAAATACAGTTAAAAACTAAACTTGGTATTAAGTTTAGTATGTTCCAAGGGTGCGATACAAAGGTTTTCGAGAAAATTCCCCACCACCAACTACCCTTAGTATGGAAAATGTTTTGAATTTTTTCCCTAAATTATGGTTCTAATGATTTTGATTAAAATTCTACATATAAAACATATTTAAATGGCAATTAAAATGTATATCTTAAATTTTCTAGTAATAGCCTCTTAAGACCTGGATGAATTTTTCTGAAGTTTGCATATCTGGAAAACTGTAGGAGATTGATAAAACCTTACTACACAAAAATGCAGATTCTCTTAAAGCGCACAATTTATGTCTATACATTTTTTTCGTGCAGTGAACGTTTTCGAGATATTCCTTGTTATTGGTTTCAGTTTTAAAATACTTGATTTCACTTTCTCTACACATACTATGTACATAAAGTAGAGAGATGGAATTGTATTGCGCACAAAAATTCGATACCGAGATTTGTTTTGATATGTTTTGAGTCCCCTTGAATCCAATAAAAGCATTTTTGGAAAAAGGACCCATGTGTGTGTGTGTGATATGTATAACTCAAAAACGAAAAGACCGTTAAATACCAACGTATGTATTTAGGTTTGGTATGTTTCAAAATTACGACAGAAAGATTTTCAAGATAATCCCCAACCCAACTACGCTTTAAATGAAATAAAATTTCGAAAATTTTTATTTTTTCAAAAATAGTTCTACGATTTTGATTAAAATATCGTATATTAAACATATTTACATGACAATTAGTGCACAAAAATGTGGATATACTTAAAAAACACAATTTGTGTCATATACATTTTTTTCGTACAGTAATTGTCGCCCTCCGTGATGTAAAGGTTACATATACCCAAGGTCGTGGGTTCAAACCCGGCCGAGGACGATGGATTCTTTCGGGTGTGAAAATCCTTAGCATGGCTTCCTTCGGAACGGAAGTAAATCCATAAAAGAACCTCAAGCCTAATGGAGAGGCCTCTGAGCAAAATTAATCGGTCTTTTACGCCCAGTAAAGAATGAGAACGACAGCAGTTAAAGAACGTCCATAAATAAAACTCCCATTTACATTTATTTCCCTTCTGCTTACAAGGAAACAAGTGTGCCAGTGTTGATCTACTTTAGTATGATAGATAAAACAATAGGCTTTTGTTTGTGGAACAGCTACAGAAAGTTATGGTAATGGAACACATCAGAATTTTGTTTACGAACTAGCATGTTTGCTTCACGGGAAATATGTATTTTGAGCAATAACTGCGAACAAATGTATCAGCGCATTCTTCCCATGGTATACACACGTCAAATGGAGATAGCGCCTCGGGCGTGCTTACAAATTGCAAGATAATTACTGGCTGACGCACAAAAAACTAATTTAAAATGCAGAATGACAAACATGAATTAAAACTGGCTCCAGATGGCTCTGTCGCCACATGGCACGCTCGCATTCCCGGTTGCCATTTTCCTTGTGTTGGCACATCGAGCAATAGACTCCAGTTTCGCCTATACCATTCTGAACTACTAGGGTGGTCTGAAAAGATCTCGGCGTTATAGTGAAAACCGACAATTTATGCTTTCAAAGTAGTTTTATTTTGCAACATAATCTCCTCTAATATCAATACATTTTGTCCAGCGGTGTTCCAATGCCAGTATCCCCTCTCTGTAGTGTTCCTCTGGAAGTGCTGCAAAGTACCCATTTACAGCCGCAATTGCTTCTTCATTGGACGAAAAGCGCCTACCAGCGAGGGATTTCTTCAGTTTTGGAAACAGATGGAAGTCCGAGGTGCCAAAACTGTGGACATTCCAGCACTTCATAGTGCAGATCTCTCAATTTCCTCATTGCCAAAACACTTTTGTGGGCGGGTGCATTGTCCTGATACAAAACATTTTTTTTTTCTTTTTTAACCCGGGTCCGTTTTCACAAATACTGGCATTCAGTTTGGTTAGAAGTTGAGAGCAGTATTCTCCAGTAATGGTTTTACCTTTTTCGAGATAGTCACTCAACAAAATTCCTTTGGCATCCCAAAACACTGACGTCATGATCTTTCCCGTCGATGGCACCATCCTCGCCTTCTTTGGAGCTGAAGAGCCAGCTTCTGTCCACTGTCTCGACTGCTGCTTGGATTCGGGTGTGTAGTGGTGAATCCATGTTTCATCCCTTGTGACGTATCGGCGCAAAAAGTCAAGCACTTTTCAGAAAGTGTCGTGCGAATGCGTTTGTTATCCACAGTGAGGATATGCGGCATCCATCTTGCGCAAATCTTTTTCGTGTTTAATTCCTGATGCAAGATGTGACCAATACGTTCCTTTGAAACTCCAAGAGCATTAGCAATTTCATGTACCTTTGTGCGCCGATCTTCCAAAATCATGTCAAGCACTTTTCCAATGATTTCCGGTGTGGATACAGTTTTTGTTCGTCCTTCGCGTGGATCGTCTTGGAGGCTTTCACGGCCACGTTTAAAATCGGCCGACCATTTCTTCACAGTGGAAACTGAAGGAGAAGAGTCACCATGCACATTTACAATCTGCAAATGAATTTATGTAGGGGTTAAACCTTGTAAGAATTTTATCACAGCACGATACTCGAATTTCTTCATTTTCAAAGCAATGCGCACTTCCACTGCTTCAAACAAGTGCCTACAGTCAACTATTGCCTGGAATTACCTGGAATTTTACACAGGCTATTTTAACTTGTGTACCAACGTAAGGAAAAAGAATCATGCAAGTAGTGCCACGATCTCTGGGTGAGGCCGAGGGTTGTTCAGACCCCCCTCGTATATTCTGAAAGGATTAGAGAAGCGTTGCCATAGTAAACGAATTCTCAACCTTACAGACAGTCAAAGTATTCTAAAAACACAGTCTTAATACCAGGTTAAATCTAAACTGGTATGGAATTGCCTGAATGCTTTCATCTTATTGCAATAAATTAGAATTGTGGTGGGTGCCAGGGCATTAAGGAATCCAAGAACATGAAAAAGCACATTAGTTAGCAAAAAATCTTATGTCTTCCATTTACATGAATTTCTCTACATCTCTGCAACAAGTTATTGTTAGAAAGCGTATTCTTATATTTACTTAATGCTAATGGAGATAAACATTAGCAGAATTGGTCTTGTTACTTGCTTCCTTGTAAGTAGAAGGGAAATAAGAGAATACACTGGGGTAAAGTGACAGACAAATTTTTTAGAAGCTGGTAGCTGTGTGAAACAACTAAGGCTCGGTTCGCTTTGCATGGTCCCGTTTATGAAAATGTAATTAGATTAAAACAGAAGCCAATAACAATGAATATAGCCCGCCTGGGTAGTGTGGTGCTAGCGTGTCTGCTTCACATTCAACAGGTCGTGAGTTCGAATCTCGCTCAGGGTGAGTTGCCCGGATAAGGTTTTCTTCGGGGGTTTCCCTTATCCTGAGAAGACGAATGTCAAGTAACTTTAAGCTCCATGGACCCCTAGAACATTTGAGCATCATTTCACCAATTTCATTCATCGTCAGATATGGCCAACCGGATTAAAGGACGTTAAGCTAAAAAAAAATGAATATCTAGAAAAATGTCAACTCTTCGAGAAAAAACATATATAATATAAATTGTATGTTTTATCGAGATCTACATTTTGTGTTTTAAGTTTTTATCTATCTCTTACGGTTTATCCGTTATGTAAAATTCCGCAAAAATAAACCGGAATAAATAGATATTCAGAGGCTATTTCCAGAACATTAAAAATATACATTTTATTTCTGAAGCAAATATCTTTAATATGCAGTATTTTAATGCAAATCGTTCAGAGCCATTTTGATTAAAATCTCTTATATTTAACATATTTACATGACGAATAGAATGCATATCTGGATCTTCTAGGAATAGGCTCTGAAGTTCTCTTTATTCTGAATAAAGTTTGCTTAACTGGTAAATCGTAAATGATAGACAAAAACTTACACAACAAAAAATGTTGATCTCATTAAAACACACAATTTATGTTAAATACGCGCTGCATCTTGGAAGTGACAGACTATTTGACATAACTAAATGATAACGAAAGTTATCAACATAAAACTTTATTTACTCAATTTCTCAACGTAATCGTCATTTTTATCAAGGTATTTATTGTCACGTGGTACAGATGTTATACTCTTCCACTGCTAAACATCTGACCCAAGGTGTCACTGTCACTTTGAGGTCTTCATGGCTGGGAAATCTTTTCCATCCAAAAAATCATTTACGGTGTCCAAAGTGAAACACCGGTTTTTTAAATTCTTTTATCAATATTTTCTTTCGACTGCTCCATAACGATTGATGAACTTCCACTTCGGTCTTTATCGTACACACTGTTATGTTCTTCCTTGATTACTCGTAAATTATGTGTCATTTCCTCACTGAAGACTCGTTCATTGTATTATCACTAAACATAGATTTGTATTGTGCGTTCAAAAAAAACGAATAAGTTCTTTGGCGATAGAAAAGTATGGCATTGGCTTTAAAAAAACCTGTACCACGTGACAATAAATACCTTGATAGCAATGACGATTACGTTGAGAAATAGAGTAAAGTAGTGTAACTTTGTAAATAAAGTTTTGTGTTGATAACTTTCGTTATTACTTAGTTATGTACAATCGTCTGTCTCTTTCTGCATGGACCTGATGTATATACCAATTCTTTCCACTTGTGTAACACACTGAACTTTTACTTTCTCTACATGTATTATATACATAGTATACAGAGAAGGTATTGTATTGCACTCAAAATGTCATACCAAGTTTCATTCGAAACACATGTTTCCAGGTCCCCTGAATGAAAAAAGCATATTTGGAAAAATATCTGTGTATGTCTGTGGGCAGAATAGATCAAAAACGAAAAGTTCTTTAAATACGAAACTTGGTATTTAAGTTTAGTATTTTCCAAGGATGCGACACGAAGATTGTCAAGAAAATCCCCCCCCACCTATCCGAATTACCGTTTACGTGGAAAAAATTAGAAACATTTCTTTTCTCATAAATGTTTGTAGCTATTTGATTAAAATCTCTTATATTTGAGATATTTATAAGACAAATAAAATGTATATCTTGAATTTTCTCGGAATAACCTCTCAAGACCTCTTTATTCTGGATGAATTTTACTGAATTTTGCGTAAATAGTAAACCGTAAGATATGCACAAAACTTACTACACCAAAAATTTAGATCTCGATAAAACACACAATCTATGTCATACACTTTTTTTTCTTGTAGTTCACCGTTTATGAGAGATTCTTTGTTTTAGTTTCAGTTTTAAAATATTTAAAAATGTCTCATTCGGGAACTTGTCAACTCCTGGCCGCGCAAGGAAACGGGTTTCCATAGCAACCACATTTTAAAACATATGACTATCGGTTTAGTTTAGTTTAGTGCCTGATTTCCCTCCTACTTAGTAATAAGAACATTTTAACAATAATTTGGTACAGAGGTGTAGAGAAAGTCATGTGAATAGAGCACATCAGTTGTTTTAATACATTACATGAAATGAATACAATTTTACGACTCTATAAGTTCACTTAAATGTAAATATTAAAGGTCCAGCTGGAGCGCATCTTCTATACACTGGATGTATGTAGTGTTGCAGTAAAGCCCCTGGAAGTAAAGCGCCTCAGAAACTAAGCTAATGAATAAAGACGTTCACAAAGAGTTGACGGGCGGCTAATGGTTACAGCACAATAATGAAAGCAATTATAAAGAGGCCTCCATTAATGGATTTTCCCCTAAGGTGCCACAATTGCCTCGTCTACCTTAACAAGTGAACCATGCCCTAGATTTTGTTTTATCATTAAAGACCGAGGATGCGTTTACACGATCGATCATTGCGGCCAACTCGAGTTTGAAAGTTTTTGATGGATAGGCGTGTAAAGTATCCATGCCAGTCAGCATTTACAGGCCTGCCAAGCTTTTGTAAATATTGGAAAAACGAAACATTTCGGCAGGAAACTCGCCGCAAAAGATGGAGTGGCATCTCAACAGATACTCCCTATCACCACACGCCACAATTAAGATGTCAAATACACCTGCTTATTTTGGTTTTTACCTTCTCTAGGCCGTATGCACAATAACATGGTGGATAGAGAAGGTATTGCATTCTACCCAAAAATTTGATGTCAAGATTTCACCGGAAGTATGTGTTTTGAGATCCCCTGAGGCGAAAAATATATTTTTAGGAAAAAGTCCTCATATGTGTTTCTGTGGATAGCATACCTCAAAAACCAAAGATCCTTTTAAATGCCAAACTATCTTTTACACGGTAAAAACTCGGAAATTATTATTTTCTTAAAAATGGATCTAACGAATTTGATATATTAAAGATATTTATATGAAAAATAAAATGTACATCTTCAATTTTCTGGGAATAAAGCTTTGCTAAATTGTGCCTACCGGTTAAACTGTTAGACACAGACAAACACTTACTACACATGTAGATCTCGTTAAAAAATACACTTTTTGTCATATACATTTTTTTCGTGGAATTAACCATCTCTGGGATATTCCTTGTTATTTGTTCAGATATAAAGTATATGAACTTTTCTCACACGGAAAGTTGTAAACTGGTGGTCCTACATAGAAATGTATTTCAACCACATGGCAACCATCTTTTAAAATATTTGACTCTCGGTTTAGGCTGTTTATCCCATTATAAATGGGTAGAAGATTTTGCTTTTAACAGCGACATAAAGAAAGTCATGCGATTGGAACTCAGCAGATTTTTTTTCAACATAAGCTCGGTACAGTTTTCCCAGCGGCTCACCAACTGTTTTAAGCCTTCCAAAAAAGTAGCATTTCGGAAGGTCCTCTGTTTGGGAGATAACCTCTTCGTTAGACGTGAATCGTTTTCCGAGTTTGAAAATAAAAATTCACTAGGGACCAAATTATGTGAACACGGTGGATATTGTAGTAATTCGAACCTTAATTCTACAATTTTTCATCGAAATTGCGCAGGTCTTGATGGCAGAGAATCTTTTTCTTTGTCAGTTGAGAGCGTTTTTACTTGATTTCTCCGTTCAACTGGTGCATTAACGATGCATAATACTTTCCATTTTTCGTTTCTCCTTTCTACAAGTAATCAACGTAGATGATACGCGTGCATCACAAAAAGCCGAGGCCATCACCTTGTCTGCAGATTGCACCATATTCGAAGCCGGTTTGGCCGTTACACATTCCACTGTTTCGACTTTACTTTTGTCTCTGGAGTGCAGTAGAGTAACTATGTTTCATCCACAGTTATGCATCGACGCAGAAACTAGTCAGGATGGCGACGGACAAGTGCTAAATCATCTTCTGAATCGATCACAAGATTGCGTTTATTCTCCATTGAGAGCAAACGCGGCACCCATCTTGCTGAGACCTAACTTTTGGTGCAAAATTTAGAACACTGTACCTGGTAATATGCTTGTGACCTCTACTGTTTCGCGAACTTTGATATTCTGGATTTTGTCAATAATTTCGGAGGAAGTCACTTCTACTGGACGTCCGGAACGATGTTCATCATTTGTGGATGTACGGCCACGTTTAAACTCATTTATCCAATTGTAAATTGTTGTAAACGCAGGAGCAGATGTGCCATGAACTTGATCCAACTCGGCTTTTATCTCTTTCGGTGTTAAGTCTTTTAAATAGAAGGGTTTAATCACCGCACGAATCAATTGAATCAATCGCCTATAACAACGAAACCACTTGATGGATATAGCTGAAACTTTAACTGCCATCTAGTAAGAGACGACGGTTACTAAATACAAAAATGTTTACATGCTATGAGTGTAATTTCTTGAATTCTCTATTGAACACTCCGGTGTTAGATATAAAATGAAATGTCCTATAGTTTGGTGTTTTCAACTATAGATACCCTTAGGAAGGAAGAGCGGTACACAGAGAAACGTGAGAGGCGGCGCTTCCTTTGATACCTTATTTACAAAGAGAAAGCGTGCGGTCATAGTGACGTCACAGAAACCACAATCCAGATGTTCGCTGCGACTGTATTTCGAGACCCAAAATGATGTGAAATTGTTTGGCAAAGTTTCACACCTTTAATAGGTTTAGGTTACTACGTGAGGCATATTATCAGTGGTTTCCAACCACCTTTGCCACACAATCCTGGAAACCCAGTCAGTCTACGCTCTTCAGATATCAAATTCATTGCTAGCCTCACCTTAACGTATGTAAACTGAGCGCACATTTAAAAAAATCACATGACTTTCTCTAGCTGCTCTACAAACCTCCTACAAAAGATTATTCTTCTTTCTACACAATGCTAATCGAGATAAATATTAGCAGAATGTTCTTATTACTTAGTTCCTTATAAGTAGGAGAGAATAAGGGAGTGCACTATGCTAAAATGATTGTCAAATGTTTTAAAAGCTATCGTTATGCGATTGTCATTGCAAATCACTTCTTTGCTTGGCAAGGAGTAGAACAAAAGAAAAACGGACACTTCCTTTCTGAGAAAAGTTTAAGTACTTACAACTGAAACCAATAACAAGGAATATCTCAGAAACGGTTACCTCCACAACACAAACGTAAAGGACATAAATTGTGTGTTTTGTCATGATGTACATTTTCTGTGTAGAGGTTTTCTTTCTATCTCTTACGGTTTAGCAGTTAAGCAAAATTCATCCACAATAAATAGGTCTAAAGAGGCTATTCCCCAAAAATTCGACATATACATTTTATTTCGGATATAAATAGCTTTAATATACGGAATTTTAATCAAAATCGTTAGAGCCATTTTTAAGAAAATCAAAATTTTCGAAATTTGTTCCATGTAAAGGGTAGTTTTTAGTAAGGGGATTTTTTTAAAAATCTTCATGTCGCATCTTTGGAAGATACTGAACCTAAACACCAAGTTTCGTATTTAACGGCCTTTTCGTTTTGGGGCTATGCTGTCCACAGACACACACACATACACACACACACACACACACACACACACACACACGGACCTTTTTTTTAAAAATGTTTTCTTCGAACTCAGGGAACCCCGGTGAAATCTCGGTATCGAGTTTTTGGGTGCTTTACAATACCTTCTCTATCCCTATGTACATTGTACATATTGGGCTAGAGAAAGTTATTAATCTCCTGTGTTCCATTCACATGACTTTCTCTATATCGCTGTAAAAGATTAATGTCAAAAAGCATATTCGTGTATCTACTTTACGATAAGATTAGGAGAAACGGTCTTATCAGCTAGTTCCTTGTAAATAGGGGAGTACATTAGGCTAAGCTAACAGTCACATGTCTTAAAATGTGGTTGCTATGGGGTTGAAATCCGTTTCTGTGCATGGCGAGGCTTTACAAATTACCGTTTGAGTAACTTTAAAGTATTTTAAATCTGAAACAAACAACAAGCAATAAAAAGCTAATGCCACAACAAAACCGTATATGGTATAAATTATGTGTTTTAACTTGCTCTACATGTTTTGTTTAATAAGATTCTATCTCTCTCTTACGGTTTACTACAACAAAGAGATCTCCAGAGGCTATTCCCAGAAAATTCAAGATATACATTTTATTTGTCATGTAAATATCTTTAATATACCATATTTTAATCAAAATTGTTAGAACCATCTTTTTGAAAATCAAAATTTTCGAAATGTTTTTAAGTAAAGGGTAGTTTGGGGTGGGGGCTTTTGTGGTTGAAATTTTTCGTGTCGTATCCTTGGAAGAAAATAAACTTAATATCAAGTTTGGAATTAAAATATTTTAGTGTTTAATGTATACTGTCCACAGGCATGCGCGCGGACACATTCATGGACTTTTTTTTTTCTTGAATCACGTTTCTCAAAACAAATATTTCCGGTGTAATCTCGGTATTTATTTTTTCTGTGCAATACGATACCTTCTCTATAGTACGTATAGAGAAAGTAAAAAGTTTAGTCTTCTAAATACATTATACTAATGTAGATAAACATTAACAGAAATAGTGTTATTACGTGCTCACTTGTAAAGAGAAGGAAAATAAGGGTATACATTAGGAAAAAGTGTCAAGCAGGTGATAAGACGGTTTCTGCTAATGTTTATCTCATCAGAATGAAGTAGATAAAAAAATAACCTTCTTTAAGAATAGTCTGTTTGTGGAACAACTAGAGAAAGCTATACGCTTTGAACACATCAGAGATTTAAATATTGCGATCTGCAAGATCTATAATTTATTATTAAAGTGATCCAGGAGACACAGAAAACCTGTTAACGAAGGTTTATGTGTCCCAAACATCGGTCTCTTTTACGACACATTTACGCCGCATAACTAGGCAACTTCTCTGCCTCTGCTGCACGACGCATAGTATAGTCTTTAGGGGCGTAGGTTCGTTTCAATTCAAGAGTCGGGAATTTGCGAAGACTTCATGACTTTCTCTAAATCTCTGCAACAAATTATTGTTAAAAAACCTATACTTCTGTTTACTTCATGCTAATTGAGAAAACATTAACCGAAATAGTCTTATTACTTGCTTCCTTGTAAGTAGAAGTGAAATAAGGGAGTGCCATAGGTTAAAGTGGACTCGAGTTGACAAATTCCTGTATGAGAAAAGTATGTTCTTTAAGGATGGGGCCAGAAACAAGGAATATCTAAAAAACGATCAACTGCACGAAAAAAATCTGTATAACATAAAAATTGTGTGTTGTAATATGCTTTACGTTTTTTGTGTGGTAAGTTTTTGTCTATCTCTTACGGTTTAGCAGTTATGCCAAATTGCTCAAGAATAAGGTAATATTCAGAGGCTATTCCCAGAAAATTCAAGATATACATTTTATTTGTCAGGTAAATATCTTTAATATACGATATTTTAATTAAAATTGTTAGAGGCATTTTGAAGAAAATCAAAATGTTCGAATTTTTTTCAATTTAAAAGGTAGTTAGGGGGGGGGTTTCTTGAAAATCTTCGTGTCGCATCCTTGGAAGATACCAAACTTAAATACAAAGTTTGGTATTTAACGGTCTTTTCGTTTTTAAGCTCTGCTGTCCTCAGACACACACACGCACCTGTTTCTAAAAATGCTTTTTTTTTTTTGATTTAAGGTGACCCAAAACATGTATTTACGGTGAAATCTCGTGCATTACAATACCTTCTCTATACACTATGTACATAGTGCGTTTAGAGAAAGTAAAAATTAGCAGAAATTGTCTTATTACTTGCTTCCTTGTAAGTAGAAGTGAAATAAGGGAGTGCCATAGGTTAAAGTGAAAGCCAAAAGCTGGTTGCTATGTGACTGATGTTCCTTTGTTTGTATGAACAGGAGTTGATAATTTCCTTTATCAGAAAAGTAAAATCTCAAAAACGACCAACTCCACGAAAAAAACGTATATAACATAAATTGTATGTTTTAGTGAGCTCTGCATTTTTAAGTAAACCTTATCTAATTGTTATGGGTTACCAGATGTGCATATTTTCGGAAAATTCCTCCAGAATAAAAATGCATAGGCCACTCCCAGAAAATTCCAGATATACACTTTATTTTACATGTAAATGTCTTTAATATACGATATTTTAATCAAAATCGTTAGAGCCATTTTTGGGAATCACAACATTTTCCATATTAACTTGGGGTAGGGGAAAGTTGTATTCTTATCCATACAACCTAAAATGTATGACTTAAACAAACGCACGCTATATTTCTGGGGTATCTTTTAATTTCTTTTACACTTCATAATTACTTACTGATGACCTTTTTCGAACTGTCATTGGCTCTTTCATTTCCACCATTGCAAACATATTTTTCCAAAGAGATCGAAAACGCGTAAGAATTTAAAAATTTCTAAACTCTCCGAATATTTACCTGTACTAAAGTTAAAACATCTGATTCTTTTCTTGTTTCAGGGGACATCAAAACACGCGTTTCCAATGAAATGTGGTTTTCAAGATTCTGGAAGGAATCCTTCAATTCCTCGCCTTGCTGTAGGTAAGTACCAAAGTAAATATATTACAAATGTTAGTCTTCTATGAAATTTCGAAAATCCGTAGTACTTAAGATTTGAAACAAAAACCATATCTTTACCTTCTCTACACGTACTTTGTACATAGTACATAAAGAAGGAATTGTATCCAAAAATACAATACTGAGAATTCACCGGAAATATATGCTTTGAGGTCCCTGAATCCGAAACAAAGCATTTTTAGAAAAATGTCCGTGTGTGTGTGTGTGTGTGTGTGTGTGTCTGTGCACGGCATAGAAACAAAATTAAAGACGAAACTTGGTATTTAAGTTAAGTACTTTCCAAGGACTCCACACGAAGATTTTTAAAAAAAAAATCCCCCACCTAAATTTCGTTTTACATTGCAGTTTTTACTTTCTCTACACGTACAAGATACATAGTGTATATAGAAGGTATTATATTGCATCCAAAAATTCGATACCGAGATTTTACCGGAAATATATGTTTTGGGTCCCCCCTGAATAAAAAAAAACATTTTTTGAAAAAGGTCCGTGAGTGTGTGTGTGTGTGTGTGTGTGTCTATGGACAGCATAGCTTAAAAACGAAAAGACCGTTAAATACCAAACTTAATATTTAAGTTTGGTATCTTCCAAGGATACGACACGAAGATTTAAAAAAAAAAATCCCCCCACCGCGAACTACCCTTTGCATGGAACTTTTTTCGAAAATTTTGATTTTCTCAAAAATGGCTGTAACGATTTTGATTAAAATGTCATATATTAAAGATATTTACCTGAGAAATAAAATGTAAATCTTGAATTTTCTGGGAATAACCTCTGAAGACTACTTTATTCTGGATGAAATTAACTGCTAAACCGTAAGAAATGGACAAAAACTTACGAAAGAAAAAATGCAGAACACATTAAAACACACAATTTATGTTATATAAATTTTTTCGAGGAGTTGATCGTTTTTGGAGATATCTTTTTTTTTTTTTTTTTTTTTTTTTTTTCAGCTTTGAGAAAGTTGTAGTTTTCTCATTCAGGAATTTGTTAATTCGTGTCCATACATACAGAAAAGGAACTTCAGTCACATAGCAACCAGTTTTTGACTTCACTTTAACCTATGGTACTCCCTTATTTCATTTCTACTTACAAGGAAGCAAGTAATATACATTTTATTTGTCAGGTAAATATCTTTAATATACGACGTTTTAACCAAAATCGTCAGAGGCATTTTTTAGAAAATCAAAGTTTTCAAAAAAGTTCCATGTAAGGATAGTTTGAGGTGAGGGGGATTTTTCTCAAAATGTTCGTGTCGCATCCCTGGAAGAGGCTAAACTTAAATAGCAAGTTTGGTATTTTACCGACTTATCGTTTTTCAGTTATCGTGTTCAAAGACACACTGACACACATGCACGGACCTTTTTCTGAAAATACGTTTTTTTTTATACAGGGTAAAATCTCGGTATCGAATTTTTTGGTGGAGTGCAATACCTTCTCTATACACTATGTACATAGTTCGTATAGAGAAAATAAAAAACGGCCCTCGTATATCCATTACATCAAAGAAAGATTCGCAAGGAGATTGTCATAACCTCTTGAAGGAGATTAGAGATGGCGCGGCACTCCACGGCCAACTAGAAGGTTATGTATGTACAGCAGACCTTGTAAAATCTCGCAGTGCGAATTCATAGAGAACAGAAGCAGAATTCCTCCTCTTTGCATGCAACACAGGGATAAAGTTTGGAGTTTGCAAACCCTTGCGTGTTTCTATGTGAATGCTTACATTAAATAACATGAGTCCAAACTCTTGCGCTTGCATTTCATTGTGAATGTAGCATAAAACAGTGTCGAGAAACTCCCATGAGGCGTATATAAGTTTGAATTTGTGAGCAGCCTGTACTGGGATGATGTATGGAGCTCATTGTGTGTGCATTGCGGCCCACCCAAGTGTTTGGTTTAGCGCCTTGCTTTCGTCCAAGTGTTTGCAAAAGCCCTTTCTTGGCCCCGGGTATGGCGCCATGCGGTAACCCCCGGAAATTGATTGTCTGTAGCAGGCAAACACTTCAGAATACAGATAACCAACGACAGATCCGCTAAATGCAAATGTGCGCAATCAGAGCTTAGCATGGTCCGCTCTTCACAACTATCTTACATACAGGGTGGTTCATACATCCTGTTACAAACTTCTGATATTTTCAAATTGAAAACAAAGATCAGGAATAGCATGGCTCAGGTTGGAAGGGTGGAAAACTCGTAAGGTAGTTCATGGATTTGCCCATTTGCGGGCATCAGGAAGAGTGAATGCACATTTTGGCAGATTGCGTGCAGATGAAGGATGTTAGGGAAAAAGATTGCCGGAAGTATTTTTAGCTTAAAACAGACGAAGGGCAGCATTCTGGGATTTGATTCTAAACAGTCAAAACTGGCCAAGCCTGGGTACATACTTAATGGAAGTTGGTGCACTAAGAGATAAAATATTTTTTGTAGTGTTTAACGCACGCTTTAACTACTTATAGTACCGCAGGCGGTGACACTGATGATACATGAATGAAGATAGAGCACCGATGGAATGCGATGGCGGGGGAAACCGCAGAACCCGGAGAATACCATCCCCAGCGCTGCTTTGTCCACTACAAATCTCACATGCAGTCGCTTGGGATCGAACCCGGGCCGTCTAGGTGAGAGACGAGGCCAAAATATTTGTGTAAACATTCTATAAACTTATTTGGTGTTTCAGTAGCCTGTATGCATGTAGATGTAGCTGTGAAAGTAGTTTTCAGAGGCTATTCCCAGAAAATTCAAGATATACATTTGGTTCGTCAGGTAAATATCTTTAATATACGATATTTTAATAAAAATCGTTGGAGGTATTTTTGAGAAAATGAACATTTTCGAAAGTTCCATGTACAGGGTAGTTTGGGTGCGGGGATTTTTCTCAAAATCTTCGTGTCGCATCCAACTTTTCGTTTTTTGAGTTAGCGTTGTGAACACGGACACACACAGGGACCTTTTTCTGATAATTTTTGGGTTGGATACATGGGAGCCTAAAACATATATTTTCGGCACACAGTACGTGTAAGGTTGGTTTGTCACAGAACTGGACGATTTAACGGAGCAGATCAGATTTTTTGCATCTTGTCCATATAGGACATCCGTTATCGCTCGCTGACACTTTTCTTCCACTAGTGTAAATCCCAGCGTCTCGTCCTTACAAAACAGAATTGAATTATAGGATATTTCCGATGTCTGGCTCCAGTTACCGGAAATTAAGTTAGTGCCTGTGACTTGTGAGCCTGCCAACCACAGACTGACTGGAGTCATCGTGGACTGTCAGAGCTCCACTTTAGGAAGTCTTTCTTTAAAGGAGACCCTGTACTATATACCGCAAGTAGCGCTACCATATATTGACATAGCAATATCATACACTAAAAAACAACATTAAGACAACTACAACAATATCTGATGTGTTCCATTCACATGACTTTCTCTACATCTCTGCAACAAATTATTTTTATAAAGCTTATGCTTCTATTTACCTCATGCTAATCAAGAAAAAATTAGCAGAAATAGTCTTATTACTTGCTTCCTTGTAAGTAGAAGTGAAATAAGGGAGTACCATAGGTTAAAGTGACAGTCAAAAGCTGGTTGCTACGTGACTGATGTTCCTTTGTTTGTATGGACACGAGTTGACAAATTCTTGTATGAGAAAAGTGACTTTTTTAAAGCTGAAACGAATAACAAGGCATATCTAAAAAACGATCAACTCTACGAAGAAAATGAATATGGCATGAATTGTGTATGTTATCGTGATCTACATTTTTGTGTGATAAGTTTTTGTCCATCTCTTACGGTTTAACAGTTTTGCAAAATTCTGTAAAATTCATCCAGAATAACGTAGTCTTCAGAGTCTATTCCCAGAAAATTCAACTTACACAGTTTATTTGTCTTTAGTATATGACATTTTAATCAAAATCGTTAGAGCCATTTTTAAGAACATCAAAATGTTCTAAAAAAGTACCATGTAAAGGGTAGCTGGGGGTGGTGGGATTTTCTTGAAAATCTTCGTGTCGTATCCTTGCAAGATACCAAACTTAAATACCAAGTTTGGTATTTAACGGTCTTTTCGTTTTTGAGCTCTGCTGTCCACAGACACAAATGCACACACACGGACCTTTTTCTGAAGATGCTATTATTGGATTCAGGGGGACCCAAAACATGTATTTCCAATGAAATGTTGGTATCGAATTTTTGAGTGGAATGTAATACCTTCTCTATACACTAGGTACATAGTAGTGCAAAGAAAGTAATAAAAAGACAAATATATTGAAATAAGTAATTTAAATTTACAGCACAGAGTACACCTTCATAAATATACCATCTTATAATAGATCAATACACTTAAAAAAAACATTATACACATAATATAAAACCATAAGACAATGACCTAAGGATGTAAAACATTGTAGTCACTTTTGTTTAGCTATTCTTGTCCCTTCGCCCTCTTCTCAGCTGTCTTGCCTTAAGTATAACATTACCTAGCCCGTCCACGTCTTCCGTGCCTGCCAGTAGCGTCCAACATGCTTCTGCTCTTCCTCGTCGCAAATGGGATAGATTCTCATGCCATTCTCGTCAGTAGTTTTTGTGCTCCATACCTACCGAGTAGAGACGAACCTGTATTGGTGACTGCACGCGCCGCTGCAGCAAACTATGTTGTATATTACAATACTGTTTTACAGGTGATTAATGTCTTTGATAATAGTACATGATCGTCCGATATGACCAACCAGGTTAAAGGACGTTAAGCTACAAAAAAAAAAAAAAAAAAAAAAAAAAAAAATAGTACATGAATCAAGATTGTAAAACCTCTTGCTTCAAATGGAATGATACAGAAGAACTTTGTAAATAAATCTACGACAGTAACACATATTTGGAAACATCGAACCGATTGAAATATCTGTCGATGAACTTGTGCAAGCAATTAATCAGAGAACTGTTCTAGACCATGTGAAAAATAAACCAAAGACAGTATTTGGTAAAAATATCGGATTTTCAGAAATGCGTGAAATACGAAATATGTTGCTACGGAAAAATTGCGGATGGAGTATCGTACACAATAGTCGATGATGTGTCCTATTTCCGTTTTTCTCCAATCGTGTCGTGTGATGTGGAGCAAAGTTTTTCACAATATAATGGCAATCGGAGACGATTCACATTTGAGATTTTGCGAATGCATGTTCTTGTGCTTTGTAATCTATGAAATGAAACAAATAATCATGCTGATGACTTGTTGCAATTGGATGTATGTAAACATTAAAATTGTTAGTTACCGTAAATCAGTGGTATTTATGTTTACCTCAATCTCCTTCCACTGCTAGTGAAAACATCTCAGTCTACCACTGCCACATTTTCCTTCTATTAGTACACACTGCATTGTCAAAACATCACAAATATATACCATGCTGCACTATCTTCCATTTTGTCCCGCTATCGGTCCCCAATCTGCTTGAGACACCTCCAAACCATGGTTTTTGAACGCATCAACGGCTTCATCTGCAGACAAAAATCGCTGTCCACACCGCTTTGTCCACCAACCGTTGGTTGGGGTTGAACCCAGGTCGTCTAGGTGAGAGCCGAGTGACCTAACATGGCCTAAGTTTTGGGTGGAGTGCAATACCTTCTCTACCTATCATGACTATGTAGAGAAAGTAAAACATGTTTATGTTTGGGTCCAGCGAACCCCAAAACATGCATTTCCTGTGAAATCTAGGTTATGAATTTCTGGGTGGAATATAATACCTTATCTACCCACTATGTACATTGTAATGAGCAAAAGAAGTGAATTGAATAACACTATGTGTAACCATATGCGCGGGAAGAAGGTCTTAACCCCGCGCGGCAAATTCCGCTCCAGAAAGCTGGTGGATGCGGTCCGCTATCAAGATTAAATGTAAAGCAGGAAGAAAGGAAAGTAACATATGTATATGGGGTGGCGTAAATTCTTATTTTCTTGATTATTAAATTTTTCCTGCCTGGCTTCCAACAAGAAGACACAGCTCCGGTTATTACGTACACAGATGTAACACGCCATTACGTCCCTTGGGTCTTTTCATAAGACGAGCGTCTGCTTTGGTTAACACAGGAGGATATTGTGGAGCTTGTATTACACGAATATAGTTACTTATGACGTAAGAGCGTAAAGTTTGATTCCAGAGCGAATCACGCGAGAATAAAAAAAATCTGATGTGTTCCATTCACATGACTTTCTCTACATTTCTGCAAAAAAAATATTGTGAAAAAGCTGCTTCTATTTACTTCATCCTAATTGTGAAAAAATTAGCAGAAATAGCTTGCTTCCTTGTAAGTAGAAGCGAAATAAGAGAGTACCATAGGTTAAAGTGAAAGCCAAAAGCTGGTTGCTATCTGACTGAAGTTCCTTTGTTTGTGTGTACAGGAGTTGATAAATTCCTGTATGAGAAAAGTTTTTTAAAGCTGAAACTAAAAACAAGGCTTAAATTAAAAACGATCAACTCCACGAAATATATATATATATATATATATATATATATATATATATATATATATATATATATATATATATATATATATATATATATATATATATATAACATAAATTGTGTGTTTTAATGTGCTCTACATTTTCTGTGTGATAAGTTTTTGTCCATCTCTTACGGTTAAGCAGTTATGCAAAATTCTGTAAAATTCATCCAGAATAAAGTAGTCTTCAGAGGTTACTCCCAGAAAATCCAAGATATACACTTTATTTGTCAGGTAAATATCTTTAATATATGACATTGTAATCAAAATCGTTTGGGCAATTTTTTGAGAAAATCAAAATTTTCGTAAAAAGTTTTATGTAAACGGTACTTGGGTTGAGGAGATTTTCTTGAAAATCTTTGTGTCGCATTCTTGGAAGATACCAAACCTAAATACCAAAATTGTCTTTTAACAGTCTTTTCGTTTCTGAGCTGTGCTGCCCACAGACACACACGCACTCACACTCACAGACAGACCCACATGGACATTTTTCTAAAAAGTTTTTTTTTGATTCAGGGGTCTCAAAACATGTATTTCCGGTGAAATCTCGGTATCGAATTTTTGAGTGGAGTGCCATACCTTCTCTATACACTGTACATAGTACATGTAGAGAAAGTAAAAAAGCATATCATACAATGATTTTTCTACGTGAACTTTGTGATATTAAAAGAAAAGCAACGAAAGGTGAAATAAATTTGAGGTTAAGTTTGAGCCATTCCCCAAGTTGGTTATTTATTCCGTGATGACAATACGGTTATAGCATGTATGATATGCGAGCGTAAAGTTCCTTTTTGATTCTCGATTGTTTCACAATATTCCCGCCCGAATCAAAAACCATAACTTTACGCTCTTACATCAGAAATAACTATTGTTTAAGCTAAAACGTATTTGTTTACATAATATTTCTGGCATATTCTTTTTTTAATTTCTTTAGCTGCTGCGAAACAGAATCAAATTTACTAGCTGCTAAATCCCGAAAAGTTTATGAGACACAATTTATGAAGTGGTGTCTGTTGATGTATACACACTAATATCGTAAAGTTGCAACAAAATTACTTTACGTTTGCTGCACTTCTTTGCGCGTGGATTCCGTAAAAATCAAGTTTGCGATCTGAAATGAGCTCGTAAACTACTCAATTACACACGGTCCTATAAAAAATTCTTTATGGGTCTTAAAGTTGAGTAGATTTACTTTGAAAGGCCATACAATCAGACAAATAACATATAGGTTCCATTCACAAGTTCTCTACCTATTTTTCAACAAACTATTGCTACAAAGCCTTACCATTTTTCAGAGATTCGAAATTTTTTAAACTTTTAGCATATTAAGTGTAATTAATTACATGAAAACATTCGTATTCATCCCTGGAAGACACTAAACTTAAGTACCAAGTTTTGAATTTAAAAGAAATAGACGTTTTGAGATCCCCTGTATCAAAATAAAGCATTTTTAGAAATGGTCCGTGTGTAAGGAGAGAGCATAGCTCAAAAAACGAAAAGTACGCCAAATATCAAACTCGTATTTAAGTTTAGTATATTCCAAGGATGCAACACGAAGATTTTTAAGAAAGCGCCCCAATCCCAAACTACTTATATGGAACATTTTTCTAAAATGTTTATTTTCTCAAAAATGGCTGTAATGATTTTTATTAAAATATCGCATATTAAAGATAACTACCTGACAAATAATATGTATACTTTGAATTTTCTGGGAATAGCCTCTAAAGACTACTTGATTCCGGATCAATTTTACGGAATTTTGCATAGCTGCTATACCGTAAGAGATACACAAAAACTTACCGCACAAAAAATGTAGAGCCCATTAAAACACACAATTTATGTTAAATAATTTTTTTCGTGGAGTTGAACGTATTCCTTGTTTTTGGTTTCAGCTTTAAAAAACCTATACTTCTCTCATACAGGATTTTGTCAACTCCTGTCCATACAAACAAAGGAATTTCAGTCAACCAGCTTTTGACTATCACTTTAACCTATGCTGCTCCCTTATTTTGCTTCTACTTACAAGGAAGCAAGTAATAAGACTATTTCTGCTAAATTTTTGCTCGATTAGCGTGAAGTAAATAGAAGCATAAGCTTTTTAACAATAATTTGTTGCAGAGATGTAGAGAAAGTGATGTGAATGGAACATATCAGATTTTTTAGCATTAGGGGTCTCAAAACACACATTTCTGGTGAATATATGGTATCGAATTTTTGGGTAGAATACAAATCTTTGTTTATTTATAAAGAAAAGCATATATAGAAGTACAACGTTTTCAATGAACAATATTGTAGAAGAACGGGGTGAGAAAGTCATTTGAATGTAAGACGCTAACATACATTTCTCTTCGTCTCACAAACTACTAGCATACAGTATCCCGATATTTCAAATGTATTCTGTTGTTTAACCTGTGACGTAATTTGTGTGGCTATCAGCGAAACGAGAGAGTTGTATGAAGTTGTTGACGGGAAAGGGAACGGGAACGTTTGATCTTCAAGAAACCAAGTTCTTGTTCTGCTGTAACGGACTTGCAAATTTGAAGAATCATATCGTTCAAGGATGCTACGGAAACTGTTGATACTGAAACCGCTCCGCCGGAAGCACAAGAGCGAGCAGTTAATTCTGTAAATGCGAACCTCTAGAATTTTGGCCGTCTTCGTAAGTTCACTAGCATTATAGATGTTTTACTTTCTCTAGAGTGTATGCACAGTGTACATGTTACATACAGAAGATGTTGTAATCCACAAAAAAAATTCCATACCCATGTTTCTACGGAAATACATATTTTAAGCCCCCCCCCCCGAATCCAATAAAGGCAGTTTTGGAAAAAGAACAGTGTATATGTGGTCTGCGGTTTTGGCGTTTAAGTTTAGTATCTTCCAAGGATGCGACACGGAGACTTTGAAAAAATTTCGCTACCCTTATGGAAGCTTAGAGAAGGTATTGCATTCCACCCAAAAATTAGATACCGAGATTTCATCGCAAATATATATTTTGGTTCCCCTTGGATCCAAAAAAGGCATTTTCAGAAGAAGGTTCATGTGAGTGTGTGTATCTGTGGACTTGGTATTTATGTTTAATATCTTCCAGGGATGCAACATGACTCTACCCTTTACATGGAATTTTTTTCGATAATTTTGATTTTCTCAAAAATGGCTGTAACGATTTTGATTAAAATATCGTATAATAAAGACAATTATCTAAGAAACCAAATGTATATTTTGAATTTTCTGGGAATAGTCTCTGAAGACTAACTTATTATGGGTGTATTTTACGGAATTTAGCGTAAGTGCTAAACAGTAAGAGACGGGCAAAAACTTACCACACAAAAAATGTAGTGCACATTAAAACACGCAATATATGTTGTATACATTTTTTCGTAGAGTTGGTCGTTTTTGAGCTGTTCCTTGTTTTTGGTTTCAGCATTGAAAAACTTGAATTTTCTCATACAGAAATTTTTCAACTCGTGTCCATGCAAAGGAGCTTCAGTCACATAGCAACCAGCTTTTGACTATCACTTTAACCCTTGGTACTCCCTTATTTCGCTTCTACTTACAATGAAGCAAGTAATAAGACTATTTCTGGTAATTTTTCTTGATTAGCATGAATTAAATAGAAGCATAAGCTTCTGAAGCATACTTTGTTACAGAATGGGTAGAGAAACCGAATAGAAGGTGTCGGAATCCTTAAGCACTTAAAAGCGCATTTGGAGAAGGAAATGTAATTCTAGGATTAAGGATATATTTGTGTGTCCACTAGGACGAGGAAAAGATCCCGAGGGAATTGGAGGACACTAAGATCTCTAACCTGTGGCTTTTCGTAATTGCTTTTTCTATCTGGACGATTAATTTTCTGTGGCATTTGTCTCCCGCCGTTGGATACTCCTCTTGTGCTAAGTTACTCCGCAATTAAGAACCTGGTCCACTTGCCTTCGTTCATTTCGAAAAGTACCATGCACATAGTGTAGAGACAAGGTATTGTATTGCACACAAAAATTTCATACCGAGATTTCATTGGAAATACAGGTTTTCGGTTTCTGATGTGCTGCATTCACATGACTTTCCGTCCATCTTTGTAACAAGTTATTGTTAATAATAAGTTTATTCTTCTATCTGCTTATCGTATAACCTACTTCCTTTATAAGTAGAAGGGAAATAAGTGAATACACTAGGCTAAACCGACAGTCAAATGTTTTAAAATGTGGTTGCTATGAAATTTAAATCAATATCTTGTAAACGGCCAACCCCACAAAAAATGTATATGACATAAATTGTGTCTTTTGTCGAGCTAAACATTTTTTGTGTATCTCTTGTGGTTTAGCAGAATAAAGAGGTCTTTGGATGCTATTCTCAGAAAATTCAAGATTTACATTTTATTTGGCATGTAAATATCTTAAATATTAGAGATTTTAGTCAAAATCATTATAGCCATATTTGAGAAAAAAAAAATTTCATATTTTTTCCATGTAAAGGGTAGTTTATGGAGGGGAGATTTTCTTAACAGTCTTTTTGTTTTTTAGCTATGCTGTCCAAACCCGGCGGAGGACGATGGATTTTTCCAGGTGTAAAAATCGTCAGCATGACTTCCTTCGGAAGAGAAGCAAAGCCGTGGGTCCCGTTCCCGATTTACGGCACGTAAAAGAACCTCAAGCCTGATAGAGAGGCCTCTGAGCAAAATTAAGCGGTCTTTCACGCCCAGGATAGAATGGGACGCTGAGAACCACAGTGGTTAAAGAGCGTCCATAAATAACACGCCATTTCATTTTCACTAACGCGCGCGCGCGCACACACACACACACACACACATTTTTCCAAAAGTTTTTTTTTTCATTCATGGGACCCAAAAGGTGTATTTCTGTTGAAACCTGGTAATGATTTTCTGGGTGCCATACAACACCTTGTCTGTATGTACATACTACGTGTAGAGAAGAAAGCAAAAGGATCCGTGGACAGCACAGCTTAAAAACGAAAATACCGTTAAATACCAAACTTGGTATTTAGGTTTAGTATCTTCCAAGGATGCGGCACGAACATTTTCAACAACAATCTCGGTCCTGCAAATTACTCTTTACATGGAACACTTTTTGAAAATTTAATATTTCTCAAAAATTCTTCAAACGCTTTTGATTAAAATACCGTATATTGAACATATTTGCTTCCCAAATAAAATGAATTTTCTGGGAATAGCCTCTGAAGACTATTTTATTCTGGGTGAATTTAACGGAAACTTGCATAACTGCTAAACGGTAAGAGATAGACAAAAAGGTACATAATAAATATGTATACCACATTAAAACACACAATTTATGTTATATACACGTTTTTCGTGCAGTTGGTCGTTTTTAAGATATTCCTTGTTACCGGTTTCAGTTTTAAAATTCTCATACGGGAATGTTTCAACTCGTGTCCATACAAACAAAGGAACTTCATTCACATAACAACCAGCTTTTGACTATCACTTTAACATATGGTACTCCCTTGTTTCGCTTCTACTTACAAAGGAAGCAAGTAATAAGACTATTTCTGCTAATTTTTTCTCGAATAGCATGCAGTAAATAGAAGCATAAAATTTTAACAATAATTTGCTACAGATAAGTAGAGAAAGTCATGTGAATTGCCTGTGCAGCCTTCACTACTCTTTTCTGGTTACTGGAAATGCCTCCCATGAAGATATTTCTTCAGTTTAGGGTATACAATAAAGTCACGCGGGGCTGAGTCCGGGTTGTATGGAGGGTGAGGCATACACTTCTCATTGCATATTCAGTATCAACACTTGTAATATGCAGGCGTACATTATCATGGTACAGCGTCGAGCCTCTTTCACGGATATGTGGTCTCTTGCGTCTGATATGTACATCCCTATAATATTGCCCAGTTATTGATGCGTGTATATGCTGATAAACCATTCCCTGAATATCAAAAATAGTATGTGTTCCATTCACATGACTTTCTCTACATTTCTGTACCAAGTTAGCGTTAAAAAGCCCCTACAGACAGACATTATACATATATAGGCAGTGTCCTGGAGTTTGTATCATATAGTTATCAGCCTGGTTAATTATGTATATGTACCTTTCCCTCTAATTCTACATTTTTACACACTACCAACTTAATCTGTTTATCTCTTATATAAATTACCTCATCACTTCTATTATTAAGACTCTCTTTCTTTGATGATTTTCCTCCCCAATTTCTCTCTTACCTTCCCTGTAGAATACCCAGTTGTTTCAGAAATTCTTTCTTATTGTTCCCAAAAGTAAATCCAAATATATTAATCTGATCAGTAGAATTTGTAAAAATGTTCAATAAAGTTGGTACTGAAATACTGTAGTGGTATAAGATTCAGTATCCCGTCCCTAAGGCTGAGAATAAACGTCAACTATGTTTTCAGGCGAGGGCATTGTGTACATGTTTGGACTCTAAAGGAAAGCCTATCGTTTATTAACCAGGAATGTGTTGTGTAGACCAATACCTGACCATCGGCTGCGCCCGGGCTCTTACATTTTAGATATAAGTTTACCCTTCTTCCGGCCTCACAAAGGAGCAAGACCCACTTCAGAATAAAGAAACCTTCCTGGTCCTTTTTGGGCTGCATCGACCGGACGGAAATTTGACATAGAGAAGAAAGAAAGAGACGGTGTGGGAGAAACTGGTGGTTGAACCGCAGTGTTTTGGTGAATAACCTTTCAATACCACGTAGCTGAAGAGAATTTCTCAGCGGCAGTCGCACGTTCGATTCCCGGTAACTGCCCAAAGTGACCCCCGGTTTTTTTTTTTCGGCGTTTCCTTGAGTTGACATGCGAATACTAGCGTAAGATATTATAGGTTTGCCTAAGGTCTTATAGATTATATATCTATTTCCCGAAATTCATCTTCATCACACCGGAACTAGTTCCAATATTTACATAAATAGATGTAAATATAGAGAGACACAAAATTCCTTTGAGGCATTATCATTAAATCTATTTAACAGACTCAGTAGCAGCACTAAATCTCTCTCCACTGAATTTTTTAAGAGGTCAGTGAAGCGCACTTTGATTTTAAATCCATTTTATTGTCTGGATGAATTTTATGACACTGCCAATTGTTTTTTATATTACTTGTAATTGAAGTTGCTGCACAATGTACTTTGTTCTCGCAAATAAACCTTTCTATAGTCCCTGTATGTTTCTGTACTATGATTCGTTTAAAACTGTTGCTATCAATACTTATTGGTAAAAGTTTTTAATGATAACTGATAAACTTGTTGAAACAAACACAAATTTTTCTATGGATTAGCTGTAATTTTAAATACCATATATACCTATTTTCAAAGAATTTTTTAAAGTTTTTAATATTTTCTTGGATAACATGTTTTTGCAATTAATGAGAAAAAATCTGAGGTGCTCATTTCACATGCCTTTCTCTGTATTTCTGCAACAAATTATTATTAAAAAGCTTATGGTTCTATTTACTTCACGCTAATCGAGAAAAAATTAACAGAAATAGTCTTATTACTTACTTACTTGTAAGTAGAAGCGAAATAAGGGAGTACCAAAGGTTAAAGTGATAGTCAAAAGCTGGTTGCTGTGTGACTGAAGCTCCTTTGTTTGTATGGACAGAGTTGACACATTCCTGTATGAAAAAAGTGTAAGTTTTTCAAAGCTGAAACCAAAAAACAAGGAATACTTAAAACAAGATCAAGTCCAAGAAAAAAATGTATACAACATAAATTATGTGTTTTAACGTGCTGTACATTTTTTGTGCGGTTTAGCAGTTATGCAAAATCTTGTAAAATTCACCCAGAATAAAGTAGTCTTCAGAGGCTATTCCCAGATAATTCAAGATATTCATTTTATTTGTCTGGTAAATATCTTTAATATACAATATTTTTATTAAAATCGTTATAGCCATTTTTAAGAAAATCATTGGCCGCAACGTGGCCGAGTGGTTAGACCACTCGACTCTCACCTAGATGGCCGGGGTTCGATCCCAAGCGACCGCATGTGAGATGTGTGGTGGACAAAACGGCGCTGGGGCGGGTTTTCTCCGGGTACTCCAGGTTCCCCCACCATCGCATTCCACCGGTGCTCCATCATCATTCATGTATCATCAGTGTCACCGCCTGCGGTGCCATTAGTAGTTAAAGCGGGTGTTAAACACTACCAAAAAAATTTAAGAAAATCAAAATTTTCGAAAAAAGTTCCATGTAAAGGTCCCCCCTTGAAAATCTTCGTGTCGCATCCTAGGAAGATTCCAAACTTAAATACCAAGTTTGGTATTCAACGGTTTTTTCGTTTTTGAGCTATGCTGTCCACTGTCATACACAGACACACACACACACACACGCGGACCTCTTTTCTTAAATGCTTTTTTACTTTCTCTAAACGTACTATGTACATAATGTATAGAGAAGGTATTGCATTCCACCCAAAAATTCGATACCGAGGTTTCACCGCAAATACCTGTTTTGGGTCCCCCCTGAATCCTAAAAAGCAGCTTTTACAAAAAGGTCCGTGTGTCTGTGGACAGCATAGCTCAAAAACGAAAAGTCCGTTAAAAACCAAATTTGGTATTTAGGTTTGATATGTTCCAATGATGCGACACGAACATTTTCAAGAAAATACTCCCACCCCCAACTACCCTTTACATGGAATTTTTTCCGAAAACCTTGATTTTCTAAAAAATGGCTCTAATGATTTTGATTAAAATATCGCATATTACAGATATTTACCTGGCAAATAAAATGTATATCTTGAATTTACTGGGAATATCCTCTCTGAAGACTACTGTATTCTAGAGGAATTCTACGGAATTTTGTATAACTGCTAAATCGTAAGAGATGGAAAAATACTTAAACCACAAAAAATTTAGAGCACATTAAAATACACAATTTATGTCATATACATTTTTGCCGTGGAGTTTATAGTTTTTTAGCTATTCCTTGTTTTTGGATTCAGCTATGAAAAATTTGTACTTTTCTCATACAGAAATTTTTCAACTCGTGTCCATACAAACAAAGGAACTTCAGTCACATAGCAACCAGCTTTTGACTATCACTTTAACCTATAGTACTCTCTTATTTGGCTTCTACTTATAAAGAAACAGAATACTATTTCTGCTAATTTTTTCTCGATTAGCATGAAGTAAATAGAAGAATAAGCTTTTTAATTTTAATTTGTTACACAGAAGTAGAGAAAGTCATGCGAATGGATCACATGAGATTTTTTGGCCTAAGGGGATCCTAAACATTTATTTCCGGTGAAATCTCGACATCGAATTTTTGGGTGCAATACAATACCTTCTCTATACACTGTACATAGTACGTGTAGAGAAATTAAAAAACATCCAAGCATTCGCTTTGCCAATCAAGGTAAACCACGTAAAGCCCATAGGCCAAATGATCGACCCAGGAATCAAACGCAGTGCTTCACTCTGTTACATTTTAGAAGACCAGCTTCATGATTTAATGAAAACAGCGACCGGAAGGTCTGCCGACCTCCATCCATTCAATTAGAGAACACGGTAGTAACAGCCAAGCCCATACAATATTCAGGTAAACAATGCAATCCACTTCTTCTGGGAATATATACAAATAAACAAGTATGAAAGTGCAACGCCTTGGGCAAAACAAGTTTAATATTCTTTATGGAGACAATGTTTTTCTACTTCGCCTACAGCAGTTCAAACTATGAGGTTTACCACAACCCCAGGGCATTCAAAAAGTACCAGGGTCGTTCAATAAGCCCTTAGAAAATCCAAGAAATCACACTCATGCATCGAAAAAAGTTTGTATTTAGTAACCGTCGTCTCTTACTAGATGGCAGTTAAAGTTTCAGCTATATCCATCAAGTGGTTTCGTTGCTATAGGCGATTGATTCAATTGATTCGTGCGGTGATTAAACACTTCTATTTAAAAGACTTAACATCGAAAGAGATAAAAGCCGAATTGGATGAAGTTCATGGCACATCTGCTCCTGCGTTTGCAACATTTTTCAATTGGATAAATGAATTTAAACGTGGCTGTACATCCACAAATGATGAACATCGTGCCGGACATCCAGTAGAAGTGACTTCCTCAGAAGTTATTGACAAAATCCAGGATATGGTTTTGAGTGACTCGCGAATCAAAGCTCGCGAAACAGTAGAGGCCACAGGCATATCTGTGTAGTGTTCTCAATGTAGAATAAACACAACCGTGTGATTGATTCGGAAGCTGGTTTGACACTTTTCCGTCGTAAGCCTGGCGGTTTTCTGCATTGATGTATAACTAAATGAAACATGGATACACGTCAGAGTCAAAATTAGATTCCAACAGTGGGTTTTGAAGTCTTCGAAGAAGGCAAAGGATTTTTGGGATGCACGCGAAAGCATCTACATTGGTTACTTGCAGAAAGGAAGAACGATAAATGGAGAGTATTATACATCGTTATTACTGCGGTTCAACGGAGAAATAAAAAAAAAAGACTCATCTGGCAAAGAAAAAAGATTCCCTTCCATCATAAGAATGCAACAGTGCACACCTGCGCAGTATCGATGACGGAAAGTGTAGAAATAAGGTTCAACTTACTACAGCATCCAACGTATTCACCAGATTTGGCCCTCAGTGATTTTCTTTTTTTTTTTTTTTTTTTTTATATATTTCCAATCTTGAAAACGAGGCTCGGCGGAAAACGATTCACGTCTAACCAAGAGGTCATCTCCCAAACAGGTGCCCATTTTGAGGACCTTCCGAAATCCTATTTTTGGAAGGCTTTTAACAGTTGATAAAATGCTGGGAAAAGTGTGTCGAGCTAAAGGGAGATTATGTTAAAAAATAAAATAAAAAACAATCATCCAAAAATAATTTCTTTTTCTTTTTTTGAGCACCTATTAATCTCCCCAGGTATATTCTTACTACATAGTGTATAGAGAAGGTGTTGTATTGCAACCAAAAATTCACTACCGAGTTTTCTCCGGAAATTTATATTTTGGGACTCGCTCAACCCATAAAAGCATTTTTGGAAACATGCCCTGTGTATGTGTCTATAGACAGTATAGCTCAAAAACAAAAAGTCACTTAAATACCAAGTTCAGTACCTTCGAAGGATGCGACAAGAAGATTTTCATGAAAACTCCCCCCCCCCAACTACCCTTTATATGGAATATTTTTCAAACATTTTGATTTTCTCAGAAATCGCTCTAACGATTTTGAATTAAAATTCCGAATATTAAAGTTATTCACATCACAATATTTGGAACAACTTCTGTAGCGCCCTTTATTCTGGTTGAGTTTTGCATCAAAGTTAAGAGATGGGCACAAAAATGTTGATTTCGTTAAAACGCGATTTATTTTCGTTGCAGAGTTAACCATTAAAAATTTTAGAGTTTTAAAATAGTTACACATTTCCCACACAAAGACCCGGATTTCAACCACATTTTGAAACATTTGACTGTCACTTATTTCCCTTCTACTTACAAGGAAGCGGGCAATAAGTAAATTTCTGTTAACGTTTATCTCAATTAGCATGAAGTAGATAGAAGAATAAGGTTATTAACAATAATTTGTACCTCTCCCCTCTCACCAAGGGGACCATGTGGGATATGTGGTGCACTAACTTACATCTGGCTGTTTTTTTCAGGGTTCTCCGGTTTCCCCCGCCATACATTCTAACTATAGCTTCATATCATTCCAGTCACTGTCCACTTCTTCAGTTTCATACAAGATATCGGGCTGATCATCCATCCTGGCTTCTCTCTGATCCAGAAAGGGAATCTGATCCCTGGCGCCGGTTTATACGTCCTTGTACGTCTTACATACGAGAGCAGTAAATAGAGAAATTAGGATGAATTTGTCCCATAATAGGTACAGAATATAATCTGAAGGTATAAAGTAATATTTTTATATTTAGCCATTTTATATTGGTTTTGTTATTTCCTATCTGGTGAGTGTCTTCTATCTCAGTGTAAAGTACGAGGGTCGGCTGATAAGTCCCGGGCCTCACACAGTTAGACGGTAGCATCGTATAGTTTAACTCTAGACTAGCTTGTATCCATAGCTACAGGTCAGTAGCTTGTTTAGTTTTCCAATGACAGAATTTTAAACAAGACAACTTTACAGTTTTCACGAAAATGGAGCATTTGGAAAAACGAACAGTGATTAAATACTTCCATTTGAAAGGCTTAACGCCTAAAGAAATCAAGGAGGAAATGGACAGTACATTGAAAGACTCTGCCTTTCATATTCAATGATTAAAAGGTGGGTTGCACAGTTTAAAATGGGACGTACGAGCACTAGTGATGAGCCTCGCTCTGGACGCCCTGTAGAAGTGACAACTCCAGAGATCATTGAAAAAATTCATCGTTTGGTACTGGAAGACCGCAGATTAAAGTTGTTTGAGATAGTAGAGGTTCTAAACATATCAAAAGAACGTGCAGGTAATATTTTAAGTAATGTTTTGGGCTTTCACAAGGTCTGTGCAAGATGGGTGCCGCGTTTGTTGACACCTGATCAAAAGTTGCAAGGAAAAACTGTTTCTGTTAAGAATGTGGAGCTCTACCGTAAAAATCCCAGTGATTTTTTGAGACGGCTTATTACCATGGATGCAACTTGGATACATCACTACACTCCAAAAAGTAAATCATAGTCAAAACAATGGATTGCGCCAGGTGAACCAACTCGAAAAAAGCAAAGTCAATTTTGTCAGCTAACAAGGCTATGGCGCGAGTTTTTTGGAAAGCGCAGGGAATTATTTTTACTGAATACTTGGAAAAGGGTAAAAGTGTCACTGGTGACTACTACGCAGGCTTACTGCAACTTTTGAGGGATGAGGTGAAAAGACAAAGACCTTATTTGACAAAAAAAAAAATGTTTCATCACGACAATGCTCCAACCCATTGATCAGTCATTGCAATGGGAAAAAATTGCGAATTAAAGTTCGAATTACTTGAACATCCACCCTATTCACCAGATCTAGCACCCAGTGACTAATACCTGTTCCCAAACCTCATACATTTCTTGGCGGACGAAGATTTCACAGCAACGAGGAGGTCATTGATGCGGTAAACAGCTGTTTTGAGGACCTTGATAAATCGCACTACAGAGATGGTTTAGTTAAATTGGAACATCGATATGACAAATGTATTAGCCTTTCTGGAGATTATGTTGAGAAATAAAGCCAAAAGAATGTTTAAATGCAGTTTTCATTGAGAGACCCGGGACTTATCAGCCGACCCTAGTATTTACAATAAAGATTGTTTATTTGGGGAACTTTGAGGTAATGAGAAACATGGCAGGGTTTGCCTCATCGACAGTTCCACTCCTACATCTCGTGACGTCATGCTCGTATCCTGAACAAAACTTGCTGCAAGATGTGACGCCCAAGTTTGCAGCCTCTGTACCAAGTTATTATGTGAAGCAAGAGAAGGTCAACTCTTGCCATTCTACTGGTTACAGCACTCTCACACTATTGTTCTAAATTTAATTAATTTCTCATCAAGCCACGTGACGTGTGAAGCAGGCATTTCGCAGTTCCCGACTCCATTACGACTGACCACCATCAGCTGGTGTTTTCATATTTTTCCCTGGTCGATAAACAAATAGGTGAGCTAATATATAATGTTATAACTTTCCATTTCAGTCCGTTTAATCATATTTCTTGACTTCGTGTTAAACTTCGTGGTCTAGTGGTTATCTCTTAATACTGCCGGTAATCGTGGCGTAGGGCATCGTGGGCTCGAGTCCCACCTTGGCCATGGGTGTTTGTAAACGTGTTTATGTGTAAGTAAAATCAAAATTGTTAACAGAGCAAATGTAGGAAGCTGGAATAAAGGATAAAAGGGGAAAAATCTTGTGCTCCATTCACACGATTTTCGCAGTATCTCTGTAACATGTTACAAACCTTATGCTTCTATTTACTTCATGCTAATTGAGAAAAAATTAGCACAAATATTCTTATTACTAGCTTCCTTGTAAGTAGAAGCGAAATAAGGAAGTACCATAGGTTAAAGTGATAGTCAAAAGCTGGTTGCTATGTGACTGGAGTCCCTTTGTTTGTATGGACAGGAGTTGGCAAATTCTCGTATGAGAAAAGTAAAGTATTTTAAAACTGAAACCAATAACTCCTCGAAAAAACTGTATATAGCATAAATTGTGGGTTTTAGCATGATCTATATTTTTGTCTATCTTTTAAGTTTTACAGTTATGCAAAATTCAATAGAAGTCATTCAAAATAAAGAGGTCGTTAGAAGCTATTCCCAGAAAATTCAAGATAAACATCTTATTTGGCATGTAAATATCTTGAGTATAAAGGATTTTAATCAAAATCGTTAGTGCCATTTTTGAGAAAATCAAAATTTTTGAAATTTTTTCCACGTAAAGGGTAGTTTAGTGTGGGGGAAATTTCTTGTAACTCTTCGTATCGCATCCTTGAAAGTTACCAAACTTAAATACCAAGTTTGGTATTTAACGGTGTTTTCGTTTTTGAGCTATGCTGTTCACAGACACAAACACACACACACACGCACGCACTAACCCACCCCACACGAGGTAGAGGAAGTATTGTAGTGCACCCAAAATTTCGATAACGAGATTTCACCGGAAATACATATTTTGGGTTCCCCTGAATCCAAAACAAAAATCATTTTTGGAAAAAGGTCCATGTGTATGTTTGTGTTCAGCCTAGCTCAAAAGCGGAAACTCCGTTATATACCAAACACGAAGATTTACAAGAAAAATACCCCACCCCAACTACTCTTTACATGGAAAAATTTAGGAGATTTTTTACTTTCTCAAAAATGGCTGTAACAATTTTGATTAAAACCTCTTATATTTAAGATATTTACATGAAGAATACAATTTATATATTTAATTTTCTGGGAATAGCCTCTAAAGGCTACTTTATTCTGAATGAATTTTGCTGAATTGTGTACAACTGGTAAACCGTAAGAGATAGCTAAAAACTTATATAACAGAATTTGTAGAGTTCGTTAAATTACGCAATTTATGTAATATACATTTTTTTCGTGAGGTTGACGGTTTTTGAGATAATCGCGCTATTAGTTTCAGCTTTAAAATACTTTTGTTATAGGGAAAGTTGTCAACTCCTGTCCATACAAACCAGGGAACATCAGTCACATAGCAACCAGCTTCTGGCTTTCACTTTAACCTATGGTACTCCCTTATTTCGCTTCTACTTACAAGGAAGCAAATAATAAGGCTATTTCTGCTAATGCTTTCTCGATTAGCATGAAGTAAATACAAGACTAAGCTTTTTAACAATAATTTGTCGACGAGATGTAGAGAAAGTCATATGAATGGAACACATCAGGGAGCCAGAAACACGTATTACCGGTGAAAACTCGGTATTGAATTTTTGGGTGTAATAGTCCCGTTGAGTTCTGCAACTCTTTTAATGTACACGTCATCTGGTAGAACATGCTATTACCAGATGTGCAGATTCACGATGGAACATGTGACGCCGACTCTTGAAGGGGAGGGGGTTGAGCTCTAGTACAAAGGTTATTCACGTCGCGTTGCTCCAAATTCGGATTAAGATATAAATTGAAATGGTGTTTGTCCCAACTCGGAGGATTAAATTAACATTCATCAGTGCGAGCCGAAGCTTTGTGTCAAAACGGCAATGTCACAAGTGATTTGTAGTATTGATAGAAAACTTGTTTATATAACCTGCCTTTTTATGTCTGTCCGTATTTCCACAATCCCACGCTTCACCAAAACCTGCGTCACAGCCACTCGTTCACTTTATAAAACTTTCTGCGTAATAAAATCCGACATTTATTAATTTTACCTGCTCTAGCACTTACAATATATTTAGAAAGTATTGCATTCCAACCAAAATTTTGATACCGAGTTTTCACCGTAATATTACCTATCTTGGGATATTTGAATATCACGAGGTGCGTTCAATAAGTCCTTAAACAATCTGAGACTTCACTCACATGACTTTCTCTACATCTCTACAAGAAACTATTGTTAAGCTAATCGAGAAAAATTAGCAGAAATAAACTTAAAACTTGCTTCCCTGTAAGTAGAAGCGAAATAAGGGAGTACCATAGGTTAAAGTGATGGTCAAAAGTTCGTTATTATGTGACTGAAGTTCCTTTGTTTATAGGGACAGGAGTTGACAAATTCCTGTATTAAGAAATGTATGTGTTTCAAAGCTGCAACCAAAAACAAGGAATATCTCAAAAACGATCAACTCCACGAAAAAAATGTATGCAATATAAATTGTGTGTTTTAACGTGCTCTATAATTTTTGTGTGGTAAGTTTTTGTCCATGTCTTACGGTTTGCCAGTTATGCAAAATTCCGTAAAATTCATCCAGAATAAAGTAGTCTTCAGAGGCTATTCCCAGAAAATTGAAGGTATGTATTTTATTTTTCAGGTAGATATGTTTAATATACGATATTTTAATCAAAATCGTTAGAGACATTTTTAAGAAAATAAAAAAATTCGAAAAAAGTTCAATGTAAAAGGTAGTTTGGGGTGTGGGGATTTTCTCAAAATCTTCGTGTCGCATCCCTGGAAGATACTAAACATAAATACCAAGGTTGGTATTTTACCGACTTTTCTTTTTTGATTTATCGTGTTCACAGACACACGGACACACACATACACACACATGGACGTTTTTCTGAAAATGCAGGGGACCCTAAAACATATATTTTAGGTGAAATCTCGATTTTAATTTTTGGGTGGAATGCAATACCTTCTCTATACACTATATGCATAGTACGCGTAGAGAAAGTAAAAATTCAAGAAATTACACTCGTAGCATTTAAAAAAGTTTGTATTTAGTAACCGTCGTCTCTTACTAGATGGTAGTTAAAGTTTCAGCTATATCCATCAAGTGGTTTCGTTGCTATAGGCGATTGAATCAATTGAAGACTTAACACGGAAAGAGATAAAAACCGAGTTGGATCAAGTTCATGGCACATCTGCTCCTGCGTTTGCAACAATTTACAATTGGATAAATGAATTTAAACGTGGCCGTACATCCACAAATGGTGAACATCGTTCCGGACGTCCAGTAGAAGTGACTTCCTCCGAAATGATTGACAAAATCCAGGATATGGTTTTAGTGATTGACGAACCAAAGTTCACGAAATAATAGAAGCCACAGGTATATCACAAGGTACAGTGTTCTCAATTGTAGGCCTGAGAAAGGTCTCGGCAAGAGGGGTGCCGCGTTTGCTCTCAATGCACTATAAACCCAATTGTGTGATTGATTTGGGACCTGGTTTCCAAATTTTCCGCCGCAATCCTAACGAGTGTCTGCGGCGCTTCTATGGATGAAATATGGATACACTACTAGTGTCCAAAGATAAAAGTACAGTCGAAACAGTGGCGTTTTTAAAGACGAACCGGTTCCGAAGAAGGCAAAAGTGGTGAAATCTGCAATGTGATGGGCTCGGTTTTTTTAGATGCACGCGGAATCATCTACATTGATTACTTGCAGAAAGGAAGAACGATAAATGGAGAGTATTATGCATCGTTATTGCACCGGTTGAACGGAGAAATCAAGAAAAAACGCCCTCATCTGGCAAAGAAAAAGATTCTCTTCCATCAAGACAATGCAAGGGTGCCAACCTGCGCAGTTTCGGTGGCGAAAATTGTAGAATTAGGTTCGAATAAATACCACATCCATCGTATTCACCAGATTTGGCCTCTGGTGATTTTTTTACTTTCAATGGCTCCATGTGAACAATGTACATAGGAATAGAGAACTATTGTATTCCACCCAAAAATTTGGTGTCGTGATTTCAGCGGAAATGTATGTTTTAGGTCCCCCTGAATCCAAAAAAAAGCATTTTCAGAAACAGGTCCGTGTGTGTCTGGACAGCATATCTCAAAAACGAAAAGACGGTTAAATACCAAACTTGGTGTTTAACTTTGGTATTTTCAAGGATGCTACACAAAGATTTTCAAGAATATTCCCCAACCCCTAACTACCCTTTACATTGAAAATTTTTCGAAAATTTTGTTTTTCCTAAATACGGCTCTAACGATTTTTATTAAAGTACCAAATATTAAAACCATTTCTATCACAAATAAAGTGTATATGCCCGCCTGGGTGGTATAGTGGTAGTGTATCTGCCTCATATTCAACAGGTCGCGAGTTCGAATCTCTCTCAGGGTGAGTTACCCGGATAGCGGTTTTCTGTTATCCTGAGAAGACGAATGTCGAGTAACTTTAAGCTCCATGAACCCCGAGAGAGATAATTTGAGCATCATTTCATCAATGTCATTCATCGTGGAATATGACCAACCAGGTTAAAGGACTTTAAACTACAAAAAAAAAAAATTATATATGAATTTTCTGGGAATAGCTACTAAAAACCTGTTTACTCTGGATGAATTTCTCTTAAATTGACCTAACTATCAAACCGTAAGAGATAGACAAAAACCTACTGAGTAAAAATGTAGATCTCGTCAAAGCACACAATTTATGTCCTTACGTTTTTATTCTGGAGGTAACTGTTTCCAAGATATTCCTTGTTTTTGGTATTAATTGTAAAGTACTAAAGAAGGTTTTCTTTTGTTCTACTCCTGGCCAAGCAAAGAAGTGATTAGCATTGACAATCGCATAAAACATTTGACTATCACTTTAGCCTAGTGCTTTCCCTTAGTTCCCTTCTACTTATAAGGAAGCAAGTAACAAAATTCTGCTAATGTTTATCTCTTTTAGCATGGTGTGATCTTTTGTAAGACTTTTGTAGCGTAGCTAGAGAAAGTCAGGTGAGTATAATACATCAGATTTTTACTTTCTCTACACGCACTTTGTACATAGTGTATAGAGGAGGTGTTGCATTCCACCCAAAAATTCGATACCGAGATTTCACCGGAAATACGTGTTTTGAATTCACCTGAATAAAAAAAAAAACATTTTTGGAAAAAGTTCCGTGTGTGTATGCGTGTGTCTGTGGACAGCTAGCTCAAAAACGAAAAGTCGGTTAAATACCAAACTTAGTATTTAAGTTTAGTGTCCTCCAGGGATGTGACACGAAGATTTTGAGAAAAATTCCCCCCCCCCAAACTACCCTTTACATGGAAATAATTTGGAAAAGTTTGATTTTCTCAAAAATTTCTCTTACGATTTTGATTAAAATACCGTATGTTAAAGATATTTATTCGGAAAATAAAATGTATTTTTTGAATTTCCTGGGAATACTCTGTAAATATATGTTTATTCGGAATGAGTTTTTCTGAATTTTGCTTAACTCGTAATACGTAAGAGATAGACAAAAACTTACTACAGTAAAAGTGTAGATCACGTTAAAACACAGAATTTATGTTATATACTTCTTTCATTGAATTGGCGATTTCTGAGATATTCCTTGCTATTTGTTTCAGAAGTAAAATACTGTTTCAGACTAAAGTTGAGGGAGTCATATGAATCGAACACACATGTTTACTTTCTCTAGCCCCATATTTACAATGTACACAAAGATAGAGAAGGTATTGTAATGCACCCAAAAATTCGATACCGAGATTTCACCGGAAATATATGTTTTCGGTTCCTCTAAGTCCGCAAAAAGCATTTCTAAAAAAGATCCGCGTGTGTGTGTGTCTGTGTGTCTGTCTGTATGTGTGTCTGTGGACAGCATAGCCCCAAAACGAAAATACCGTTAAATACCAAACTTGGTATTTAGGTTTACTGTCTTCCGAGAATGCGAAACAAAGATTTTCAAAAAAAATTCCTCTACCACAAACTACCCTTTACATGGAAAAAATTTCGAAAATTTTGATTTTCTTAAAAATGGCTCTAACGATTTTGATTAAAATCCCGTATACTAAAGCTATTTATGTCCGATATAAAATGTATATCTTGAATTTTTTGGGAATAGCCTCTGAAGACCTCTTTATTCTGGATGAATTTTGATTAACTGCTAAACCGTAAGAGATAGAAAAATACTCGTTGCACAAAAAATGTACATCACGACAAAACACGCAATTTATGTCATTTACGTTTTCATTGTAGAGGTAACCGTTTCCGAGATATTCCTACTTATTGGTTTCAATTGTGAAATACTTTTAACTTTTCTCAGACAGGAAACGTCCATTTTTCTTTTGTTCTACTCCTGGGCAAGCAAAGAAGTGATTTGCAATGACAATCACATAACAATAACTTTTAAAACATTTGACAATCACTTTAGCATAGCGCATTGCCTTATTCTCTTCTACTTATAAGGAACTAAGTAATAACATTCTGCTAATGTTTATCTTGATTAGCATTGTGTACAAAGAAGAAGAATCTTTTTTAGGAGTTTTGCTGAACAGCTAGAGAAAGTCATGTGAGTGTAACACAAATTTTGTTTCCTCTTGAGATTTAAACTTTTCTGACATGCTATAATATTCTATAGGACTGACATTTCTATTTCATGAATAGAGGACCAAGGTTTTGTTAGTGAGAAGAAAAGTTCTATGAGTGTGGAGACAGCATTGTTTCAAAAAACCTCGTCGAGCAGCACAAAAAAAGACAGGAGAAGGGTGAAGAAAAGGATAGCGCAGTTGCCCGTAGGGTTGGCTCGTTCACGATTGATTAGCCTCTTTGCTCGAAACCATGCACTCTCGTTTCCTCGCTTGGCCCACGTCTCAAAATCAGGGGTGTACACTGCTATACAAACCATTAGCAACTAAAGGAAAACCAGATGTGTTCCTATCATATGACTACATCTCTGTAATGAATTATTGTTGAAAAGCTTATTCTTTTATCTACTTCATGTTATCCAGAAACATTAGCAGAAATAGTCTTATTACTTGCTTCCTTGTAAGTAGAAGCGAAATAAGGGAGTACCATAGGTTAAAGTGATAGTCAAAAGCTGGTTGCCATGTGACTGAAGTTCCTTTGTTTGTATGGACCGGAGTTGACAAATTACTAAATGAGAAAAGTATAAGTTTTTTAAAGCTTAAACCAACAACAAGGAATATCTAAAAAAAAGATCAACATCACGAAAAAAGTGTATATAACGTAAATTGTGTTTTTTAACGTACTCTACATATTTCGTATGGTAAGATTTTGTGCATCTCTTACAGTTTAGCAGTTATGCAAAATTCCGTAAAATTCATCCAGAATAAATTAGTCTTCAGAGGCTATTCCCAGAAAATTCAACATATACATTTTATTTGTGATAGAAATGGATTTAATATGTAACATTTTAATTAAAACCGTTAGAGCGATTTTTAAGAAAAACAACATTTTGAAAAATATTTGCATGTTAAGGGTAGTTAGGATTGGGGGGATTTTCTTGAAAATCGTCGTGTTGCTTCCTTGCAAGATACCAAACTTAAATATCAAGTTTGGTATTTAACCGTCTTTCCGTTTTTGAGCTCTGCTGTCCACAAACACACACACAGACACACACACACGGACCTGTTTCTGAAAATTCTTCTTTTAGACTCAGGGGGTCCTAAAACATGTTTTTCCGTTTAAATCACCACATCTAATTTTTGGGTGGAATAAAAAACTTCTCTATACCTATGTGCATTTTGTATACAGAGCTAGAGAAAGTAAAAAAGCTGATATGCTCCAATCATATGACTACATCTCTGTTAATCGAAAAAAATTAGCAGAAATAGACTTATTACTTCCTTGTAAGTAGAAGCAAAATAGGAGTACAATAGTTTTGGTATCTTCCAAAAATTCAACACAAAATTTTTCAAGAAAATCCTCCTCCCCTAACTACCTTTACATGGAAAAAGGTTCGAAAATTTTGATTTTATAAAAAATGGCTAAGGATTTTTATTAAAATCTTTATATCAAAAATATTTACCTGACAAATAAAATGCATATCTTGAATTTTTTTGGAATAGACTCTGAACACTAATTTATTCTGGATGAATTTAACGGAATTTTGCATAACTGCTAAACCGTAAGAGATAGAAAAAAACTTAGCACACAAAAAATGAAGAGCACATTAAAACACACGTTTTATGTTTTATACATTTTTTCGTAGAGTTGGTCGTTTTTAGAATATTTCTTGTTTTTGCTTTCAGCTTTAAAAAAAACTTAAACTTTTCTCAAACAGGATTTTGTCAACTCCTGTCCATACAAACAAAGGAACTTCAGTCACATAGCAACCAGCTTTTGGCTTTCACTTTAACCTATGGTACTCCCTTATTTCGCTTCTACTTACAAGGAAGCAAGTAATAAGACTATTTCTGCTAATTTTTTTCTCGATTAGCATCAAATAAATAAAAGCATTGATTTTATAAAAAATGGCACTAACTTTTTCAATAAAATCTCTTATATTTAAGATATCTACATGATAAATAGAATGTATATCTGAAGTCTACTTTATTCTGGATGAAATTTACGGAATTTTGCATAACTGTTTAACCGTAAGAGATACATAAAAAACTTGCCACATTGAAATGTAGAGCATGCTAAAACTTACAATTTATGTTACATACATTTTTTCGTGGAGTTGATCGTTTTCTAGATATTCCTTGTTTTTGGTTTCAGCTTTGAAAAACTTTACTTTTCTCCAACAGGAACTTATCAACTCTATTTCTGCTATTTTTTTCTGGATTAACATGAAGTAAATAGAAGCATAAGTTCTGTAACAATAATTTGTTGCAGAGATGTAGAGAAAGTCATGTGAATGGGGTACAACATTTTTAAAAGAGTTATCGTTATGTTTGCAGTAACTCAAATATGGCAAGGAAATCTTCCTTTTTGCAGACTCGAAAGTTTCTGTTATGAAGAAAATGGTCGTTGAGTTATTTTAAATCAGACTTGACAGTAATAAACGGCGCACGGGTTCCAATTATTGCCTGTTCCGTTGTGTGGCCATTAAGGACTTGGTCCTTGTTAGTCTGAGGGTAGTTCTGCAGTTTTGTCTCCTTCAGGAGAGAGCTTTCATACTTCTTGGTCAAGTGCTGAATTATATGACTGCAGTGCAAAAGTTGGGACTTCGGGTTTACTATATCCGGTGGCCTAACAACACCGTATTTCACGTGTTAATATAACCCTTCGTTCGTGCAAAGAGTTGCAGAACTCAATGGGGCAATTCCATGGGAAAAAACCTGATGTGTTCCATTCACATGGCTTTCTTTACATATCTGCAACAAATATTGTTAAAAATCTTATGCTTCTCTTTACTTCCTACTCTTATTACTTGCTTCCTTGTAAGTAGAAGCGAAATAAGGGAGTACCAAGGGTTAAAATGATAATCAAAAGCTGCTTTCAATGTGACTGAAGTTGCTTTGTTTGTATGGACACGAGTTGACAAATTCCTGTATGAGAATGGTATACGTTTTTCAAAGCTTAAACCAAAAACAATGAATATCTCAAAAATGATCAACTCCACGAAAAAAAAAAATATATATATATAACATAAATTGCGTATTTCAATGTGCTCTACATTTTTGTGTGGTAAGTTTTTGTCCATCTCTTATGGTTTAGCTGTTATGCAAAATTCCGTATAATTTATCCAGAATAAAGCAGTCTTAGGATGGTATTCCCAGAAAATTTAGAAAACACATTTTATTTGTCAGGTAAATATCTTTAATACATGATATTTTAATCAAAATAGTTAAGAGTCATTTTTTAGAAAATCAAAATACTCGAAAAAAAAACTTCTTATGAAGATAGTTTGTAGTGGGGGAATTTTCTTAAAAATCTTCGTGTCGTATCCTTGAAAGATACCATACTTAAATACCAAGTTTGGTATTCAACGGTGTTCTCCTTTTTGAGCTATGCCGTCCACAGACAGTCAGACACTTATGGACCTTTTTCCAAAAATACTTTTTCCTTTTGGATTCAGGGGGACCGGTAAAATCTCGGTAACGAATTTTTGGGTGCATTACAATACCTTCTCTATACGCAAAGTAAAATAAGGCATTTTTGAAAAATATGTCTGACACTGTGTGTGTGTGTGTGTCTGTGCACAGCATAGCTCTAAAACGAAAAGTTCGTTAAATACCAAATCTAGTATTTAAGAGAATTTTCCAAGAACACGACACACAGATTTCCATGAAAATTTGCCCGCCCGCAACTACCCTATACACGGAAAAAAGTTTTATTTCTTTCATTTTCTCCTAAATGGAAATGGTTTTTATTAAAATACCGTATAATACGGATATTTATATGGCAAATAAAATGTATATCTTGAATTTTCTGGGAATAGCCTCTAAAGATTTATTTATTCTGAGTGAATTTTACGTAACTAGTGAACCGTAAGAGATAGACAAAAACTTACTTCATAAAAATGGTGGTCACGTTAAAACGTACAATTTGTGTTATATACGTTTTTTTCGTGGAATGGACCATTTGTCTGATGTTCCGTGTCATTTGTTTCAGATTTAAAATACTTTTAACTTTTCTCACATAGAAGCGAATTTCATCCACATAGCAACCAGCTTTTAAAATATTTGAGTGTCGCGATCATATAAAAGAGATAGAAGAATGTGCCTTTCGACAATAATTTGTAAACGGTGTCGAGAAAGTCATATGAATGGAACGCATCAGATTTTTAATTTCTCTACACGTACTATGTATATAGTGTATAGAGAAGGTATTGCACTCCACTCAAAAATTCGATACCGATATTTCACAGCAAATACATGTTTTAGGGTCTCCTGTATCCAAAAAAAAGTATTTTCAGAAAAAGGTCCGTGTGTGTGTGTGTCTGTGAACACGATAACTCAAAAACGAAAAGTCGGCAAAATACCAAACTTGGTATTTAAGTTAAGTATATTCCAGGGATGCGTCACAAAGATTTTGAGCAAAATCCCCCCATCCCAAAATACATAGAACTTTTTTCGAAATTTTTTATTTTTTAAAAATGGCTCTAGCGATTTTGATTAGAGATATTTACCTGAAATATAAAATGTATATCTTGAATTTTTTGGGTATAGCCTCTGAAGACTACTTTATTCTGAATGAATTTTACGGAATTTTACATAACTCCTAAACCGTAAGAGATGGACAAAAACTTACCACACAAAAATGTAGAGCACGTTAAAACACACAAATTAAGTTATATACATTTTTTTCGTGGAGTTGATCGCTTTTTAGATATTACTTCTGTTTGGTTTTAGCTTTGAAAAGCATATTTTTCTCATACAGGAATTTGTCAACTCCTGTCCATACAAACAAAGGGACTTCAGTCGCATAGCAACCAGCTTTTGGCTTCACTTTAACCTATGTTACTCCCTTATTTCCGTTCTACTTACAAGGAAGCAAGTAATAAGACTATTTCTGCTAATTTTTCTGAATTATAATGAAGTTGATAGAAGCTTAAGCTGTTTAATAATAATAATATGCTGCAGAGATGTAGAGAAAGTCATGTGCAAATAACACATCAGATTTTTTTTTCAATAGAATACTATGCTTTCTCTACTCGTGGTAGAGAAAGTTGAATGAATGAATAAGTGTATTTATTAACATAGCAATATCATACATAGAATTTCAACAGTCGCACGGGTCCACAGACCGTACGTGCTTTTGTAATACACATTACAAGCAATATTAAAACAACCACAACAAAGAATTAGAAGAATAAACACGAAAATAAAAAGACAAAGGAAATACACAGTCAAAAGCAATATTAAACAACAATAAAAAATTAAGAGTGAATCCGAAAATAAAGATACAAAAATATTAAAATATAGCAATTTAAATTTACAGCACAGAGTACACCTTCATAAATGCACGCTCTTATAATAGAGAAATACACTTAAAAGACATATATACACATAATATATACAACCCTAGCACAAGAGTGACCTAAGTATGACATAATATATATGTATGTAGAACATTGTAGTCACTTTTGTTTAGTTGATCTTATTCCCCCCCCCTCCTTCTCTATTGGCAGCCTCCTCAGATCTCAGCTGTCTTGCCTTAAGTATAAATTTATCTAGCCCGTCCATGTTTTCCGTGCCTGCCAGTAGCGTCCAACATGCTTCTATCCCTATATTCGCAGTGGTAAAAAATCGCGGCAAATCCCGCCATTCCTCCGTACCCCTACATCTTGCCAAGATGTGAGTCCACGACTCTTCCTCCTCGCAAATGGGACATATTCTTATACCATTCTCGTCAGAAGTTTTCGTGCTCCTCCATGCTCCTAGTCTAATCCACGCGAGCCCCTCTCTAATGAGTTTGGTACCTGTTTTGATGTATTGCTCCATACCCCACTCCGATTTCAGCCCAGACTGTACTTCTAATGACACCTTCTCTGTGCATTGCGCAATTATTTGCTGTCTGTCAATATCACAGAGACGTTTCTTAATTTTTCTCCAAATACTTCGCCTGTTTTCCTGCCCCGCCATCCAAATGTCTCCCATCCCAATGGTTTCCAATCCTTTCTTTAATTTTGATGCCCACGTCAAATTACCTTCCATTCGCAACTGTTCACGGTAGCAGACTGCCATAATTAGAGATTGGTTTCCGTGAATTGTTCTCATCCAATATTTAACTGCTCTGATTTTGCACTCTATCGTTTCACTATGTACCCCGAATTCCCTCATTATTCCGCAGTTTGCCGTACCCCTCCCTACACCCAGAATTCCTTTCAAAAATTAGATCCTCGCTTAATCCAGATTCCCTGTTTGTTCCCACCCCCATATTTCTCCTCCGTATGTCATCGTGGATCTAACTGTCGCTCCGTATACAGTTTCCATTAAGGTTATGGAGACATTCGGAATTCTGCAGCGTATCCGGAGAGCTTCCGCTGCAGCCTAAAATCGCTGGAAAGTGCCGTGGAGAATGTGACAGTTCGAATGCGTGCTCTGGAAGAGAAAATGGATTATTTAGAGAACCAATCTCGTAGAAATAATATTGTGGTATATGGTGTGACGGAAGAAGCGGGAGAGAGTTGGGAAATGACGGAGGAATTAGTGAAAAGGGTCATCTCACAAATAGGAATCGAACTCCGCGAGTTTGATGTGGAGAGAGCCCATCGTGTAGGTCGACGTGGCAATGTAAGGCGACCTATTGTGTGCAAACTGGCCCATTATAAACTCAAGGTGGCCATCCTTCGAGATGCTCGTTATTTACGGGGAACGGGAATAAGCATTAGCGAGGACTTTAGCCAGCGTGTAAGAGAAGAGAGAGAATTTTTAAAGGGACACATGTTCGAGGCCAGGAGGCAGGGCTGTCATGCCGTATTGCGCTATGACAAGCTCTTCATTAACGGACGAGTCTGGAACCGACAGGAGCTGGAGCGTATGGAACAGCCTAGAAGTAGTGCGGAAACCGAACCCAGGACAGGGCAGCTAGAGCAGGTAGCCAGTGCATCAGCCCAGCAGGTAGCAGGTCCCTCAGCAGAACATCAGGTGCCTCAAGTTATGTCGACAGGGAGGGGCAAAGAGGAGAGGAGGGTGAGACAGTCTTCGCCGGAGAAGCCAACAACAACGCCCCTCCGTGCCCTTAGGCTGACAACAGCTCGACAAAGGGTCAGCCAAGTTGTAGGAAGACCATCAGCAAGGAAACAATAGGACCCAACCCCTTCTCTGAGGATTGTCACATGGAACATCGAAGGCTTCAAAAAAAGGTTGGGTAGCGAGAATTTCTTGTATTTCCTTAGTGATTTTGACGTTGTATGTTTAACAGAAACTTGGTTGAAAAACGGAGAAAATGTAACACTTGCTAATTTCCATAGTTTTAGTAGGGGAAGGGAGACACGGGGAAGGAGGGGAAGGTGGCTAGGAGGGGTATCAGTTTCATTCAGGTCTGAGCTGGAGGCTGAGATAACTAAATTAGAAATCAGTTTGGAAGGGGTGATTGCTGTATCTTTGGCACAGGGGGGAGTACATATAATAGTTATAGGATTATACAACCAGCCAGCAACGTCAAGTATGCAAACAGGAATTTCTTCAGTGACTTAACCGAAACGTTAGTGGAGTTAGAGGAAAAGTTTCCAGGAGCTGAATTAATTCTTTTAGGAGATTTTAATGCGAGGTTAGGAGGGGAGAATATTTCTCTAACGGGGGGTCATCAATGGGGGGAGGAATTCCGCGAAGGTCAACGAAAGAGCAAGGATAGTTTTATTAATGGGGAGGGCAGACAATTACTTGCTTTCTGCGATGCCTTCTCTTTAGAAATAATGAATGGCAAGTACGGTGAGGATCGAGAGGGAGAACTCACTTTCATAAATGAAAATGGGGGTAGTGTAATAGATTTTATTTTAATAAGTCAGGGTTTAACTGGCAGAATTAGAAATTTTTGGGTGGGGGATCGTATCGAGTCGCATCACTGTCCGGTTGCCCTGGAACTGAATATAGAGACGGCCATAGTGGCGCATGCACCTGAAGAGCGGCAGGGGGACGAAGGGAGATTCATGAGTAAATGTATATGGAAACCGATAGAAAAAGAAGTATTTGTTGATAAATTAGAAAGAAGATTAGCGGAAAGGAACGCAGGCACAGCGGAGGAACTAACGCATATGATAGCAACGGCTGCGGGGACAATGAAAGTCCAAATGCATGGTAAGGTAAAACGATTCAATGGTCGGTATGACCAGCAATGCAGAGCTGTAAAGAAACAAGCAGAAGAGGCTCTGTCAAAATTCAGAAGGGAGATGACATTAGGAAAATGTTTACAAAAAAGCGAAGAGAGTATAAACAGCTCTTACGGGAAAAGAGAACTACGTGGCAAGACAAAATTACTCAGAAAATTAGTAATATTTTAACACGGGGGGATAACGCTGAGATGTGGCAAGTAGTAAAACATTTAAGAGGCAACCGTTAGGCGCCCAACGAAATTTCTCCCAGAAAATGGGCAAGGCATTTTATGGGAATATTCGGGAAAGGTGAAGGAATTTTTATAAAGGAAGTACAAATTTTGGGAAATGTTGAGATCCCAATACTGGACGAGGAAATATCAGCACGAGAAATAGCACAGGCGCTGAGGAGTCTGAAGGTAGAGAAAGTTAAAACACTATCGTGGAAAAGACTCATTTGAATGGAATACGTCAGATTTTTCCTGGTTGCAGAATTGTCTCCAAGCAGATTATTCTCCGTGTTCCTTATTGACGCGTTTCGGGAATTTAATTTCGCCGCAATAAGCACCACGACTGGCAATCCTACTTAGGATCGATTAGGATTCCTTTCGTTTCCTCTTGTAGAACGCCTTGCATTCTAATTACACAACATCGTGTTCGTCAGAAGAGAGAGAGACAGAGACAGACTGCTACTTATTTCGGCAGGGGTGTGTACGTCATTCTGTAGAACAGCATTTTATTTTCTCTGGGCCGTACGCACAACATACATAGTGGATAGAGAAACTATTGTTTTCCACCCAAAAATTCGATATCGCGATTCCACAGCATATATGTTTTCAGGTTCCTTGAATAAAAAGTGAGAAAAGTATACGTTTTTCAAAGCTGAAACAAAAAACTATGAATATCTAAAAACCGATCAACTCCACGAAAAAAAGTTTATAACATAATTTGTGTGTTTTAACGCACTCTACATTTTTTGTAGGGTAAGTTTTTGTCCATCTCTTACTGTTTAGTAGTTGCAAAATTCCGTAAGATTCATCCAGAATAAAGTAGTCTTCAGATGCCACTCCCAGAATAGTCAAGTTATACATTTTATTTGTAAGGTAAATGTCCTTAATATGCGATACTTTAATCAAAATCGTTAGAGCCATTTTTGTGAAAATAAAAACAATCGAAAAAAGTTCCAAGTAAAGAGTATTTCATTTTATTTGTCTAAAAGCACTATACAGGCATTGACATAGTCTGCTGAAAGCAGTACAATAACCTTGTCATAATAAATTACAAAACAAGATCACAAAATGTATCATTAAAATATTCATGTATAGAATAAAAAGGATGTTTGACTAACCATGTATATATCCTGGACTTAAAATTCTGCATGTTTAAACATTTAACACTATCAGGCAAGTTATTATACAACTTAATACCTAAGTACTGATAACTATTCTGAGATTTTGTTAGTCGATAATATGGAATGTTTACATTGGAACTATATCTAGTACTATATCTATGAATATCCATCCTCAAAATATGTCTATAACGAGAAGCATGTATATATACTAAATTATCTAAAATATAAAGATTATAAATAGTTAAAATGCCTAACTCAATAAATATGGGTCTACATGGGGTTATATAGGAACTTTTTTTAACTATCCTAATAATTTTCTTTTGAAGACAAAAAATGTCATTTACTTTGTTAGCACCACCCCAAAGAATTAGGCCATATCTGATTACAGACTCAAAGAAAGAAAATACAAACTTCTCACGTATTCAATTGGGATAGAATCTCTCAAATTACGAATTAAAAATATAATGCTAGACAGTCTCTTTTTTAAATATTCAATATGTATGGTCCACGATAATTGCTTATCAATATATACTCCTAAGAATTTAGTACTTGTCTGATACTGTAATGCTAAGTTAGCTGATATTCTTTTGAAAGTGAATAAAACAGAGATAGTCTTGGATTTATTTAAAAATAAACTATTAGCTTAGTTTGGAGTGGCGGGATTTATCTCAAAATCTTCGTGTCGCATCCCTGGAAGATAGTAAACTTAAATAACAACTTTAGTATTTCATCGACTTTTGGTTTTTGAGTTACCCTTTCACGGACACACGGACCTTTTTCTGAAAATGCTTCTTTTTTTTTGGATACAGGGGACCCTAAAGCATATATTTCCGGTGAAATCTCGGTATTGAATCTTTGGGTGCAGTGCAATACCTTCTCTATACACTATGTGCATAGTATGTGTAGAAAAAGTAGAAAAGATTTTTAGAATAAGGTCCCTGTTTCTCTGAACAGGATAACGCATAAATGAAAAGTCGTTGAAATTTAAGTTTAGTATCTTCCAAGGATGCGACACGAAGATTTGCAAGAAAAATCCCCCACCTCCAACTAACCTTTACATAAAAAAATTTAGAGTATTTTTATTTTTTCAAAAATGGCTCTAACGAGTTTTATTAAAGATATTTTCCGATGACTAAAATGTGTATCTAATTTTTTTTTTGGGGGGGGGGGAATAGCCTCTGAAGACCTCTTTATTCTGGATCAGTTTTGTTAAATTTTGCATAACGTTTAAGAGACCGAAAAATGTAGATCTCATTAAAACATGCAATATAGTCCGGTACAGTTTTTACGTAGCGTTAACCATTTTTGAGGTATTTCTTATTTTTGGTTTCCGTTTAAAATTACTTGAACTATTCACATATGTGGATTTCCCAACTTCTGGCCATACAAAGAAACGAAATTGAATCTTTTATAACAAAATTTTAAACATTTGTCTGTCACTTTAGCCTAGGTAATCCCTTCTAAGAACTAATTAATATGCTAATGTTTATCTCGATTATCATAAAGTGAATAGAAGAATAATTTTTTACAATATTTTTTTACAGAGACGTAGAAAAACCCCTCTGTTTATAACACATCAAATTTTACTTTCTTTACACATACTAAGTACATAGTGACGTTATTGTAATGCACACAAAAATTCGATACCAGAATTCACCGGAAATATATGTTCTGAATCCCCCTGATTCCAAAAAGAGCATTTCTGGAAAAAAGGTCTCCGTGTGTGTGTCTGTGAACAGCATAATATCTCAAAAATGAAAAGACTGTTAAATACTTGGTATTTAAGGTACGTATCTTGAAAGAATGCGACACGAAGATTTTCAAGAAAATCCCCCCACCCCAACTATACTATACATCGAAAAATTTTGGAAAAGTTTGATATTTTCAAAATTAGCTCTTAACAATTTTGGCTAAAATTTCATATAGTAAAGATATTTTAGCTGACAAATAATATGTATATCTTGAATTTTCTGGGAATAACTTCTGAAGAGTACTTTATTCTGGATTAATTTTACGGAATTTTGAGTAACTGCTAAATCATAAGAGATACACAAAAACTTACCTTACAAAAACTGTAGAGCACATTAAAACTCTCAGCTTATGTTATATAATATTTTTTCGTGGAATTGATCGTTATTGAGATATTCTTTGTTTTTAGTTTCAGCTTTAAAAACATACTACAGGGTTACTACAAGAGAAATAGACAACTTCAACTGCCTGTAAAACAAAAACTATTAGAGATAGCAACCTAATCATTTTGGAGGTATGTTGAGAAACTCTCAAAGTTTCGTTTGTTACTATTGGTAACGCTGTAGTGTTTTGTTTGTTGTTGCAGAAGCTGAAACGGCGGAAAATCCTGTGGAAAAGGCATATTGCGTGTTGGAATTTGCTAGAACGCAATCAGCAACTGTTGTCCAACGACAAAACTAAATAGAAGCATTAGCTGTTTATAATAATTTGTAGCAAAAATGTAGAGAGAGTCATGTGAATGGAACACATCAGATTTTTTTTGGTTACATGGGACCCTAAAACATATATTTCCGGTGAAATCTCGGTATCTGGTTTTTGAGTGGAGTGCAATACCTTCTCTATACACTTTGTACATAGTACGTGTAGAGAAAGTAACCGGTATCACGTGACAATAAAAGTGTTGACAGAATGGATATTACGTTTAGAAATAGAGTAAGGTAGTGTAACTTTGTAAATAATGTTTTGTGTTGATAACTTTTGTTATTAGTTAGTTATGACAAATCGTCTGTCACTTTCTGAATGACTCTCGTACCTTGGGTTTTAATGCTCGAATTTATATTGATTCGCGCTTCAATATGGTTTCCAATCACTGCATAACGATCAGTTATCAACACCCAAGCACCTAATTCGACAAAAAGCTAATATGTGGTGAACTTCAATTTGAGTTGGATAAAGCTTATGCACAGGTTGTTGCTCGTGAAATGAAATTGTGGGCGGTTGTACTAAAGGGCGGTTTCAGATATTCAGATTTACAAATGCTGTGGTACATGTGGCATACTGCCTGCCAAATGTCTGTCGATATCACCTTCACACTAAAGTCTATCCAATCTGATAAAAAATGTGTCATATTCTTCATTCTTACTTTCTGTACTATGTGCAGTGTATAGATAAAGTATTGCTCTCAACCCAAAAATTCGATACCGAGATTTCACAGGAAATATACGTTTTAGGGTCTCCTGTATTCAAAGAAGCATTTTCAGAAAAAGGTACGTGTGTCTGTAAACGCAATAACTCAAAAACGAAAAGTCGCTAAAATACCAAACTTGGTATTTAACTGTAGTATTTTCCAAGGATGCGACACAAAAATTTTGAGAAAAATCCCCCCACCCTAAACTACCCTTTACATGGACTTTTTTTGAACATTTTTATTTTTTCAAAAATGGTGCTATGATTTTGATTAAAATATATCATTTTAAAGATATTTATCTGACAAATAAAATGTATATCCTAAATTTTCTGGGAATAGCCTCTGAAGACTACTTTATTCTGGATCAATTTTATGGAATTTTGCATAACTAGTAAACCGTAAGAGATGGACAAAAACTTACAACACAAAAAATATATCAGTACATTAAAACATACAATTTATGTCACATACATTTTTTCGTGGAGTTGATCGTTTTTGAGATATTCCTTGTAATTGGTTTCAGCTTTGAAAAATGTCTACTTTTCTCTTATAGGAATTTGTCAACTCCTGTCCATACAAAGGAACTTCATTCACATAGCAGCCAGCTTTTGACTATCACTTTAACCTATGGTACTCCCTTATTTCGCTTCTACTTACAAGGAAGCAAGTAATAAGACTATTTCTGCTATTTTTTCTCGATTAGCATGAAGTAAATAGAAGAATTAGCTTTTTAACAATAATTTGTTGCCGTATTTCTGGTGCCTTTAAGGGAATCTTTAGTGTCCGTTAAATTTAAACGAAATATATGAACGCAATCATCAAGAGTAATGAACAAAGGCACATATACAAGTTGTAAACAAGCCTTAATTATTTGTGCCGCGTAGATTGGTATCTCTAACTGACGATAATGGAGCTATTATGTGATGATGCAGTTTTTGCAACCTAATCCATTAGCACGTCAGTGTTTGATAAACCCAACATTTGCTTCCATCACGAGTGGGACACCAAGCTCTTATTTATTTAACATTTGGGCCCATAAATTTGTGGGAATCCTGGCACAAATTTCTCCGTTAAACAAGCATTATGTAGGACCCTGGGAATGTCTGTGATATAGTGACGTGTAATCACCCTGATTAAACCAAACCCTGTAATTACAGCTTGACATTGAAGGATAGTTCTACCAATATTGGTCATTTGCATGGACCACATTGTTTTCACCAAGGCTCGCCGGCTAGCGCGTAACCTGACTATACACTTTTCATGCAAAGGATTTCGTTTGTTTAAAATAGAGAACTAGAGATTTTCACTTTCGTTAATAACAAGAGATTGGAGTATGCGAATATAAAAAACTCGAAATGTGCATGCAAAATGCCAAAAAGGTACAAAGTAATGAATAGTTTTATTTACAGGTGTTAATAAACTACACCGAAATAATTTGCGAGATTGTGCACGTGACTGATATAAGTAATTTGAGATCGCCGACGATGCTTGGTCCCCGGATAAACGTAACGTTAAACGTGTGGGTATCAGGTGCTGATAAGTCGGTGTTAAAGCAAAGCAGGTTGAAAAATCTGATGTGTTACACTCACATTACTTTCTCTAGCTGCTCTACAAAACTCCTACAAAAGATTCTTCTTCTTTGTACACAATGTCAATCAAGATAAATGATAGCAGAATGTTATTACTTAGTTCCTTATAAGTAGAAGAGAATAAGGCAATGCGCTATGCTAAAGTGACTGTCAAATGTTTTAAAAGCTGTCGTTATGCGATTGTCATTGCAAATCACTTCTTTGCTTGGCCAGGAGTAGAACAAAAGAAAAACAGACACTTCCTGTGTGAGAAAAGTTTAAGTACTTCACAATTGAAACCAATAACAAGAAATATCTCGGAAACGGTTACCTCCACAACAAAAACGTAAAGGACAAAATGTGTGTGTTTTGTCGTAATGTACATTTTTGGTGCAGTGAGTTTTTTTCTATCCCTTACGGTTTAGCAGTTAAGCAAACTTCATCCAGAATAAAGAGGTCTTCGGAGGCTATTCCCAAAAAATTCGAGATATATATTTTATTTCGAACATAAATAGCTTTAATATACGGGATTTTAATAAAAAATCGTTAGTCGTTTTTAAGAAAATCAAAATTTTCGAATTTTTTTCCATGTAAAGGGTAGTTTGTGGTGGAGGGATTTTTTTTTTAAATCTTCGTGTCGCATCTTTGTAAGATACTAAACCTAAATACTAAGTTTGGTATTTAACGGTCCTTTTGTTTTGGGCCTGACACACACACACACACACACACACACAGACACTCATACACGGACCTTTTTTTTTTAAAAAAAATTTCGGACTCAGGGGACCCAAAACATATTTCCGGTGAAATCTCGGCATCGAATTTTTGGGTGCATTACAATACCTTCTCTATCCCTATGTACATTGAACATATGCGGCTAGAGAAAGTAAAAATTGGCTTAGAATGTCTTTAAAACTGCTGGCCGAGTATAGAAATATCGATTTTTAACAGCTTGTTACTAGCGTTCTCAAGATTTAATGTCGCAAAAATCTGTAAAACCTCGAACTAATCACTTGGCAGTGCGACACTGAGCATTCATTAACTACGTTCTTGAGTTATGTAGGCTATTCTAGAGGCGTTTTTTCAACTGCTCTGGTGGCTTAGGGAAGCTGCTATCCCAAAGGTTACGAGTTTGATTCCTGTCATAGAGTACATCTTTTTTATTATACTTTTTTTCATTCCAGACGAAGTGCCGTGATACATGGCCTACTGGCACTTAAGAAACTTCTAGCCGTTAGTTTGAAATTTCAATAAACAGGCCATGAATATCCTACCTCCAACTATTTAAATAATCTACATACTCTGTGAAAGTATTTCGATATAGTTCATTAACATTCTGTATATTTATATTATTTCAAAAACAATATACAATTGGCAGTTTTTGTTATTAACTTCAAAAAAATCTGATGTGTTCCAGTCACATGACTTTCTCTATATCTCTGCAACAAATTATTGTTAAAAAGCTTATTCTTCTATTTACCTCATGCTAATCGAGAAAAAATTAGCAGAAATAGTCTTATTACTTGCTTCCTTGTAAGTAAGCTGAAACTAAAAACGATAAATTCCACGAAAAAATGTACATAACGTAAATTGTGTGTTTTAACGTGCTCTACATTTTTGTGTGGTAAGTTTTTGTCCATGTCTTACCGTTTAGCAGTTATGCAAAATTCCGCAAAATTCAGGATACAAATTTTATTTATGAGGTAAATATCTTTAATATACTATATTTTAATCAAAATCCTTTGCGTCATTTTTGAGAAAAAAAAGTTTTCGAAAAAACTTAAATATAAATGGTTGTTTGGGATGGGGGGATTTTCTTGAAAATCTTCGTGTTGCATCCCTGGAAGATACTAAAATTATATTCCAAGTTTGGTATTTTACCGACTTTTCGTTTTTGAGTTATCCGGTTCACAGACACACAGACTCACACACGCACACACACACACGGACCTTTGTCTGAAAATGCTTTTGTGATTACGGGTAACCCTAAAGCATATATTTCCAGTGAAATGTCGGTATAAAATTTTTGGGTGGAGTGCAATAGGTTCTCTATACACTATGTACATAGTACGTGTAGAGAAAGTATAAGATTCTTTGTGGAACTCAAGTGTTTGCCAATACTGGGTCTATACTACTATTACATGAATATATGGTTTTGTTATATAAAATTTGGATCGATCTTAGGTAGTCGTATGTGTTACTGGAACATACTCCAGCAGATAATAAATATAATAAAGCTTTGCAGGCTTGCCAACGCCTGAAAATAAGGACGATTTATTTCTGGATCTGCCCCCTTCCAGGAAGTAATAAAAGCGTTCGGAAGCCAGTCCCAAAAAATGAAATGTGTTGATAAATGTTTGACCTCGTGAACGAAACACATTGGACTCCCTGGGCTACAATAAAGAAGCCTCGGCAATTGGGAATTTCCGAACGATCTTCGTATTAAACGTGGAGAGATGTCGGGACGTGCTGGGATCAGATTTTATATAGCACTGGGAGATATAAACCTATCAGCATCACTCCACAACCCCATCGGCTACTCAACTTACTGCCCTTTTCATTGTTCTTTACCACATATGCCACTTTTACTTTCTCTACACGTACTGGTATTGTAATACACCCAAAAATTCGATACCGAGATTTCACCGGAAATACATGTTTTTGGTCCCCCAGAATCAAAAAAAAAAAAAAAAAAAAAAAAAAAACATTTTTAGAAAAATGTCCGTGTGTGTGTCTGTGGACAGCAAAGCTCAAAGACGAAAAGATCGTTAAATACCAAACTTGGTATTTAATTTTGGTATCTTCCAAGTATTCGACACAAAGTTTTTTAAGACCCCCCACCCGCAACTATCCTTTACATGGAACTTTTTTGTATATCTATTACGGTTTACAATTATACAGAAGTCGTTCAGAATGAACAGATCTTTAGATGCTACTCCCAGAAATTTCAAGATGTAAGTCTCATTTGGCATGAAAATATCTTAAAATATGATATTGTAATCCAAATGTTAGAGCATTTTTGAGAAATTCAAACTTTTTTAAAAAGTTCTGTGTAAAGGGCATTTTAGCTTGGAGAATTTTCCTAGAAATCTTCATGTTGCATTTGGAAGATGCTGTAGTTAAACATGAAGTTTGGTACTTGAATTTAATTTATTCTCTCTTTTTTTCTGCAATAAGAGCTTGTATTTGTAACAAAAATGTCGATGGAAGACGGTGATTTCTTTATTTAGTAAGGCAAATACTTCAGAATGAAAAAAATCTCATGTGCTCCATTAATATGACTTTCTCTACATCTTTGCAACAAATTATTGTTAAAAGTTTATACTTCTATTTACTTCATGCTCGTCGAGAAAAAATGAACAGGAATAGTCTTATTACTTGCTTTCTTGTAAGTAGAAGTGAAATAAGGGAGTACCATAGGATAAAGTGATAGTCAAAAGCTGGTTGCTATGTGACTGATGTTCCATTGTTTGTATGGACACGAGTTGACAAAATCCTGTAGGAGAAAACCGTAAATTTTTAAAGATGAAATAAAAATAAGGAATATAAAAAAGTTCAATTCCACGAAAAAAATTTATACAATATAAGGTGTGTATTTTAACGTGCTATGCATTTTTTGTGTGGTAAGTTTTTATCCAACTCTTAGTGTTGAGCAGTTGTGCAAAATTTCGTAAAATTCATCGAGAATAAAGTAGTTTTCAGAGGCTATTGCCAGAAAATTCAAGATATACCTTTTATTTTTCAGGTAAATATCTTTAATGTACGATATTTTAATCAAAATCGTTAGAGCCAGTTTTAAAAAAATAAAAAATTTCGAAAAAAAGGTCCATGTAACGGGCAGTTTGGGGTGGGGGGATTTTTCTCAAAATCTTCGTGTCGCATTCCTGGAAGATACTAAACTTAAATACCTAGTTTGGTATTTTACCGACTTTTCGTTTTTAAGTTATCGTGTTCACAGAAACACGGACACACACGGATATTTTTCTGAAAATGCTTTTTTTGGGTAAAGGGGGCCGTAAAATATATATTTCCGGTGAAATCTTAGTTTCGAATTTTTGAGTGGAGTGCACTACCTTTTCTACACACTATGTACATAGTACGTGTAGAGAAAGTAATATAGTATTTTGTGGGCAGAGAAAATGTGTAAATGAAACTCAGTGTTTTCAATGTAGGCGATAAATCCGGCTGCGTAGCTGTGAGAATTCTCTACAGAAGCTGGTTAAATGCAAATGGAAACCAGGGAAATGTGTTTGCATGCGCGCGCAGACACGCTTTTAAATATTGTTTACATAGTTCTCATCTGCTGCAATTTGGCCCTTGCATATAATGCGTATTGTATGTTCGCCTGGCACAATGCGAGAGTAATTCTGTGTGTGCGCATCTGCATTAAGCAAAAATAACAGCTCGACGTGCATTATGTTGCAATAACATCAAAGGGCGGCAAAATATAATGCACGTATTTCAATGAGGAAGACTGGCTTTGTTCCCTGCTGCGGAGAAGTCATGAGTTCAAACCCCCTTTGTCGATAAAACACAGCGTATGGACGGTCCAGGAAAGATGAATGGAACTCTTTTCATAAATCCATAGCAAGCTCATTGTGTGAACGGATAGAAAACGATCTGAATTCATAGATGTGCGGAGAGTCGGGAGGGAGACAATTTCGGGGATCTGTTTGGTATGGGCTATACCCGGGGAGAGTCTCTCGAGAGTCCTCCCCAAAATAAATTTTGAAAACTTGTAATCTAAGCACTCTTTACCATCGAAACCTGTGTTTTTCTTTCTCTATCACGCAAAATGTATATAGAAGGCATAGAAAATGTGCATTTCACCCAAAATTTCGATACCAGTTTCTTTTCAAATACACATTTTGGAGTTCTCTGAACACAAAAAAGACAAAGTAACAAATAAAACTGAAAGAATAAAAGGAAAATCAGACTGTCTCAGTCACACGACTTTCTCTAACTGAACAACAACAAAATATTCTATATACTTCATGCTAATCTCGATAAACATTAGCAGAAACGGTTTTATTATTTAGTTTCTTTATAAGTAGAAGGGAAATAAGGTAATACACTAAACTAAACCGACAGTAAAATGTTTTGAAAGCTGGTGGATATGTGAATAATTGAAGTTTACTTGTTTTTGATGTCCAGGAATAAATAGTTTAAAATTGTAAATGCCATAAACTGTACATTTTAACGAGATTTGTCTTTGTATACTAATGTCTTTGTATATCTATGTATCCCAGGAAAGCAGATAGGGGAAGGCTCTGGAGGGTCCTCCCCAAAATAAATTTTGAAAATTTTACCTCTGGAAATTCTAATCTAAGCACTATTAAAGCGTGCAGTGAGCATAGAACGTAGAAAAAATTTTGCATTCCATCCAAAATGCCAATACCGATATTTTATTACAAATACATTTTTGGAGCTTTCTGAATACAAAAAAATAAATAAAATGAAAACAAAACAAATGAAGAGAAGTACATTTCTCACGTCTTCCATTCACTTGACTTTCTCTAGGATTTGATACCAAGATTTCACCGGAAATAAATGTTTTGACGCCCCCTCAATCGAAAAAAAATAGTTTTTTGAAAAAAAAAAAATCAGTGTGTGTGTCTGTGCACAGCGTAGATAAAAAATGGCATGTCCGTTAAGTGACAAATATCAAAATATTCTGTATTAAAGATATTTACTTTAAAATAATATATATATTAATTTTCTGTTAATATCCTCTGAAGACCTCTTCATTCTGGATGAATTTTGTTGAGCTTGGTATAACTGGTAAACGTAAAGAAAATACAAAAGACAAAAACAAAAACAACCTAGATATCATTAAAACACACACTGTGTGTCCAATAAATTTGATTTGTGGGTTATCCATTTCCAAGAATATTCCTCTTAATATTTTTTTTCGGTTTTAAGACAGTTAAACCTTTCTCAAACATGAACTGATTCATTTTTCTTCTGCGACCGTCATGGCCATCGAAAAGAACCGAATTTCAATTACATAGCAACCAGCTTTTAAAAGATATGACTGTCATTTGTTCTAGTGTGTTTCCTTATTTGCTTTCTACTTGCAAGGAAGTAGGTAAAACAGACAATTTCTGTTAATGTTTATCTCAATTAGAATAAACTAGATAGAACAATAAGGTGTTTAAGTTTAGTTTGTTACACAATAGATAAAGTCGTGTGCAGGGGACACATCAGATTTTTACTTTCTCTACACACTATGTACATAGTGTAGAGAGAAGGTATTGCAATGCGCCCAAAAATTCCATGCCGAGATTTCAAAGGAAATACATGTTTTGGGTCCCCCTGAATCCAAAAATATCATTTTTAGAAAAATGTCCGTGTGTGTCTATGGGCAGCATAGCTCAAAAAAGAAAACACTGCTAATACCAAACTTGGTATTTAAGTTTGGTATCTTCCAAGGATGCGACACAAAGATTTTCAAGAAAATTCTCCCACCCCAAACTACTCTTTACATGGAAAAAATATGGCTCTAACGATTTTGATTAAAAGATCATATATTAAAGATATTTACCTGACAGATAAAATGTATATCCTGAATTTTCTTGGAATAGCCTCTGAAGACTACTTTATTCTGGATGAATTTTAAGGAATTTTGCATAAGTGCTAAACTGTAAGAGATGGACAAAAACTTACCACACACAAAATGTAGGACACGTTAAAACACACAGATTTGTGTTATGTGCATTTTTTCCGTGGCGTTGATCTTCTTTAGATATTCCTTGTTTCTGGTTCAGCTTTAAAAAATGTATACTTTTGTCATACAGGAATTTGTCAACTCGTGTCCATACAAACAAAGGAACTTCAGTCACATAGCAACCAGCTTTTGACTATCAGTTTAACCTATGGTACTCCCTTATTTCGCTTCTACTTACAAGGAAGCAATTAATAAGACTATTTCTGCTAATTTTTCTCGATTAGCATGAAGTAAATAGAAGCATAATCTTTTTGTCAATCATTTGTTGCAGAGATATAGAGAAAGTTATGTGAATAGATCACCTCAGATATTTCATAATGTTTTTTGTTTTGTTATAGGGTGCCTGAAAACCTGCATTCCCCTAATTATGGGTAAGTAATAAAGAAAATTAAAAATGACAGTTGTGATAATTTAATTCGTTTTTTTTTTTTATTATTTTTATATTTTAGTTGGGAGTAGTTACTTGAGTATATTATACAAATTATTTATAGCTGTTGTATCTCTCTATAACCGTGTTTGTAAATTAATTTCATTAATGGTATTCAGAGTACCTATTTCATGACTCATTTTAGAGAGTGCGAATTTTAACCTTAGGCCTTTTGCCTGTGGCGTATTATTCGATTCGAGAGCTCTAAACTGCTATAATACACATACACGTTCACAGTGCGTAATTTATATCATGAAATGTATACATATATTGCTTATTACTTTCTCTACACGTACTATGTACATAGTGTATAGTGAAGGTATTGTAATGCACCTAAAAAGTCGATACCGAGATTTCACCGGAAATACATGTTTTGGATCCCCTTGAATCCAAAGAAAAATGTCCGTGTGTGTATGTATGTCTGTGTAGGTATGTGTCTATGTGCAGCATAGCTCAAAAACGAAAAGACCGTCAAAAAGCAAACTTGGTATTTAATTTTGGTATCTTCCAAGGAGGCCACATGAAGATTTTCAAGAAAATCCCCCACCCCAACTACCCTTTACATGGAATATTTTGCGAAAATTTTGTTTTTCTAAAAAATGGCTCTAACGATTTTGATTAAAATATCGTATATTAAAGTTATTTACCTGGCAAATAAAATGTATGTTTTTAATTTTCTGGGAATAGCTTCTGAAAACTGCTTTATTTTGGATGAATTTAACGGAATTTTGCTAAACTGTAAGAGATGAAGAAAAACTTACCGCACAAAAAATGTAGAGCACATGAAAACACACAATTTATGTTATATACTTCTTTTCGTGGGGTTGATTGTTTTTAAGATATTCTTTTTTTCTGGTTTTTGCTTTAAAAACTTCTACTATTCTCATACAGGAATTTTTCAACTCCTGCCCATACAAACAAAGGAACTTCGGTCACATAGTAACCAGCTTTTGACTATCACTTTAATCTATGGTACTCCATTATTTAGTTTCTACTTTAAAAAAAGCAAGTAAAAAGACTGTTTCTGCTAATTTTTTCTCGATTAGCATTAAGTAAATATAAGCATAAGCTTTTTCGCAATAATTTTTTGCAGAGATGTAGTTATTAAAAATGCTAATTTTAAATTGTTTCTTTAATGTACCAGGGCCATTCAGAAAGTAACAGACGATTTGGCATGGCTAAATGTAACGAAAGTTAATAGGGTGGGCTGACAAGTCCGTGCCTCAATGAAAACAGCATTTATTTCTCTTTTTTTGTTTTACTTCTCAACATAATCTCCAGAAAGGCTAATACATTTGTCATATCGATGTTCTCATTTAATTAAACCATCTCAGTAGTGCGATTTATCAAGGTCCTCAAAATAGCTGTTTACCGTATCAATGGCCTCCTCGTTGCTGTGAAATCTTCGTCCTCCAAGACACTTTTTGAGGTTTGGGAACAGGTGGTAGTCAATGGTTGCTAATTTTGGCGAATAGGGTGCATGTTCAAGCAACTCGAACTTTAATTCACACATTTTTTTTTTTGTTGCAAAATGAGTTATTTTTATTTTCACCTCATCACTCAAACGTTGCAGTAAGCTTGTGTAGTAGTCACCAGTGATTCTTTTACCCTTTTTCAAGTAATCAATAAAAATAATTCCCTTTGCATCCCAGAAAACAATCGCCATACACTTGTTAGTTGACAAAATTGACTTTGCCTATTTTGGGGATGGCTCCCCTGGCGCAATCCACTGTTTTGACTGTGATATAGTGATGATGTATCCAAGTTCCATCCATGGTAATAAACCATCTCAAAATTTCACTGGGATTTTTACGGTAGAGCTCCACATTCTTAACAGAAACAGTTTTTCTTTGCAACTTTTGATCAGGTGTCAACAAACGCGGCACCCATCTTGCACAGACCTTGTGAAAGACCAAAACATTACTTATAATGTTACTTGCACGTTCTTTTGATATGTTTACAGCCTCTGCTATCTCAAACAACTTTAATCTGCGGTCTTCCAGTACTAAACGATGAATTTTTTCAATGATCTCTGGAGTTGTAACTTCTACAGGGCGTCCAGAGCGAGGCTCATCACTAGTGCTCATACGTCCCATTTTAAACTGTGCAACCCACCTTTTAATCATTGAATATGAAGGGGCAGAGTCTTTCAATGTACTGTCCATTTCCTCCTTGATTTCTTTAGGCGTTAAGGCTTTCAAATGGAAGTATTTAATCACTGCTCTTTTTTCCAAATGCTCCATTTTCGTGAGAACTCTAAAGTTGTCTTGTTTAAAATGCTGTCATTGGAAAACTAAACAAGCTATTGACCTGTAACTATGGATACAAGCTAGTCTAGAGTTAAACGTTGCGATGCTACCGTCTAACTGGTATAGTGGCGCCATATCTGTGTGAGGCCCGGGTCTTATCAGCCGACCCTCGTATCAACACAAAAGTTTATTTATAAAATTGCAGTACTTGACTATTTTTTTTCTACACGTACTGTGTACATTGCATTCCGCCCAAAAATTCGAAATCGAGATTTCACTAGAAATAGACATTTCAGGATCCCCTGTATCCAAAAAAAGCATGTTCAGAAAAAGGTCCGTATGTCTGTGAACACGATAACTCAAAAACGAAAAGTCGGTGAAATACCAAACGTGGTATTTAAGTTTATGATCTTGCAGGGATGCGACGCGAAGATTAGGAGAGAAAAAACCACACCCGCAACTACCATTTACATGGAACATTTTTTGAAAATTTTGATTTTCTCAAAAATGGGTCTAATTATTTTGTTTAAAATATCATATAATAAAAGTATTTACCTGACAAATGAAATGCATATCTTGAAATTTTTGGGAATGGCCTCTGAAGACCACTTTACTTTGGATGAATTTTACGGATTTTGCATAACTTCTAAACCGTAAGAGATGGACAAAAACTTACAACACAAAATATATAGGCCACGTTAAAAACACAATTTACGTTATATACATTTGTTTCGTGCGGTTGATCGTTTTTGAGATATTCCTTGTCTTAAGTTTCAGCTTTGAAACACTTTTCTCATACAGGAATGTATCAACTCGTGTCCATACAAAGGAACTTCAGTTACATAGCAACCAGCTTTTGATTGTCACTTTAGCCTGGTGTATTCCCTTATTTCGCTTCTAGTTACAAGGAAGCAAGTAATAAGAACATTTATCGTAATTTTTTTTGCTTTTTAACAATAATTTGTTGCAGAGATTTAGAGAAGGTCATGTGAATGGAACACATCAATTTTTTTTCTCGTGGAAATGACGGTTAATCATATATTCGTTGTTATTGATTTTAGTTTTAAATTACTTTTCTCACATAGAAACTTGTTAACACTTGGTCACGGAAACAAATGGAATTCAGTCCCATAGCAACCACATTTAAAACATTTGACTGTCGGTTTAGTGTATTCCCTTATTTCCCTCCTGCTAATGTTTATATCGATTAGATGGAAGCATACGGTTGAAAACAATATTTTTTACAGAGGTGTAGAGAAAGGCATGTCAATGGAGCACGTCAGATTTTTTTTTTGCAATATAAGACAGCTATAAGCGTTATTGTTTAAAGTTAATGTAACACAAAATTAGAAAAAAGTACAATGAAAGTTGCAGAAGCTTTGACTAACCATCTTTGTTGCATATATGCAACAGGATGAAATAAGGGTTAAACCCTGTGGCACAAATATGTGAAGACGGGGAGCGCAAAGTCCAGGGAAATTGCCTACAGGCCCTTAATGCGGCCAGTTATGGAATTTAGGACCCATACAGGGTTAACCAAACTGATACAGAGAGATCGGCGGTTAAATTCATAAAGAGAGGTAAAGATTTTGGGTTTACGAAAGGCGAAGAGAATAAATGGGAACCGCTAAAAGACACCGACGTAGGAAAATTCTCTTTTGTCAATATGATCATTGAAGAATGGAATGAATTGCCTGTTGCATTCCTTTCAGGGCTGCTCTCTGACCTTAAGGAAGTTTAGGAATACTTTAAAGAGAATAAATGTTAGTTAATTTGAGTACAAATTCTCAAGTAATTAAGAATCTCAAAAACTGTATTAGTTTATTACTTTCTCTACACGTACTATGTCCATAGTGTATAGAGAAGGTATTGTACTGTACCCAAAAATTCGATACCGAGATTTCACCGAAAATACATGTTTTGAGACCTCCTGAATCCAAAAAAAGCATTTTTAGAAAAACGTCCGTGTGTGTCTGTGTGTACGTCTGTCGTGTGTCTGTGGGCAGCATAGCTCAAAAGCGTAAAGACCACTAAATACCAAACTTGGTATTTAAGTTCAGTATCTTCCAAGCATGCGACACAAAGGTTTACAAGAAAATCCCCCCCACCCCAGCTACCCTTCACATGGAAACATTTTCTAAAATTTTTATTTTCTAAAAAAATGGCTAACGATTTTATTAAAATATCATATATTAAATATATATTAACTCAAGAAATGAAATGTATATTCTGAATTTTCTGGGAATAGCCTCTGAAGACTACTTTATTCTGGATGATTTTTACGGATTTTTTGTGTATCTGGCAAACCGTAAGAGATAGACAAAAACTTACCAAACAAAACATTTAGAGCACATTAAAACACAATTTATGCTAGATACATTTTTTTCGTGGAGTTCAGTTTATTTTTAATAATGTATAGTATTAATGTTGAGGCTTCATAATAACTGTTTATAAACCAGTTGGTACCTGACATAAGTATTGCTATACTGAATAATAAGTAGTGAGGTATTTCAAAAAAAGCTTATGTGTACCATTCACATGACTTTCTCTACATCTCTGCAACAATTTATTGTTAAAAAGCTTATTCCTCTATTTATTTCATGCTAATCGAGAACAAATTAGCAGAAATAGTCTTATTACTTGCTTCCTTGTAAGTAGAAGTGAAATAAGGGAGTACACTAGGTTAAAGTGGTAGTAGTCAAAATCTGGTTGCTATGTGACTGAATTTCCTTTGTTTCTATGGACAGGGGTTGACAAATTCCTATGAGAAAAATAAGTTTTTCAAAGCTGAAACCAAAAACAATGAATATATCAAAAACGATCAACTCCACGAAAAAAATGTCTATAACATAAATTGTGTGTTTTAAAGTGCTCTACATTTATTTTTAGTAAGTTTTTGTCTAAGTCTTACGGTTTAGCAGTTATGCAAAATTCCGTAAAATTCGTCCAGAATAAAGTAGTCTTTAGAGGCTATTCCCAGAAAAGTCAAGATGTATATTTTTGTTTGTCAGGTAAATATCTTTAATATGTGGTATTTTAATCAAAATCGTTAGTCATTTCTGCGAAAATCAAAATTTTCGATAAAAGTTCCATGTAAAGGGTAGTTTGGGGTGGGGGAATTTTCTAAAAATCTTTGTTTCGCCTCTCTGGGAGATACTAGACTTAAATACCAAGTTTGGTATTTTACCGCCTTTTCGTTTTTGAGTTATCGTGTTCACGGACACACACGGACCTTTTTGTGAAAATGCTTTTTCTGGATATTGGGGACCCTAAAACATATATTTCCGGTGAAATCTCGGTATTGAATTTTTGGGTGGAGTGCAGTACCTTCTCTATATAATATGCTCATAGTGCGTGTAGAGAAAGTAAAAAGACATTACATTTGTTAATTTAACTTAAGATAATAAATAATTGTAAATGAATTTTGTACATTTAACTCTGCCAGCGGGCAGCACCCAATTCTAGAGAGTAAATACATTAAAGTTTGTGTGCGTGTCATAACGCAGGTGAAGCAATCTTATATCGGTTTCGTCGTGAAGTATGTATAACGTGCATGCGCTGTAATTAGCTTGGGAGGTAAGTTAGGTGACATATGGCAGTGCAGTTGACGCTGCATTTTGTTTTCCCTCGCCTGATTGGCTATTTTTTATGCCGCAAACGGTAGTGAATACACTCATTGCACGTTTCTGGGTTGCTGTCAGCTCTTTTGTTTTTAGCCTCTGTTCAATAAATCAGCAATTTGGTGGAAATGCAGGAATCGGTGATACCCACAGAAAAAAGGCTCCATTGAAAACCTCATGGACGCAACTTGACGTCATCATTCAGCCTCTCTCTCTCTCTGAATATTTCAAAATGATACTTTATTCGACTCGTCGGGGATTTATATTTCCACTTTTTGCCACCCCAGAATCTTGAGCCCAGAAGATATGTATACTTAAAATTTCATAAAAATTCACACAAAAACATCTACATTTTACTTTCTCTACACGTACTATATACGTAGTGTATAGAGAAGGTATTGCATTCCACCCAAAAATTCAATACCGATGTATCACTGAAAACAAATATTCTGAGACCCCGTGAATCCCAAAAAATATCTGATGTGTTCCATTCACATGACTTTCTCTACATCTCTGCAACAAATCATTGTTAAAAAGCTTATGCTTCTATTTACTTCATGATAATTGAGAAAAAAATTAGCAGAAATAGTCTTATTACTTGCTTCCTTGTAAGTAGAAGCGAAATAAGGGAGAACCTTAGGTTAAAGTGATAGTCAAAAGCTGGTTGCTATGTGACTGATGTTCCTTTGTTTGTATGGACAGCAGTTTACGTTTTTTAAAGCTGAAATCAATAACAAGCAATATCTAAAGAACGATCAACTTCACGAAAAAATGTATATAACATAAAGTGTGTGTTTTAACGTGAACTCCATTTTTTGTGTGGTAAGTTTTTGTCTATCTCTTACAGTACAGTAGTTATGCAATATTCCGTAAAATTCATCCAGAATAAAATAGTCTTCAGAGGCTATTCCAAGAAAAGTCAAGATATACATTTTATTTGTCAGGTATATAGCTTAAATATGCGAGATTTTAATCAAAAGCGTTAGTCATTTTTGAGCAAATAAAACGTTTCGAAAAATTTCCATGTAAAGGGTAGTTGGGGTTGGGGGAATTTTATTGAAAATCTTTGTGTCGCATCCTTTGAAGATACCAAACTTAAATACCAAGTTTACTATTTAACACACACACACGGATCTTTTCCTAAAAAAAAATTCTTTATATTCAGGGGGACCCAAAACATGTATTTCCGGTGAAATCTGGGTATCGAATTTTTGGGTGGACAGGAATACCTTCTCTATACACTAAGTACATAGTACGTTTAGAGAAAGTAGAAAACCTTCTTTGAAAACCTCATGAAGGCAACTTGACGTCATTCAGCCTCTCTCTCTGAATATTTCAAAATGATACTTTAATCAACCGTATTGTCGCCTTGTGAACATTCTATTACTATTTGACACGCTGAGGATTTATATTTCCACTCTTTGCCACCCCAGAATCTTGAGCCCAAACGTTCTCTCTAATATGTCTAAGCATTTAAAGGCACAAATGGTTTTATACAATACAAAATAGGCATCTGTTTGCGAGATGACCTCTTCGTTAGACGAGGATCATTTTCTACTGAGCCACTTTTTTCAAGTTTGGAAATAAAAAAAATCACTGGGGACCAAATCTGGTGAGTACGGTAGATGTTGTTGTAATTCGAACCTTAATTCGACAATTTTCGCCATCGAAACTGAGCAGGTGTGCATCCTTGCATTGTCTTCATGGAAGAGAATCTTTTTGTTTGCCTGCTGGGGGCGTTTTATTCTTGATTTCTCCATTCTCTTCTTTTGCACACAACAATTTGATATCGAGATTTCACCGGAAATATATGTTGAATCAAAAAAAAATTTTTTTTTAGAAAAATTCCCATATTTTTGTTTCTCAGTGTGTGTGTGTGTGTGTGTGTGTGTGTGTGTGTGTGTGTGTCGGTGTGGGGGGTAGAATAGCTCAAAGACGAAAATATATTTCGATATTTATATGACAAAATGCATATCTTGTAATTTCTGGGAATAGTCTCTAAAGACCTCTTTATTCTGGATACATTTTTCTAAATTTTGAATAGCTGGTAAACCGTAAGAGGTAGACGAAATCTTACCACACAAGATATGTAAATCTCGTTAAAACTCACAATTTATGTCATATAAGCTTTTCTAGTAGAGTAGACCGTTTTCTAGATTATTATTGTTATTGGTTTTAGCTTTAAGATTCTTATACTTTTCTCATACGCGAAATTGTTAATTCCTGTGCGCGCAAGGAAAGGAATTTCTATCACATAGCAACCAGTTTTTAAAACATTTGACTATCAGCTTACCCTTGTGTATTCTCTTAGTTCCCATCCCCTTATAAGGAGCTAAGTAATAAGACTATTTCTGCTATTTTTTTCTCGATTAGCGTGAAGTAAATAGAAGAATAAACTTTTTAACAATTATTTTTGGCGGAGATGTAGAGAAAACCATGTGAATGGATCACATTAGACTTCTTTTTTTTATATCAGGTGGTCTCAAAAGATGTAGGCCTATTTCCGGTGAACTCTCGGTATCGAAATTTTGAGCGGAATGCAGTGCTTTGTATATAGACGAAGAGAAAATAACAAACAGTTTTGAATCAGGAATTTATCAGCGTGTGTGTAACAGTTGAATGTTTTATAGTAACACAGAAAGAGTGTGGCTGCGACACTCCCACCATCTGTCGGACAGTCAAGCTGTTGTTGTTGTTGTTTTGGAATTCATTGCGTCCGCTGTCCCCGGCGCTTACACACTATATATAACATGATTAGTTTAGCCCCGGCCAACAAACACTCCCTCGGGGTGATAAATAGCCTTTAGCCTTCATGTCACCTCTACTTATTACTGTGAGACTCTACCCAAATAGGCCTGATCAAGCAATTGTCTCACAAACACCACCACCTAATGAGTAAGGCCTAGCATCAAACATTAGCATACGTCGCTAAAGACATAGACAGGCGAATCAGCGATAAGTCCCATTTATAATTAGATATATGGTGTAATTATTGCAGGACCTAACCTGTCCACGGGGCGATTCATGAACGAATCGTTCATAGTACCAAGCCGAGCTTCGACGAAAACTGCCGAGTGCGCAAGATGATGTGTACAGCAATTTATAACTATTTTTTTTTTATTATGAAAAATCTGATGTTTTCCATTCACATGACTTTCGCCATATATCTGCAAAAATATTCTTAAAAAGCTTATACTTCTATGATAATCGAGAAAAAATTAGCAGAAATAGACTTATAAGTTGCTTCCTTAAAAGTAGAAGCGAAATATAGAGTATCATAGGTTAAAGTGATAGTCAAAATCTGGTTGCTATGTGACTGAAGTTCCTTTGTTTGTGTGGACAGGAGTTGATAAATTCCTGTATGACAAAAGTTTGTTTTCTAAAGCTGAAGCCTAAAACAAGGAATATCTAAAAATGATTAACTCCATGAACAAAATGTATATAACATAAATTGTGTGTTTTAACATGCTCTACATTTTTTGTGAGGTAAGTTTTTATATATCTCCTACGGTTTAGGAGCTATGCAAAAGTCCGTAAATTTCATCCAGAATAAAGTAAGCTTCCGACGCTATTCCCAAAAAATTTAAGATATACATTTTAATTGTTAGTTAAATATCTTTAATATACCATATTTTAATCAAAATCGGTAGATCCATTTTTAAGAAAATCAAAATTTTCGAAAAATGTTCCATGTAAAGGGTATCCCAGGAAGATACTAAACTTAAACACCAAATTTGATATTTTACCGACTTATCGTTTTTGAGTTATCGTGTTCACAGACACACACACACGGCCTTTTTTTGAAAATGTATTTTTTGGATACAGGGGATCTTAAAACATATATTTCCGATGAAATCTCGGTATCGATTTTTTTGGGTGCAGTGCAATACCTTCTCTATACACTATGTACATAGTACGTATAGAGAAAGTAAAAAATAAATAGAGCTGAGGCCATGAAGCTAAATATAAGAATATATAAATATATAAATTATATATATTATTGATAATGTACAATAAGAAAACGAACACTGCCGATCATTACCGAAGCGACCACGAGCAATTTCATGTTGTTTAGGGATGAGTTATTGCGCATGGGAAAGCAAGCATTAGAATTTACAACTGTTTTATATATATATATATATATATAGCAGTATCTTAAATATAATATATGCACAGCTAAATCGTCATTACATTAGCAAAATATATAATCTCAGAAAAAAAATTACGACACATAAAGCAATTATGCTCCTACATAATAGGTATAGAAACAAACCATTAAAATTACCTCGAATATTCCTGAAGATAAAATAACTATTCTAGGTTGCCTTAGACTTAAACAAACTTCTTTTATCTTTTTACTTTCTCTAGCACCATATGTACAATGTACATAGGGATAGAGATGGCATAGTAATTCACCCAAAAATTCGATACCGAGATTTCACCGGAAATATATTTTTTTTGGGATCCCATGAGTCCGAAAAAAAGCATTTTTAAAAAAAGGTCCATGTGTGTGTGTGTGTGTGTGTGTGTGTGTGTGTGTGTGTGTGTGTCTGTGTCTGTGGACAGCATAGCCCCAAAACGAAAAGACCGTTAAATACCAAAGTTGGTATTTAGGTTTAATATCTTCCAAGGATGCAATACGAGGATTTTCGAAAAAATCCCCCTACCACAAACTACCCTTTACATGGTAAAATTTCCGAAAATTTTGATTTTCTTAAAAATGGCTCTAACGATTTTGATTAAACCCCATTTCTTAAAACTATTTATGTCCGAAATTAAATGTATATCTCGAATTTTTTTGGGAATAGCCTCTGAAGATCTCTTTATTCTGGATGAATTTTGCCGAATTTTGCTTAACTGCTAAACCGCAAGAGATAGAAAAAAGCTCAATACACAAAAACTGTACTATCGATTTAGACTAGTGTATTCCCTTATTACTTTCTCTACACGTACTATGTACATAGTGTATAGAGAACGTATTGTATTGCACCCAAAAATGCAATACCGAGATTTCAACGGAAATATATGTTTTGAGGCCCCCTGAATACAAAAAAAAAGCATTTTTAGAAAAATGTCCGTGTGTGCGTGTGTGTGTCTGTGGGCAGCATAGCTGCTAAGCGAAAAGACCGTTAAATACCAAACTTGGTATTTAAGTTAAGTATGTTCCAAGGATGCGACACGAAGATTTTAAAGAAAAGTCCCCCCTCCAACTACATGGAAATTTTTTCGAAAGTTTTGATTTTCTTAAAAATGGCTCTAACGATTTTGATTAAAATATCGTTTTTAAAGATATTTACCTGACAAATAAAATGTATATCTTGAATTTTCTGGGAATAGCCTCTGAAGACTACTTTATTCTGGATGAATTTTTCCGAATTTTGAATAACCGCTATTATTATTTTGAATAACCGCTAAGACTATTTCTGCAAATGTTTTCTCGATTAGCATGAAGTAAATAGAAGCAAAAACTTTTTAACAATAGTTTGTTGCAGAGATGTAGGAAAGGTCGTGTGAATGGACCACATGAGATTTTTAATCAAAAATATGAACATTTCGAAGTAATTACCTTCAGGAAATGTATTTTACAATTATGAAAATTTATATAATATTTTGTTTCGGCTCATGTGCATAATTAATTAATTTGGAAGCATCAACCAGAAAATGCTGTAATTAACAGAGCAAAACGAATATTAACATTTATTCAACGCCTCAGTGGAACGACATGGTGCTCTAAAAGCCGACTGGAACTGTACAAAATCGGCAGCAAGTGAAAGTACTACATTACAGGGAAAAACAAGACTAAAACATCCCATGTGTTCCATTCACATGACTTTCTCTACTTTTCTGCAACAAATTATTGTTAAAAACCTTATGCTCCTATTTACTTCATGCTAATCGAGATAAAAAAAAATGTCAGAAATAGTCTTATTCCTTGCTTCCTTGTAAGTAGAAGTGAAATAAGGGAGTTCCATAGGTTAAATTGACAATCAAAAGCTGGTTGCTATGTGACTGAAGTTCCTTTGTTTGTATGGACAGGAATTGACAAACTCCTGTATGAGAAAAGCATAAGTTTTTCAAAGCTGGAATAAAAAACAAGGAATATCTTAAAAACGGTCAATTCCACGAAAAAATGTACATAACATAAATTGTGTATTTTAATGTGCTCTACATTTTTTGTGTGGTAAGTTTCAGTCCATCTCTTACGGTTTAGCAGTTATGCAAAGTTCCGTAAAATTCATCCAGAATAAAGTAGTCTTCACAGGCTATTCCCAGAAATTTCAAGATATAAATTTTTTTCAGGTAAATATCTTTAATATTTTAATTAAAATCGTTATAGCCATTTTTGAGAACATTAAAATTTTCGAAATGTTTTCCTTGTAAATCGTAGTTTGGGTTGGGAGGAAATCCTGGTAGATACTTAACTTGAATGCTAAGTTTGACATTTTACCGACCCTTCGTTTTTGAGTTATCATTTTCACAGACACACAGACCTTTTTCTGGAAATTCTATTTTTGGATATAGGGGACTCTAAAACATGTTTCCATTGAAATCTCGATTTTGAATTTTTAGGTGGAGTGTAATACCTTCTCTACACCTATGTACATAGTACGTATAGAGAAAGTAAAAATCGAATGTTTGCATTCGCATTTTCTTATGCATCTCTGTAACAAATTATTGTTAAAAGGTTTATTCTCATGTCTACTTCAGATAATCAAGATAAACAGTAACAGAAATGGTCTTATTAGTTGCTTCCTTGTAAGTAGAGGGAAATAAGAGAGTAGCAAATCCAAAAGGTGTTTTACAAAAATATCCGTGTGTTTGTGGGCAGCATAGCTAAAAACGTTAAATACCAAACTTGATATTTAAGTACAGTATCTTACAACGAAGACTTTCAAGAATATCCCCCACACCAAACTACACTTTATATGGAAAAACGTTCGAACATTTGGATTTTCTCAAAAATGGCTCTAAAGATTTTGATTAAAATACGGTATATTAATGACTAATAAAATGCGTATCTTGAATTTTCTGGGAATAGCCTTTGATGACGTCTTTATTCTGGATGAATTTTATGGAATTTTGAATAACTGGTAAACCGTAAGAGATAGACAAAAACTTACTTTTCAAAAAACGTAGATCCCGTTAAGACACACAATTTTCGTAGAGTTACGCATTTCTGAGATATTCCTTGTTATTGGTTTCAGTTTTGAAATACTTAAAACGTTTCACATACGGGAATTGATCAACTGCTGGCAATGCATAGAAGCGGATTTCATCCACAAGCAGCTTTTAGCCTGGTGTATTCCCTCATTTCCCTTCTACTTACAAGGAAGCGCATTTGTACCAATGTTTTCTCAATCAGCATCAACTAGATACAAGAATACACTTTTAACAATGATCTACGTCATGTCAATGGAACGCATCCGATTTTTATAGAGCATATTCGGTCATCCGACGGTGTGACGCAATTGATAAATACTACAACAACTACCACTAGCATGTCGCCCTCTGTGGTTCCCATGCTAACTTCATATACCCAAGGTCCCAAGGGATGGTCCCGTGTCCTAGATTTACGGCACGTAAAAGAACCTCAAGCCTCATTGAGAGGCCTCTGAGCAAAATTAAGCGGTCTTTCACGCCCAGTATAGAATGGGACGCTGAGAACCATAGTAGTTAAAGAGCATCCATAAATAACACTTTTATATTTACTACTACAACTACCACCACCACGGGCCGCGACGTGGCCGAGTGGTTAGACCACTCGTCTCTCACCTAGACGGCCCGGATTCGATCCCAAGCGACCGTGGACAAAGCGACGCTGGGGCGGGTTTTCTCCGGGTTCTCCGGTTTCCCCGCCATCGCATTCCACCGGTGCTCCATCTTCATTCATATGTCATAAGTAGTTACAGCGGCCATTAAACACTACCAAAAAAAACTACCACCACCACAACCACAATCACCACAATCACCACAACCACAATCACCACCACCACCACCACCACCACCAACACTAACACCACGACTGAGTACTACTACTACCATTACCACCACACCAACACCACCATCAAAACCACCACGGCCACCACCAACACCACGACTACTACTACTACTACTACTACTACTACTACTACTACTACTACTACTACTACTACTACTACTGGTGCTGCTGTTGCTACTACCACCACCACAACCACAATCACCACCACCACCACCACCACCACCAACACTAACACCACGACTGAGTACTACTACTACCATTACCACCACACCAACACCACCATCAAAACCACCACGGCCACCACCAACACCACGACTACTACTACTACTACTACTACTACTACTACTACTACTACTACTACTACTACTGGTGCTGCTGTTGCTACTATTACCACCACTACCAATATTCTTACTACTCTTTTTCCTACTCCTACTGCTCCTACTGTGGCAATCTTTAGCCGGATAAAGTTAAACGTAACATTTGGTGGAGGCGCCGAGTCCCATTTCCCTGTAGCGTTACAATATTTTAATTCAGCGGACTTGAAAACGAGTATTTCCAGTGAAATCTGCAGTGAAAGCCGTTTCAAATAAATGCAAATGTTTTAAAGAGGGAAATTTCTGGCAAAGGACATTTTAGATTGGTGGTGTGGTATCTTATCCATCAGACAAATGACGGTTTTGTAGCGTGAAATAGTGCGCGCGGTATGCTCCCCAGGTAGCGCGGACCTCCCATTAATCTCGCAGCTACAGAGTTCATAGCGCCAAGAGCACTTGGTTTAGCGTATCATAAAAACGAACCAGGTCCCACTGAAAAGAAGCCTCAGGGGTTTTGATTTATAGCAGACATCGCCACGCTTTTGTTTCACTCTTTTTATTTTCAACTGAAAGCGTACATACAGCAGGTATTTTGGCTAGGGTTGTCCAACTTTCAAAGAAAAGAGCATCCAGAAATAGGAATCAATCTTTTACAGCATCTCGTATGTTAGTCAAGCTGATGTGTTACATTCACATAACTTTCTCCACCTTCTATCGTCTATTTTTACTTTTTCTAGCCCGTATGTATCATGTACATAGAAAGTAGAGGAAGTACTATAATCCATCCAAAAATGCAATACCGAGATTTCATTAAAAAACAATCTCGTGTGTTCCATTCACATGACTTTCCCTACATCTCCGTAACAAATTACTGTTAAAAAGCTTAAGCTTCTATTTACTTCAGGCTAATCGAGAAAAAATTAGCAGAAATAGTCTTATTACTTGCTTCCTTGTAAGTAGAAGCGAAATAAGGGAGTAACATAGGTTAAAGTGATAGTCAAAAGCTGTTGCTGTGTGATTGAAGTTCCTTTGTTTCTATGGACAAAAGTTGACAAATTCCTGTATGATAAAAGTTTAAATCATTAACAAGGAATGTCTAAAAAAGCGTTCAACTTCACGAAAAAATGTATATAACATAAATTTTGTGTTTTAACTTGCTCTATATTTTCTGTGTGGTAAGTATTTGTCAATCTCTTACGGTTTAGCAGTTAGGCAAAGTTCCTTAAAATTCATCCAGAATAAAGTACGAGGGGCATACTGAAAGCCATGAGCAACACTGTTTTACAATCTTAATATTTATTTTTAATCCAAACTAAATACATCATCATAATGTACAGACTTTCTTTCACTTTTCGACATAGTCTCCATTGTTTTGCACACATTTTTCCCATCGTTCTACAAGTTTGAAAATGCCCTTGTGATAGAACTCCGTTCCAGCTGCCCGCAGACCCTGACGCACTGCTTTCTGAATATCCTCCAGCGTCTCGTAGCGTTGGCCACGCATCTGCTCCTTCACAGAACCGAAAAGATGGTAGTCGGAGGGTGCCAAGTCGGGACTGTAGGGGGGTTTTGGAAGAGTTTCCCACCCTAATGCCTTGATCTTCTCCATAGTGGCAGGGGTAGTATGCGGACGCGCATTATCCTGCTGAAGGATGATCCTCTTTCCAGGGCGTTTATCATGCAAAGCCCTACGGAGCTTCAGAAGTGTCTTGATGTAGCGGGCAGAATTTATGGTTTGTCCAGGTTCAAGAAAGTTAACCAGAATGCAACCTTGTGCATCCCAAAAGACACTTCCCATAACTTTTCCTATAGACTGCACTGTCTTCGCTTTCTTCTTCGATGGTGAGTTCAAGTGGTGCCATTCCATACTCTGACGTTTCGTTTCTGGCTCATAATGATGGAACCAGCTCTCATCTCCAGTCACAATACACGTCAAAAATTCATCACCTTCATTATGAAATCTCTGAAGAAGGTTTTGTGCAATGGTTCTTCTCTGAAGTTTGTGGTCTTCAGTCAATAAACGGGGGACCCAACGGGTACAGACCTTTCGATAACCCAAACTGTGGATCATTTCTTGCACTGCACTATGTCCTATTCCAAGTTTCGCAGCAATTTCATTCACAGTGAAACGCCTATCTCCTGTAATGAGCTCATCAACTCTTTCCTTGTTGCGTTCTGTAGAGGCAGTTCGAGGACGCCCGCTACGAGGCGCATTTTGCAGACTCGTGTTTCCAACTTTGAAATGTTTCACCCATCTTCTAACACTGCTGGCACCCATGCAGACAACTCCATACGCACGTTGAAGTCTGAGATGAATTTCAGGAGCAGATTTTCCTTCTTTCACAAGGAATTCAATGACAGCACGCTGTCGAAAGGAAACATCAATGTCAGCCATTTTTCAAACACCGTCTGTGGTCACGTGATAGAAGCTAATGAAGTCACAATATGTCAACATGTGGCTTAAAGTCTTTAGATTATGATCCTGCAATTCGTTTCGTTACATTGTTGAAATTTAAATTTTTACAATGGGTTGCTCGTGAGTTTCAGTATGCACCTCGTACTCTTCAGAGGCTATTTCCATAAAATTCAAGAAATATATTTTTATTTGTCAGGTAAGTATCTTTAATATACAATATTATAATCAAAATTGTTAGTCATTTTTAAGAAAATCAAAATTTTCAAAAAAATTTCCATGTAAAGGTTAGTTGGGGGGGGGGGAATTTCTTGAAAATCTTCGTGTCGCATCCTTGGAATATACTGAACTTAAATACCAAGTTTGGTATTTAACGGTATTTTCGTTTTTGAGCTATGCTGCCCACAGACACACACATACACACAGACAGACATACATGCGGACATTTTTCTAAAACTGCTTTTTTTGGCTTCAGGTGGTCTCAAAACATGTATTTCCGGTGAAATCTTGGTATCGAATTTTTGGGTGCAATGCAATACCTTCTCCACACACTATGAACATAACACGTATAGAGAAAGTAATATATCTTTTAAGGCCGCATTGCGCGGTGGTAGCGCGGCTGCTTGCCAACCGGGAGACCTGGATTCGATTCCCGGTACCGGCGTGAGGAATTTTCTCCCGCTGGAAGACCTATTCCGGGGTGCACTCAGCCTCGTGAGGTCCCTGGGGAGCCAATTCAGAACTAGCGCCCCAGGTTGGGAAGACCGCATCAACCGTACGGAGGGACTCACGTCTCACCCTCCAATACTGGCCGCCAGTTATGACGCCTGTCGTGGACCGAGATGGGGGACGCAGCGGCCAGGCGGTAGGCCCTTTGTGGGCTGTTGCGCAGGAGTATAATTAACTTAATTTAAGGATCCCTGAATACAAAACAAGCATCTTTAGCAAAAGTTTCTGTGTGTGAGTGCGCACAGATAACTCAAATACGAAAAGTTGGCTAACTGCCAAACTTGATATTTAAGTTGAGAATCTTCCAAGGATGCGACAAGAAGATTTTCAAGAAAATCCCTCCGACCCAAACAACCCTTTATGTGGAAAAATTTTCGAAACTTTTGAATTTCTTAAAAATGACTTTAACGATTTTTATTAAAATGTCATATGTTTTAAGATACATGACAAGCAAAAATGTATATTTTCAATTTTCTAGAAAAGGCTGACTTTTGTATAACTGTTTTATAACTGACAAACAGTAAGAGTTACACACAAGCTTACTCTATAGAAATGTACCGCTCATTACAACACACAATTTATGAAGGTTTTTTTTTTTTTTTACTTTTTCTACACGTACTATGTACATAGTGTATAGAGAAGGTATTGCTTTCCACCCAAAAATTCCATACTGAGATTTCACCACAAATATATGTTTTACCGTCCCCTGTATCAAAAAAAAAAAAAACACATTTTCAGAAAAAGGTCGTGTGGGTGTGACCGTCTGTATGTGAACACGATAACTCAAAAACGAAAAGTCGGTAAAACACCAAACTTGGTATTTAAGTTTTGTATTTTCCAGGGATACGACACGAAGATTTTGAGAAAAATCCCCCCACCCCAAGCTACCCTTTACATGGAGCATTTTTCGAAAATTTTGATTTTCTTAAAAATGGCTAACGATTTTGATTAAAATATCGTATATTAAAGATATTTACCTGACACATAAAGTGTATATCTTGAATTTTCTGGGAATAGCCTCTGAAGACTACTTTATTCTGGATGAATTTTACGGAATTTTGCATAACTGGTAAACCGTAAGAGATGGACAAAAACTTATCACACAAAAAATGTAGAGCACGTTAAAGCACACAATTTATATTATATACATTTTTTCGTGAAGTTGTACGTTTTTTAGATATTTCTTGTTTTTGGTTTCAGCTTTAAAATATTCCTGTCAACTACTGTTCATACAAACAAAGGAACATCAGTCACACAGCAACCAGCTTTTGACTATCACTTTAACCTATGGTACTCCCTTATTTCACTTCTACTTACAAGGAAGCAAATAATAAGACTATTTCTGCTAATTTTTTCTCGATTAGAATGAAGTAAATAGAAGCATAAGCTTTTTAATAAAAGCTTTTTGGTGAGATGTTGAGAAAGTTATGTGAATGGAACACATCAGATTTTTTGTTTAGGAATGTATAAGTTACACAACTGACCCAAAGCGTGTGTAAATATCGAATCTATATACAGACTCGTTTCAACTCCGTTACGCAATTAAACATTAGATACACTTTAGAGGCCTTTTGTCTGGGGAATGATCATTCGGGGAATTATCACTGCATGACCAAATGCATCAAAGCATATTTCAACGAAGCAAAGCCATCCATCATTTTGCTGCAGTCCCATATATTAAACGGGAAAAGGGGGTTGGGAAATTCTACAATATTTCCTACACTGCTCCCCGACACACGCACACACATACTGTAAAGTAAATATCGATATTTCAATGCCTCCCTTGTCAAATGAAATACGACAGAGTAATATTTGCAGGGAAGCCCCTGATAAACAAGAATAGCGCGCCCATATTGCAAAGATGCCTCACAAACATATTTCTCGTCTTTGCGTTGAGCATTTGAATTCAGTGTTATTTCGCTCCCTCGGGTTTGACATTCACGTTTTCCATGAAGAGGGGAAAAAATCATTGAAGGTAAAATACAATCAGACTGACAGAGGGCTTAGCTCACATTGGCATCTCTGCATATGACAAATGACTAACATTTTATGTCAAAATGTGTACGAACAGCGTAACTCGAGAACAAAGTGTTGTTGATTTATCAATGGAAACTGGTAGAAGTGATTTTAATACTTGTTTATTATACAAGTGGATAAACAGAGAGTTTATCCAGGAGTACAACAATTTAAAAGGCGACCCGAGGTGGAGTGGATAATAGAGGTTTGTATAATACATTATTTTATCCTACAGATACGATAAATTAATATATGATAAATATTCAGTTAATAATTTTACAACAGATAGTAATAAATTAAATAAAGCATTGAATTTGGCGTTCTTATAGTTATAAAATATGGTAGGCTATGTATGAATACTAATTTTGTTTTTATAGCTGCAAGTTTCAAATTGATTAAGTTTACGATGAGCACGTTAATATATCGGTTCCAAAAGAAGCAGTTGAGGCTTTACTACCGTCCACTTCACGGAAATTGTACGAAAAAGAGTTAAAAGGTTATAGAAAATATGTAGCTATCAACCATTTATTTATATGGTTATCGGAGCAACGAGTGAATTTTGTTTACTTTATCCCACGCTAATAACTGTCACTGCAAGTTTTCTTGTCGTTTCTGTATAGCAACCGTGTCTATTACTAGTATCTGTGGGGTAAAAAATATTAAATCTAGAGCGGTAATTTTTTCTTTCTCTATACGTACTATGTACACAGTGTATACATATGGTATTGTAATGCACTCAAAAATTCGATACCGAGATTTCACCGGAAATATATGGTGTGTTCCATTCACATGACTTTCTCTACATCTCTGCAACAAATTATTCTATTTACTTCATATAATCGAGAAAAAATTAACAGAAATGCTCTTATTACTTGCTTCCTTGTTAGTATAAGCGAAATAAGGGGGTACCATAGGTTAAAGTGATAGTCAAAAGTTGGTTGCTATGTGACTGAAGTTTCTTCGTTTGTATGGACAGGAGTTGACAAATTCCTGTATGAGAAAAGTATAGGTTTTTTAAAGCTGAAACCAAAAATAAGGAATAATTAAAAAACGATCAACTCCATGAAAAAATGTATATAAATAAAGTGTGTTTTAACGTGCTCTACGTTTCTTGCATAGTAAGTTTTTGTCTAAGTCTTACGGTTTAGCAGTTATGCAAAAATCCGTAACATTCGTCCAGAATAAAGTAGTCTTCAGAGAATATTCACAGAAAATTCAAGATATACATTTAATTGTCAGGTAAAGATGTTTAATATACGATATTTTAATCAAAATCGTTTGAGCCATTTTTGAGAAATTAAACATTTTCGAAAAAAGTTCCATGTAAAGGGTAGTTTGGGGTGGGGGGATTTTTCTCAAAAATTTCGTGTCGCATTCCCGAAAGATACTAAACTTGAATACCAAGTTTGGTATTTTACGGACTTTTCGTTTTTGAGTTATCGTGTTCATAGACACATGGACACACTGACACACGGACACACTAACACACACACACACACACATTGACCTTTTTCTGAAAATACTTTTTTTTTGATACAGAAGTAAAAAACATGATGCGTTCCATTCACATGGCTTTCTGTATATCTGTGCAATACGTAATTGTTAAAGAGATTCTTCTTCTTTTTACTTCACGCTAATGAGAAAAGCATTGGCAGAATGGTCAGAAAATAAGGGAATACATTAGGTTACAGAAATAGCCACATGTTATAAAAGCTGGTAACTGAGTGACGACTAAAGTTCCGTTTTTACTTTCTCTACACGAACTAGTACATAGTGTATAGAGAAGATATTGTAATTCACTAAAAATTCGATACCGAGATTTCACTGGAAATACATGTTTTGGATCGTCCTGAACCAAAAAAAAAGCATTTTTAGAAAAATGTCCGTGTGTGTATGTGTGTGTGTGTCTGTGGGCAGCATTGCTCAAAAACAGACAGTCCGTTAAATACCAAACTTGGTATTTAAGTTTAGTATCATCCAAGGATGTGACACGAAGATTTTCAAGAAACTCCCCCACCCCTTACTACCCTTTACATGGAACTTTTTTCGAATTTTTTTATTTTCTTAAAATTGGCTGTAACGATTTTGATTAAAATATCGTATATTAAAGATATTTACCTGCAAATTAAGTGTAAATCTCGAATTTTCTGGGAATAGCCTCTGAAGACTACTTTATTCTGGATGAATTTTGCGGAATTTTGCATAACTGTTAAACCGTAAGAGATGGACAAAAACTTACCACACAAAAAATGTTCAGCACATTAAAACATAATTCATGTCATGTACATTTTTTTCGTGGAGTTGATCGTTTTTGAGATATTCCTTGTTTATGGTTTCAGCTTTGAAAAACTTAACTTTTCTCATACAGGAATTTGTCAACTCCTATCCATATAAACAAAGGAACTTCAGCCGCATAACAACCATCTTTTGTCTATCACTTTAACCTTTGATACTCCCTTATTTCGCTTCTACTTACAAGGAAGCAAGTAATAAGACTATTTCTGCTACATTTTTGTCGATTAGCATTAAGTAAATAAAAGCATCAGCTTTTTAAGAATAATTTTTTGTAGAGATATAGAGAAAGTCATGTGAATGGAACACATCAAATTTTTTTTTCCTTCACTGCCTCCAGAATTATGATATGGCCGACCGTGTCTACATCCAATGTACGAATATCGACACACACAAAAACACACAATTTATGTTATATACATTTTTCACGTGCAGTTGAGCATTTTTTAGATATTCTTTGTTATTGGTTTCAGTTTTAAAATACTTGCAATTTTCTCATACAGGAACTTGTGAACTCCTGGTCACGCAAAGAAACGGATTTCAATGCCATAGCAACCGCATTTTAAAACATTTGACTGTCGGTTTAGCCGAGTGTACTCTCTTATTGCCCTCCTACTTATAAGGAACTAAGTAATATGACCGTTTCTGCTAATGTTTAGCATCAAATAGATAGAAGAATAAACTATTAACAATACTTTGTTACAGAGATGTAGAGAAAGATAAATGAATGGAACATATCAGATTTTTACTTTCTCTACACGTACTATGTACATAATGTCTACAGAAGGTATCAAAAATTCGATACTGAAATTTCACCGGAAATACATGGTTTGGGTCCACCTGAATAAAAAAAAAAAAAAACAGCATTTTTGGAAAAAGGTCCGTGAGTGTGTGTCTGTGGGCAGCATACTTTAAAAAACGAAAAGTCCGTTAAATACCAAACTTAGTATTTAAGTTTAGTATCCTCCAGGGATGCGACACGAAGATTTTGAAGAAAATGCTTCACCCCAAACTACCCTTTACATGGAACTTTAAATTTTGATTTTCTCAAAAATCGTATACCAGGTACGTCCAGAAGGAAGTTCCATTTCAATTTATCTCCGCTGCAGCGCTGCGATCGCAGTTCCGCACGTGCGCGGTAGACGCTCTGTCTCAAGGAGAAGAAACGTGCGCCATTTTGAGATGGCTGTCAGCCACATACGCTTTGTTGTGCTTGTTTACAATGTCGGTGTTGATTGAAAATTCCGCCACTTGTGAAATCAGATCTGTGATTCGTTTTCTGAATGCTAGGAAAGAGAAACCAATTGAAATTTATCGGCAAATTTGCGAAGTTGACGGACAAAATGCGATGAGTGATTCAATGGTGAAAAGATGGGTCCGACAGTTCAATGAAGGACGTAGTGAAGTGCACGATGAAGAACGAAGTGGGCGTCCATGTTTGGTTACAGAAGAACTGGTTCACGCGATTGATGACAAGATCCAGGAAAACAGCAAGTTCACAATTAGTGCTCTCGCTATGGAATTTCCCCAAAGCTCACGATCACTAATTCATGAAATTGTTACCGAAACACTGATATTTCGTAAACTTTGCTCACGTTGGGTACCAAAGATTCTTACTGAGTAACACAAAAAAAAACGGATGGGTAGTGCACTTTAGTTTTAACCCGTTATGATGAAGACGGCGAAGAATTTCTGACACAGATAGTCACAGGAGATGAGACTTGGGTTTCTTACGACACCCCTGAAAGTAAGCGGCAATCAATGGAATGGAGGCACACTTCATCCCCAGCAAAGGTTAAGCCGAAACAAATCTTGACACCTCGAAAAATGATGTGCACAGTGTTCTGGGACTGAAAAGGCATCTTACTCAATGATTTCTTACCGCGTGGTCAAACAATCAAAGCAGATGTTTATTGCGAGACTTTTAGGAAATTGCGCCGCGCAATGCAGAATAAGCGCCGAGGATTGCTGTCAAAAGGTGATGTTTTTCTTCACGACAACGCACGACCACACACTGCAAATGTGACGAAAAACCTCCTACTGGGATTTGGCTGGGACGTGACCATCCTCCGTACAGCCCTGACCTCGCTCCTAGCGACTTTCATCTGTTCTTACATCTCAAGCCTTTCCTTGGCGGTCAACACTTCAACAATGACGAAGTGCCGAAAGAAAATGTTTCCAACTTTTTGAAGACACAGGCGGCAAACTTCTATGAAGAAGGTATACAAAAACTTGTGCCACGCTATGACAAATGCCTGCAAAATTTCGGAAGTTATGTGGAAAAGTACTTTAAGAGCTGTAGAATTTTGTGCAATAAATAATTATTCTGTATCTGTACACAATTTAATTTTATTACCAAACGGAACTTACTTTCTGGACGTACCTCGTATTAAAGATATTTACCTGACAAATAAAATGTTTATTTTGAATTTCCTGGGAATAGTATCTGAAGACTACTTTATTCTGGGTGAATTTTGCGGAATTTTGCATAACTGTTAAACCGTAAGAAATGGACAAAAACGTACCGTACAAAAAATGTAGAGCATATTAAAACACACAATTTATGTTACATACATTTTTTTCGTGGAGTTGATCGTTTTTTAGATATTCCTTGTTTATGATGGCAGCTTTGAAAAACATAATTTTCTCATACAGGAATTTGTCAAGTAATAAGACTATTTCTGGTAATTTTTTCTCGATTAGCGTGAAGTAAATAGAATAATGAGCTTTTTCACAATAATTTGTTGCAGAGATTTACATTAAGTGTGTTCAATGCCCCTGTAGACAGTAATTTATGTTATCTTGCAGGTCTGAGTCGCGCTCTGTAAATGCCAGCGGTTATTTAGAGCTTTGCGCAGGATGCTCATTTGTTCTCGTTTGGAAAATGAACACGGGACTCTTATGTGAGCTGGTTAAAATCGTTAGCTGCCCATTTGTTGCAAGGATACCATTAAAACTGTGCTTTGTAACAATATATTGCTTTGTCATCACCATCTCGTAACAATGAAGATAAATGTTACAGTTTCCATTTAGAACCAAGGTTGACATTGCACCACTATGTGATGATACTATTATGGGATGCATTACGTTTAAAACCATTTCGGGATATCAAAGTTCGTGTACTATTTATGTTGTTATGCTGTGTTAAAAGCGACGGTCAATAAGACCTTAAAAACTAGAAAAATAAATTAAAAGTCCTTTAAAAACCAAACTTGGTATTTAGGTTTGATATCCTCCAAGAATGCGATACCAAGATTTTCAAAAAAATCCCCTCAAATTTTTCGTATATTAAAGATATTTACCTGACAAATAAAATGTATGTCCTGAATTCTACTTTATTCTGTATGAATTTTGCATAACTGCTAAACCGTAAGAGATAGACAAAAACTTACCAAACAAAAACTGTAAAGCACTTTAAAACACACAATTTATGTTATGTAAGTTTTTTTCGTGGAGTTGATCGTTTTTGGATATTCCTTGTTATAGGTTTCAACCTTAAAAATGTATACTTTTCTCTTAGAGCAATTTGTCAACTCGTGTCCATACAAACAAAGGAACTTCAGTCACATAGCAACCAGCTTTTGACTATCACTTTAACCTATGGTACTCCCTTATTTCGCTTCTACTTACAAGGAAGCAAGTAATAAGACTATTTCTGCTAATGTTTTGTATTCAGGGTGTTTCAAATCATGTATTTCCGGTATTGAAATTTTGGAAGGAATGCAACACTTTCTTTATCCACTTTGCAGAGAGTAAGTGTAGAGAGAGTAAAAATGTGGTGTTATATTCATATGACTTTCTCTGCCTTTTGTGTAACAAACTATTACTACAAAAATGCCTTATTCTCTAGTTCTTGAATGCAGAAAGTAATAATAGGTAGAGAGGGTAATGTATTCCATTCAAAAATTAGATTAGGAAATTTTACCGGAAATGTATGTTTTAGCACCCGAACCCAAGAATCCCAAGAAATGTGGAAACATTTATAACGAATTTTTATTTTCTCAAAAATGACACTAACGACTTTGATTAAAGTGCCTATTTTGAGGACCTTCCGAAATCGTACTTTTTGGAAGGCTTAAAACAATTAGAGAAACTCTGGGACTTTAATCGAGCTAAAAGGAGATTATGGTGAAAACTAAAACAAAAACTATCTGATGTGTTACACTCACATGACTTTCCTTTTCTACTCTCAAAATAAACCTCTTACAAAAGATTCTTCTTCTTTGTACACAACGCTAATCGAGATAAACATTAGCAGAATGTTCTTATTACTTAGTTCCTTAGAAGTAGAAGGTGACTAAAAGAATGCACCAAGCAAAATCGATAGTCAAATGTTTTAAAAGCTGTCGTTATGCGATTGTCATTGCAAATCGCTTTTTTGCTTGACCAGGAGTAGAACAAACGACTTAGGGACAATTCATCTGAGAAAAGTACTTCACAAGTGAAACTAATGACAAGGAATAGCTCGAAAACGGTAAGCTCCACGAAGAAAAATTATATGCCATAACTTGTGTATTTTAACAAGATCTACATTTTTATATAGTAAATTTTTGTCTATCGCTTATTGTTTAGTTTACTAGTTATGCAAAACTAAGCAAAATTCATCCAGAATAAACAGGTTTTTAGAAGCTTGTGATAGAAATGGCTTTAATATGTGGTATTTTAATCAAAATCATCAGAGCCATTTTTAGGAAACATAATTTTTTTTATATTTTACCCCCCACCTCAAACTACCCTTTACATGGAACAATTTTTAAATGTTTTATTTACTGAAAATGGTTCTAACGATTTGGATTAAAAAACATGGCAAATAAAATGTATATCTGGGAATAGCTTCTTTGAATATGAATTTATTGTATTTTGCTTAACTGGTAAACCGTAAGAGATGGAAAAAAAAACTTACTGCACAAAAAATGTATAGCACGTTAAAACACATAATTTATGCCAATTGCATTTTGTTGTAGAGTTGGCTGTTTTCGAGATATTTTTTTGTTATTAGTTTCAGTTTTAAAATACTTCTCATAGGAGAACTTGTGAACTTCTGGTCGCACACAGAAAAGGATTCCAATCCCATAGCAACCACAATTTGAAACATTTGACTGTCGGTTTATCTTAGTATATTCCCTTATTTCCTTTCTGCTTACAAGGAAGCTAATTTTTACCTCGATTATACTAAACTAGAGAGAGAACATGCTTTTCAACAGTAATTTGTTACAGAAATGTACAGAAAGTCATGTAAATGGAATACAAAATCTCCAGAAAGGCTAATACATTTGCCATATTCGAGTTCTAATTTAATTAAACCATCTCTGTAGTGCGATTTATCAAGCTCCTCAAAATAGCTGTTTACCGCATCAATGACCTCCTCGTTGTCGTGAAATCTTCGTTCTTCAAGAAATTTTTGGGGGTTTGGGAACAGGTGGTAGTTACTAGGTGCTAGATCTGGCGAATAGGGTGGATGTTCAAGCAATTCGAACTTTAATTCGAACATTTTTCCCATTGCAATGACTGAGCATTGTCATGATGAAACAAGATCTTTTTGTTGTTGTTGTTGTTGCCAAATGAGTTATTTTTCTTTTCACCTCATCACTCAAACGTTGCAGTCAGCTTGCGTAGAAGCCACCAGTGATGCTTTTACCCTTTTCCAAATAAGCAATCAAAATAATTCCATGTGCATCCCAGAAAACACTCGGCATAACCTTGTTAGCTGATAAGATTGACTTTGCTGTTTTGTTTCCGTGGCCCAATCCACTGTTTTACTGTGATTTACTTTCTGGAATGTAGTGATGTATCCAAGTTTCATCCATGGTAATAAGCCGTCTCAAAATTTCACTGGCATTTTTACGGTAGAGCTCCACATTCTTAACAGAAACAGTTTTTCTTTGCATCTTTTGATCAGATGTCAACAAACGCGGCACCCATCTTGCACAGACCTTGTGAAAGCCCAAAACATTACTCAAAATATTACCTGCACGTTCTTTTGATATGTTTACAGCCTCTGCTATCTCAAACAACTTTAATCTGTGGTCTTCCAGTACTAAACGATGACTTTTTTCAATGATCTCTGGAGTTGTCACTTCTACAGGGCGTCCAGAGCGAGGCTCATCACTAGTGCTCGTACGTCCCATTTTAAACTGTGCAACTCACCTTTTAATCATTGAATATGAAGGGGCAGATTCTTTCAATCTACTGTCCATTTCCTCCATGATTTCTTTAGGCGTTAAGCCTTTCAAATGGAAGTATTTAATCACTGCTCGTTTTATCAAATGCTCCATTTTCGTGAAAACTGTAAAGTTGTCTTGTTTAAAATGCTGTCATTGGAAAACTAAACAAGGTATTGACCTGTAACTATGGATACAAGCTAGTCTAGAGTTAAACTACCGTCTAACTGACCTAGTGGTACCATATCTGTGTGAGGCCCGGGACTTGTCAGCAGACCCTCGTATAATAACCTATAAATTTCAAGGAGATCTTCCAAATTTCACAAATGTGTTGCCTTAACTTGTCTGATATATTTTGTGTAGATATACAGAAAATTGTTTGAAGTTGGCAGCGCTGCTTGCACTGAACCTATAAGCAGTGTAATTAACTCAAGACGACTCAGGCGTGCAAAACAGCTTTAGCAGGAGGATTTGGACAAAGAAATTGCAAGGAAAGGCAATTATCGTTAACTTTAGGGATGAGAGTGACGACTCCGAATTAAGTGCTTTGGAGCAAGATGAAGACAGTCCTGAACTGCTTGCTGTTTCATTGATGTAAGGAGTTGCGAGATTTGGCCAGCTTTCATATGCCTTTAAGTTTATAGATGACAGTGAAAGTTTCAGTTATGCCTCTCACATCGCTTCGTTGTTGCAGCATTTTCAGAAAAAGGTCCGTGTGTGTGTCTATGAACACGATAACTCAAAAATGAAAAGTCGGTAAAATACTAAACTTGATAATGAAATTTAGTATCTTCCAGGGATGCGACACGAAGAATTTGAGAACACTCCCCCCATCATAAACTACCCTTCACATGAAAAAAAAAAATCGATAGTTTTGATTTTCTTAAAAATGACTAACGATTTTGTTTTAAAAACCGTATATTAAAGATATTTATATGGCAAATAAAATGTATATCTTAAATGTTCTAGAAATAGCCTCCAAAGATCTGCTTGCTCGGAAAGAATTTTGCGTAACTGGTAAACCGAAAGAAATAGAAAAAAGTAAATTAACAAAAAATGTAGAGCACGTTAAAACACACAATTTATGTTGTATACATTTTTTTCGTGGAGTTGATCATTTTTAGATATTCCTTGTTATTTGTTTCGGATTTAAAATACTTAAACGTTTTACTTTCTCTACACGTACTATGTACATAGTGTATAGAGAAGGTATTGCACTCTACACAAAATTCGATACCGAGATTTCACCTGTTAAACATGTTTTGAGACCCGCTGAATCCAAAAAAGGCATTGTGTGTGTCTGTCTGTCTGTCTGTTTCTGTGGGCTGCATAGCTCAAAAACGAAATGTCCGTTAAAAACCAAACTTGGTATTTAGGTTTGGTGTCTTCCAAGGATGCGACACAAAGATTTTCAAGAAAATCCCCCAGCCCCAACTACACTACATGGAATTTTTTTCGAAAATTGTGATTTTCTAAAAAATGGCTTTAATAACTTTGATTAAAATATCGTATATTAAATATATTTACTTGACAAATAAAATATATATCTTTAATTTTCTGGGAATAGCCTCTAAAGACGACTTTATTCTGGGTGAATTTTGCGGAACTTTACATAGTTACTAAACCGTAAGAGATGGATAAAAACTTGCCACACAAAAAATGTAGAGCACGTTAAAAGACACAATTTATGCTGTATACATTTTTTTCGTGGATTTGATCGTTTTTGAGATATTCCTTGTTATTGGTTTCAGCTTTTAAAAACTTATACTTTTCTCATACAGGAATTTGTCAACTCTTTGTCATACAAACAAATGAACTTCAGTCACATAGCAACCAGCTTTTGGCTTTCACTTTAACGTATGGTACTCCCTTATTTCGCTTCTACTTACAAGGAAGCAAGTCTATTTCTGCTATTTTTTTTTCTGGATTAGCTTGAAGTAAATAGAAGAATAAGCTTTTTAACAATAATTTGTTGCAGAGATGTAGAGAATGGAACACATCAGATTTTTTTCCATTAGGATGTGGGGGTTTATGCTTGCTGGACATGAAATTCTACTGACGTAGAAGCAGGTAGAGTCCTGGACAAGAAATAAGAAAAGAGTGAACATTTAAGTAAATGCTCGTGTAAAGGTTTGGGGCACATTACGTCGGGACGTGAAAACCTCTCCACATGTGGTGAAGACAGTGGGCTATAGAACACGGACATGACACGATTTATAAAACACACCCCTCTCCCTCTCGCCCTGCAGTGGCGTGCTGGAAAACAATGAGAACGTGTACCATAACCTAGAGACCTTTATTTTCATGTTTGTGATCCACATTTCTTCCTAATGTCGCCGTTTATGTTGGACATTATCATTTGTGTAAGGGATAAATATTCAAGTAGTAGACACGTTTTGTGTTCACAAAGCTATTCTGCTCCTTTTTTACTTTTATTCCTCCATCACCGACGCTTTACAACAGCTGTAGTATCAGGAATTGTGATGTAATTTGTCTCCAGGTTTTTTATACTTGATACTGTGAGTCAGAATGTATGTATTTTGTTTTTTCTTTGAATATGCCCAGCTTATTAAAACAACAAAGAACAAACGATGCTCCCATAGTTGTGTGCTTATCCTAGCGTGTTTTTGTTTCCCTCGCAGTTTTTACTCTCTCTCCCTATACACTACTTCGTGTACAGGTAGATAATGTATACTATTCCACTAAAAATTTTGATTCCGCATTTTTCACCGGAAATATACGTTTTGTTAATCCCCTGAATCTACAAAAAAGAAGTATTTTTAAAAAAAAATATTATACTGCACTCCACCCGAAAATTCCATAGTGAGATTGCACCAAAAATATGTTTTAGGATCCACTGTATCCAAAAAAAATTTGATGTGCTCCATTCACATGACTTTCTCTACAACTCTGAAAAAATATTCTATTTACTTCATCTAATCGAGAAAAAATAGCAGAAATAAACTTATTACTTGCTTCCTTATAAGTAGAAGGAAAAAAATCTGTGTACTTATTCTTAAAAAGCTTATACTTCTATTTACTTTATGCTAATCAGAAAAAAATTAGCAGAAATAGTCTTATTACTTACTTCCTTAAAGTAGAAGGGAAAATAGGAGTACCATAGGTTAAAGTGATAGTCAAAAGCTGGTTGCTATGTAACTGAAGTTCCTTTTTTTCTCTGGACAGGAGTTGACAAATTCCTGCATGCGAAAATTATAGGTTTTTCAAAGCTCAAACAAAAACAAGGAATGTCTAAAAAACGATCAACTCCACGAAAAAAATGTATATAACATAAATTGTGTGTTTTAATGTGCTGTACATTTTTTGTGTGGTAAGTTTTTGTCTATCTCTTATGGTTTACCAATTACACAAAAGTCCGTAAAATTCATCCAGAATAAAGTAGTCTTCAGAGGTTATTCCTAGAAAGGTCAAGATATACATATTATTTGTCAGGTATATATCTCAAATATATGATAGTTTAATCAAATTCGTTAGAACCATTTTGTGAAAATCAACATTTTCTAAAATTTTTTCATGTGAAGGGTAGTTGGGGATGGGGGGATTTTCTTGAAAATCTTCGTGTCACATCCTTCCAATATACTCAACTTAAATACCAAGTTTGGTATTTAAAGGTCTTTTCGTTTTTGAGCTATGCTACCCACAGGCGCGCGCACACACACGGACATTTTTCTAAAAATGCTTTTTTTTTGGATTCAGCTGGTCTCAAAACATGTATTTCCGGTGAAATCTCAGTATTGAATTTTTATTGCAATGCAATACCTTCTCTATACACTATGTGCGTAGTACGCATAGAGAAAGTAAATATTTTCGAAAAAAGTTCCATGTAAGGGTATTTTGGGTTGGGGAATTTTTCTCAAAATCTTCTTGTCTCATCCCTGGAAGATACTGAATTCAAATACCAAGTTTGGTATTTTAACGACTTTTCGTTTTTGAGTTATCGTGTTCACAGGCACACGGATACACACACGTGGACTTTTTTCCAAAAATGCTTTTTTTGGATACATGGTGGACGAAAACGTGTATTTCCGGTGAAATCTCGGTATCTAATTTTGGATGGTATGCAATATCCTCTCTGTATTCTATGCACACCGTAAGTGTAGAGAACATAAAAAGAATTTTCAGAAAAGGTCCGTGTGTCTCTGAGCACTCTAACTCAAAAAAGAAAAGTCGGTAAAATACCTAACTTGGTATTTAAAGTTAATATCTTCCAGGATGCGACACGAATATTTTGAGAAAAATCCTCCCATCCCAAACTACCCCTTACATTGAACCTTTTTCGAAAAACGTTAATCTCTCAAAAATGGCTGTAACGATTTTGATTAAAATATCGTATATTAAAGATATTTACCTTATAAATAAAATTGTATATTTTTAATTTTCTGGGAATAGCCTCTGAAGACTACTTTATTCCGGGTCAGTTTTACGGAATTTTGCATAACTGCTAAACCGTAAGAGATGGACAAAAACTTACCACACAACACATATAGAGCACTTTAAAACACACAATTTATGTTATAAACATTTCTTTCGTGGAGTTGATTGTTTTTGAGATAGTCCTTGTTTTTAGTTTCAACTATAACAAAACATACTTTTGTCATACAGGACTTTGTGAACTCGTGTCCATACAAAGGAACTTCAGTCACATAGCAACCAGCTTTTGACTATCATTTTAACCTATGGTACTCCCTTATTTACTTCTACTAACAAGAAAGCAAGTAATAAGACTATTTCTGCTAATTTTTTCTCGATTAGATGAAGTAAATAGAATAGTTTGTTGCAGAGGTGTAGAGAAAGTATGTGAATGGAACACACCAGATTTTTTTTCTTTGGATATACACTGCTTGTTAAAACAATAAAGAATGAACGATGCTCGCACAGTTTTGCGCTATTCCATTTCATTGCGTTATCCTAGTGTGTTTCTATTTTCTTCAGCTCTTTTTATTCCTTCTCTGTCTCTCTCTCTTCATTGCTTTCAGAAAGGTGTATATTATGAAACAATCAAGACATTTAATGCTCTCCCCAGTAATCTCAAAGAAAAATTTAACAATTTCTGGTCTTTTAATGTTCCTCTTAAGGAGTACCTATGCAAAAATTATTGTACTGTGTAGATGAATATTTAAGTGACAAAACTGTCTGAGAATACCGTAATAATTAGTGTTTAAGTGTGTGTGTTTTAAACACAAATTACACCATGTATAATTAGACTTGCAGGAATGTGACAGATCCAATAATATTCTACACTTTAGTACATAATTATACATTTTAGCATTTTTGCATTGTAAATACTGTAACATATTTGTAAATATGTATTGTAAATTATGACTTGTATACACAATACTTATTTTTTAGTTTTATATAATTACTAGTAGTAACTGTTATGTCGATAATTAGAAAACCATCATCTGACATTACATCAGTGTTACATAAGGAAAGGGAATTTATTTAATTTTTGATACTCTTTGTTTATATGTGCATGCAAATACGAGGGTGGTCTGAAAAGTTTCTAAACCTCAACATGAAGATGGCAGCACTCGTAAATAAAAGCTAGTGAATTTCGTTGTTCATCTGTTGACAGTTACTCAGCAAAGCTTCAGCCATTTTGGACGCTCAGTTGTTATGTAACACTCGCTTGAGTGAGGTAATGTGAGTGTTTTTATGAAAATGGACAAAATCGCGTATCGAGCTGTCAATAAATATTTGTTTTTGAAAAGCAATACGCCTAGGCAAATCAAAGCTGAGTTGGATTGTGTGTATGGGGACTCTGCACCATCATTTACCAAAGTGAAATTTTGGGGAGCTGAATTTAAACGTGGCTGTAAGAGCTTGGGCGACGATGAACGTTCGCGACGTCCAAAAACTGCAACTACCGACGAAAACATCACCAGAGTTCACCAAATGGTGCTAGACAAATTAAAGTGAGAGAGATAGAACATGTCAAAAGAACGTGTTTATCACATAATAAATCAACAGTTAGACACGAGAAAGCTCTCCGCGGGTGCCACGTTTGCTCACTTTGACCAAAAACGTGTTCGAATAAACATTTTCATTGGTGCAGTTAAGGCGCAAGAAATCCGAATTTTGGCGCCGATTAATTTCTGTAGATGAAACTTGGATACACCATTACATGCCCGAAACAAAAATACAGTCCAAACAGTGGATTGCAAAGTTGCAACCGGCTCCAAAAAACGTAAAAACTGTTTTTTTTTCGGCTGGGAAAGTGATGGCGACTGTTTTTTGGGATAGTCATTTAATCAATTATTTTCAAAAAGGAAAAACTAATACAGGAGCATACTATGCATCATTTCTTGACAAGCTGAAGGCAGAACTTGCGGAAAAACGACCACATTTGCAGAAAAAGAAAACCCTGTTTCACTAGGACATCTCAGCGGTTGCAATGGCGAAAATCTACGAATTAGTTTGAACTGCTTGACCATCCGCCTTACTCTCCAGATCTAGCCCCAAGCGACTTCTTTTTGCTCCCTCATCTGAAAACTGCGCTCGCAGGACAGAGATTTTCGTCAAATGAAGAGGCAATCACCTTCGTGAACAATTATTCTGCACAGAAAAACGCCGAGTACTGTTTGGACGGGTTACAGAGACGGGGGAAGTTTGTAGACTTACTAGGAGACCATGTTGAAAAATAAAAAAACAAAATTCTCAAACAATGTATGTATCTTTTCAGACCACCCTCTTAAGGAAGTAAATATGCTTTTATGGAGCACTTTAAGTATAGTGCAGGTCTCAATGTCGTTAAATGTCCAACTCGAGTTTTTAGCACTACAGAGGTATATCACTTGGTAAATTCTCTGTTCAGTGGCTTGCTGACCTAAACGAATTTACAGAATGCCTTCTAATCTCTCTCCCTGTACACAATACTATGTGTATAGATAGACAATGTATAGTGTTCCACCCAAATATTCAAAAGTGAGATTCTACCGCAAATACATTTTTTGGACCTCCTGAATTCAAAAAAGCTGATGTATTCCATTCACATAAGTTTCTTTATAGCTCTGAAACAAAATATTGTTAAAAAGCTTATGCTTCTATTTACTTCATGCTAATCGAGAAAAAATTAGCTTGCTTATAAGTAGAAGCGAAAAAAAGGGAGTGCCATAGGTTAAAGTGATAGTCAAATGCTGGTTGCTATGTGACTGAAGTTACTTTGTTTGTATGGACTGAAGTGACAAATTCCTGTATGAGAAAAGTATGTTTTTTAAAGGTGAAATCAAAAACAAGGAATAACTCAAAAACGATCAACTCTACGAGAAAAATGTACATAACATAAATTGTGTGTTTTAACCTGCTCTACCTTTTTTGTGGTAATATTTTCTCTATCTCTTACGGTTTAGCAATTATGCAAAATTCCGTAAAATTCATCCAGAATAAGGAAGTCTTCAGAGGCTGTTACCAGAAATTCAAGATATACATTTTATTTGTCAGTTAAATATCCTTAATATATGGCATGTTAATCAAAATCGTTAGAGCCATTTTTTAAAAAATCAAAATTTTCTAAAAAAGTTCCATGTAAAGTGTAGTTTTGGATGTTTTTCCCCCTCAAATGCTTCGTGTCGCATCCCTAGAAGATAGTAAACTTAAATACCAACTTTGATATTTTACCGACTTTTCGTTTTTGAGCCATCGTGTTCACAGACACACGGAGCTTTTTCTAAAAATAATTTGTTGGATACAGGGGACCCCAAAACATATATTTCTCGTGAAATCTCGGTAATGAATTTTTAGGTGGAGTGCAATGCCTTCTCTATACACTATGTACATAGTACGTATGGAGAAAGTAAAAATAAAATATTAGATCCATTGTTCAAATCCACAAATGAATTCTTAATTCTAATAAATAGCTAGCGCAAGAACAATACTAAAGAACAAGGAATAGGCTGGACTAGACCGGACTTTCTCTTTAGTGTATCTTAAGCTTACATGACGCACTGCAGCTGTTTAGGCAACTTCTCCGACCGATCTGCCGGAGGGGTAGTATGTACTAAAGGAGCTGCGGTTTTCTTCCACTGAAAAGGTGTTTGTATGCGAAGCGCGCTTTGGTGAAACTTTTTTAAAAATATTTCATGTATTCCATTCACATGACTTTCTCTACATCTCACTAAAAATATTCCTTAAAAGCTTACTCTTTTATCTTCTTCATGCTAATCGAGAAAACATTAGCAGAGATTGTCTTATCAATTACTTTCTTTTAAGTATAAGGCTTAAAGGATAATCAAATTTTTAAAAGGCAGTTGCAACAACGTGATTGAAATTCATTACTTTTCATGAATAGCTGGTGACAAATTACCTTATGAGAAGAGTATTTTGAAACTGAAACCTAATAACATGAAATATCTCGAAAATGGTTAATTCCACAAAAAAAAAAAAAAAAAAAAAAAAAAATGAGTGTGACAAACTATGGGTTATAACGAGATCTATATTTTTACTTTCTCTACACGTACTATGTACACACTGTAAAGAAAAGTTATTGTAATGCACCCAAAAATTCGATACCAGATTTTCACCGGAAATACATGTTTTGAGACCCGCTGAATCCAAAAAAAAAAGCATTTTTATAAAAATGTACGTGTGCGTGTCTGTGTGTACGTGTGGAAAGAATAGCTCAAAAACAAAAAGACCGTTAAATACCATACTTGGCATTTAAGTTTGGTATCTCTCAAGGATGGGACACGAAGATTTTCAAGAAAATCCCCCCACCCTCAACTACCCTTCACATAGAACTTTTTTCGAAAATTTTGATTTTCTCAAAAATGGCTCTAACGATTTTGATTACAATTTCGTGTATTAATGATATTTACCGGACAAATAAAATATATTTCTTGAATTTTCTGGGAATAGCCTCTGAAGACTACTGTATTCGAGATGAATTTTACGGAATTTTGCATAACTGCTAAACCGTAAGCGATTGACAAAAACTTGTCACACAAAAAATGTAGAGCACGTTAAAACACACCATGTATATCATATACATTTTTTTCGTGGAGTTGATCGATTTTGAGTTATTCCTTGTTTTTGATTTCACCTTTAAAAAATATACTTTTCTTATACAGGAATTTTTCAACTCGTGTCCATACAAACAAAGAAACTTCAGTCACATAGCAACCAGCTTTTGACTTTACTTTAACCTATGCTACTCCCTTATTTTGCTTCTACTTACAAGGAAACAAGTAATAAGACTGTTACTCCTTGGTACAGCTCACTAAGAGCCTTTGTCTACTGCCCGTCCGCTGCATCCCCCATCTCGGTCCATTACAGACGTCATGGATGGGGTGCAGTATTGAGGGGTCAGCGCTCCGATCACCCTGGCCATTTAATGCAGTCTGCACGACATTGAGCCGCTACTTCTCCATCGGCCCCCCAGAGACCTCACGAGGCTGAGTGCACCCCGGTCCAGGTCTCCCAGAGGGGAAAAATCCCCACGGCGGTACTGGGAATCGAACCCAGGTCTCCCACTTGTCAAGCAGCAACGCTACCACCACATTAAGGAGCATAGTTCTGCTATTTTTTCTCGACTAGCATGAAGTAAATAGAACCCTAAGCATTTTAATAATAATTTGTTGCAGAGATGTAGAGAAAGTCATGTGAATGCAACAAATAAGATTGTTCTACTATATACCTTACCTTTTCGAAATGCCTGTAACAGTTTTTTGTAGTTTTTTTAACATAATATCCTTTTATCTCAATACAGTTTTCCCAGCGTTTCTGCAGCTGATTTAAGCCTTCCAAAAAGAAGGCTTTCAGAGGTCCTCGAAATAATCATTTGTTTGTGAGATAACCTCTTCGCCGAGCCACTTTTCCAAGTGCAGAAATGCAAAAGTCACAGGAGCCAAATTTGATGAATACTGTGGATGTTGTGGTAATTCGAACTACGCAGGTGTGGATCCTTGCATTGTGTTGATGGAAGAGAATATTTTTCTTTGCCACATGAGGGCGTTTTTTCTTGATTTCTCCGTTCAGCCGGTGCAATAACGATGCATAATTCTCTCCATTTATCGTTCTTCTTTTCTGCAAGTAATCAATGTAGATGATTCCGCGTGCATGCCAAACAACCGACACCATCATCTTGTCTGCAGGTTTCACCATCTTTGCCTCCTTAAGAGGCTGTTCGCCTTTAAAAACCTACTGCTTCGACGTCCTTTTTTTTTTTCCTGTAGTTTAGTAGTGTATTCATGTTTCATCCACAGTTATGTATCGACGCAAAACCTCGACAGAATTGCGGCATCCATCATGTCGAGGCTTTTGTCAAACCTAATTTTTGGTTCAAAATTGAAAACACTACCTTGCGATATGCCCTATCCAGTTCTATTTCACAAACTTTGATTCGCGAAACACTCAAAACCATATCTTGGATTAAGTCGATCATTTCGGAGGAAGTCACTTCTACTGGACGTCCGGAACGATGTTCATCATTTGTGGATGTACGGCCTCGTTTAAACTCCAATTGTAAATTGTTGCAAACGCAGGAGCAGATGGGCCATGAACTTCATCCAACTTGGCTTTTATGTCTTTCGATGTAAAGAATTTTGAATAGAAGTATTTAATCACCGCACGAAACTCTGTTTTCTTCCACCTTTCTAAAGAAGCACAAGATTGTGCCTATGGCAACGAATCCACGTGATGGATATAACTGAAAATTAACTATCATCTAGTAAAGACGACGGTTACTAAATACAAATTTTTTTGATGCTACGAGTGTCATTTCTTGGATTTTCTAAAGATTTATTGAACACCCCTACTAACATACTATATATTTATTCAGTATAGCAACACTTATGCCAATTACCAGCATGTTTATAAACAGTTATTATGAAGCCTTAACAACTCCATGGCACGACAGCTCACGGGGAGCCTTGGCCTACCGCCCGGCCGCTGCGTCCCCCATCTCGGTTCACTACAGACGTCATGGATGGGGTGCAGTATTGGAGGGTGAGACGTGGTCAGCGCCTCGAGCCCCTCCCGGCCGGTTAATGCGGTCCTCACGACCTGGAGCCGCTACTTCTCCATCAAGTAGCTCCTCAATTGGCCCCCCAGGGACCTCGCGAGGCTGAGTGCACCCCGGTCCAGGTCTCCCAGCGGGGGAAAAATCCCCACGCCGGTACTGGGGATCGAACCCAGGTCTCCCGCTTGGTAGGCAGCTGCGCTACCACCACGCTAAGGAGACGACCTTATGAAGCCTTACATGTCATTAATTACTTCACAATATTTACTTTAATTAATTATCTAACATTTATTCTCTTTAAATTATCACTAAACCTTTTTAAGGTCAGAGGGCAGACCTGAAAGGCTGCGACAGGCAATTCATACCATTCTTAAAAGGTTCTATTAGCAGAGGAAAATTTTCCTAAGTCGGTTTGAGAAAAGGTATAAGTATTTCAAAATTGAAACAAATAACAAGGAATATCTTGGATACGGTCAACTCTACAACAAAAATGAATATGACATAAATTGTGTGCTTTAACGAGATCTACATGTTTTTTGGAGTAAGTCCTTGTCTATCTCTTTCGGTTTACCAGTTAAACAAAACTCCGCAAAATTCATCCAAAATAAACAGGTTTTCAGAGGCTTTTCCTAGAAAATTCAAGGTATACATATTATTTGCTATATAAATATCTTTAATATACGATATTTTAATTAAAATCGTTAGTGATATTTTTGAGAAAATTAACATTTTCGAAAAATGTTTCATGTAAAAGGTATTGTCTTGTGGCGTGATTTTCCTCAAAATCTTCGTGTCTCATCCTCGTAAGGTACTGAACTTAAATATTAAGTTTGGTAATACACCGACTCTTTGTTTTTGAGTTACCGTTTTCACAAACACTCGGACCTTTTTCTAAAAAAAGTGTTACACTCACATGACTTTCTCTAGCTGTTCTACAAACTTCTTACATCAGGTTCTTCTTCTTTCTGCACCTTGCTAATCGAGATAATCATTAGCAGAATGTTCTTATTACTTAGTTCCCTAAAATTGGCAGAAATAGTCTTATTACTTCTTCTCTTGTAAGTAGAAAGAGAACAAGGGAATACACTAGGCTAAACCGATTGTCAAATGTTTTAAAAACTGTCGTTATTCGATTGTCATTTCCATCGCTTCTTTGCTTGGCCAGGAGTAGAACAAAAGTAAACCGGACACTTCCTGTCTGAGAAATGTATAAGTACTCACAACTGAAACCAAAAAGAAGGAATAACTCGGAAACGGTTACCTCCACAACAAAAATGTAAAGGACATAAATTGTGTGTTTTGATCAGATCAACATTTTCTGTGTAGTAAGTTTTTGTCTATCTCTTACCGTTTAGCAGTTACGCAAAATTTAGCAAAATTCATCCAGAATAAAGAGTTCTTCAGATGCTATTCCCAGAAAATTCAAGATATACATTTTATTTGGTATATAAATATCTTTCATATACGGGTTTTTAATCAAAATCGTTAGAGCTATTTTTAAGAAAATCAAAATTTTCGATATCTGTTCCGTGTAAAGGGTAGTTTTTAGAAGGGGGATTTTTTTTTTTAAAATATTCGTGTCACATTCTTGGAAGATACTAAACCTAAATACCAAGTTTTGTATTTAACGGTATTTTTGTTTTGGGGCTATGCTGTCCACAGACAGACAGACACACAGACACGGACCTTTTTTTTTTAAAAAATGCTTTTTTTGAACTCAGGGGACCCCAAAACATATATTTCCGGTGAAATCTCGGTATCGAATTTTTGGGTGCATTACAATACCTTCTCTATCCCTATGTACATTGTACATATGGGGCTAGAGAAGGTAAAAACGTTACTTTCGGACTCAGGGGACGTCAAAACATATATTTACGGTGAAACCCCGGTATTGAATTTTTGGTGTAATACAATACCTTGTGTATTTACTATTTATAAGCGGGCTAGAGAAGCTAAATAAGAAAATCGGGTACACCACAATTTATTTGTGATGAATTTACCACATGGTTGGTATTTTGGGTGCTATACAGTACATGCCCGACATTATAAAGAAAGTAAGACGCTAAAATTTGCATTCCGTGGTGTAATGATTACCCTGGCTTCATATGCCCAAGGTCGAGGTTTCAAGGACGATTTTTTCGGGCGTAAAAGCCTTAGCATGGCTTCCTTCGGAAGAGAAATACAGCCGTTGGTCCCGTGTCGTAGATTTACGTCACGTAAAAGAACCTCAAGTCTGATAGAGAGGCCTCTGAGCAAAATTAAGCAGTCTTTCACGCCCACTTTTGAATACGACGCTGAGAACCAGAGCAGTTAAAGAGCGTCCATAAATAAAACTCCCATTTCATTTAATTTCGATTACTTCGTTAGTGTCCAAGCACAATGCCGTGTATGAAGTTAGGTTAGATAGTGTGGGTATCCGGGCTTGAAGCGTAAACAAGGACCGATGAGGTTTCCGCCGCAGCTGTAAGGAAACTTTGTCTACATCCATCAATTGAATAAATCCCCGAACTGTTGCGAACAGAAATGTCCCCAAAGCAATAAAACGCTCAATGCAGCAGCTCTCCTTGGGGTTACACGTCTTTCTGTTATATTGTGGGAATTAAAACCTCGGGGAACCTCATAAGGTGACTTACATCTCTAGGTCCATATACAAACATTACGCTCACTGTCTTCCTTTCTAATAGTGTGGGTATGACTACTTTTCTTCTATACAATTGATTTCGTCACTTTTCACCGGAAATATATGTTTTGAGCCCCTTATCCCCTAAATTATACTTTCTCACCATGTACGAGGACCGTTGAAATCATTGCGGCAACATTTTTTGAAGCGGGTATTGCAAATCTTGTGCACAGGTACGATAAATGTCTCAATCTTTTCGGTGATTAAGTTGAAAAGTAACCATAAGTGTACAAAACTTTTAGTAATAAAATAATTCATTTCTAGGAACTTGTCTTTTATGTACAGCCTCTCGGAGGTACAATATACATAACAGGTAAACAAGTATTGTATTACACCCAAACTTCCATACCAAGATTTTATCGGAGGTATATTTTTTGAGGTGCCCTAAATCTAAGCATTTTAATTTATCTAGCCCTTAAAGAACCTTGTACATAGTGGATAGAGAAGATATTGTATTCCACCCAAAAATTTTATGTCGAGATTTTACCGGAAATATATGTTTTGATATCACCTGAATCCAAAAAAAGGCATTTTAGAAAAAAGTCCGTGTCTGTGTGTTTGCATAGCTCAAAAGTGAAAAGACCAAGTTTAATATCTTCAAAGGATACGACACGAAGATTTTTCAAGAACATACCGCAAAATCCACATTCTTTGTGTAGTAAGTTTTTACCAGTTATGGACAACTCAGCAAAATTCACCCAGAATAAAGTAGACCTCAGAGGTTATTCCCAGTAAATTCAAGATATACATTTTATTAGAGATGTAAACATTTTAATATACGGTATTTTAAACAAAATCATTACTGCTATTTTTGATAAAATTAAAATTTTCGAAAATTTGTCCATGTAAAGGGTAGTTTGTGTCGGGCGGATTTTCTTGAAAATCTTCATGTCGCAACATCCTTGGTAGATACCAAACTTAAATATCAAGTTTGGTATTTAACGGTCTTTTCGTTTTTGAGGTATGCTGTCCACACACACACACACACACACACACGTACATAGTCCTTTTTCTAAAAATCTGATGTGTTCCATTCACATGACTTTCTCCGCATCTCTGTAAAAATTATTGTTAATAAGCTTATTCTTCTAATTCATGATAAAACATTAACAGAAACGGTCCTATTACTTCGTTCCATATAAGTAGAAATAAGGGAATACACTAGGCTAAACCGACAGTCACATGTTTTAAAATGCGGTTGCTATGGAATTGAAATCGGTTTTTTTGTTTTTTGTATTTTTTTTTTTTCTTTTTTTATGGTCAGTTCACAAGTTCCTGCATAAGAGAAGTTTAAGTATTTTAAAAAGGGCAATAAAAAGAAGAAATGTTTCAAAAATGGCCAACTCCACGGAAAAAAATCGATATCACATAAATTGTGTGTTTTATGCAGAACTACATTTTTTGTCAACTAAGTTTTTGTCTATCTCTTGCAGTTTATCAGTTATTCGAAATTCGGCAAAATTCATCCATAAAACGGAGGTTTTCAGAAGCTATTCCCAGAAAAGTCAAGATATACATTTTATTTTTCATGTAAATACCTTTAATATACGATACCTTAATCAAAATTGTTAGAGCCATTTTTGAGAAAATAATAGTTTTGGAAATCTTCTTTCATGTAAAGGTAGTTTGTGGTGGGGTGGGGGATTTTCTTGGAAATCTTTATTTCGCATCGTTAGAAAATACGAAACAGCACAAACACACAAACACACGGACCTTTTTCCAAAGCTTTCGTTTTTTTTTTCGATTCAGGGGGTCCGGTGAAATGTTAGTATTGAATTTTTGGGTTGCAGTATAAAACCTTGTCCATTCACTACGTGTATTCTACATATTTTAAACCCTAAACGTTAAGCTTGAATTGCAGCATTACTCAGCAATATTTTGAAGGCTTAATTCTTTATGTAGGATCATACAAATATAATTATACCACTTTTACTTTCTCTACACTTACTATGTACATAGTTTATAGAGGAAGTATTGTACTCCACCCAAAAATTTTATACCGAGATTTCGCCGGAAATACATGTTTCAGGATCCCCTGAATCCAAAAAAAGCATTTTTAGAGAAAGGTCCTTGTGTGTGTGTCTGTAAAAATGCAAATGGCGTGTTATTTATGGACGTTCTTTTAACTTCTGTGGTTTTCAGCGTCCCATTGAGCGTGAAAGACCGCTTAATTTTGCTCAGAGGTTTCTCTATCAGGCTTGAGGTTCTTTTACGTGCCGCAAATCTACGACACGGGACCAACGGCTTTACTTCCCTTCCAAAGGAAGCCATGCTAAGGCTCTTTACTTCCGAAAAAATCCTCGTCCTCCGCCGAGTTTGAACCCGCGACCTTGAGTATATGAAGTTAGCATGGTAACCATTACACCACGGAGAGCAACTGTTTGTGTCTGTGGGCAACATAGCCCAAAAACGAAAAGACCGTTAAATACCAAATTTTGTATTTAGGTATCTTCCAAGGATGCGACACGAAGATTCTCAAGAAAATCCCCCCACCGGAAACTAACCTTTACATGAAATTTTTTTCGAAAATTTGTATTTTATTAAAAATGGCTCTAATGATTTTGATTAAAATGGCGTATATTAAACATATGTACCTGACAAATAAAATGCATATTTTGAATTTTCTGGGAGTAGCATCTGAAGACCACTTTATTCTGGATGAGTTTTACGGAATTTTACATAACTGCTAAACCGTAAGAGATAGACAAAAACTTACCACATAGAAAATGTAGAGCACATTAAAGCACACAATTTATGTTATATAATTTTTCTTCGTGGAGTTTATCGTTTTTAAGATATTCCTTGTTATTATCTTCCGCTTTGAAAAACATACTTTTCTCCTACAGGAAGTTGTCAACTCCTGTCCATACAAACAAAGGAACTACAGTCACAGCTTTTGACTATCACTTTAACCTATGGTACTCCCTCATTTCGCTTCTACTTACAATTTTTTCTCGATTAGCATGAAGTAAATAGAAGCATAAACTTTTTAACAATAATTTATTGTTGAGATGTAGAGAAAGTCATGTGAATGGAGCTTATCAGGTTTTTCAAATTATAATACTACGTTTATAATAAGAGCAATTTATTAAAACAAACAATTCACACTTTCGACCTACTTCATGAGAGATTATGGTTTCCAGATATAAATGAATATATTGCCACAATCCATCTCTGTACATTTGGTAACCCCAGGAATTATTGGGAAATGGTTTTCCTATTAGGAGTGAGTGCTTCCTTTATTAACAGCTGACGGTCATCAACCGCATGGAGTGCTGCTGATTTTCATATTGTGTTTCACATTAATGTCATTCAAAATGTTTTAAACTCATTCATTCTAATAAACTGTGTTCCCTGTTTGTACAAAGATAACTTCAAAAAAACACTGATACATTACATTTTTACAATCTGATGTGTTACACTCACATGACTTTCTCTAACTGCTCTACAAACTTCTTACAAAAGATTCTTCTTCTTTCTACTCAATGCTAATCGAAATAAACGTTAGCAGAATGTTCTTATTACTTAGTTCCTTATAAGTAGAAGGCAACTAAAGGAATGTACTATGCTAAAGTGATAGTCAAATGTTTTAATGTCATGCGATTGTCATTACAAATCGCTTCTTTGCTTCGCCAGGAGTAGAACAAAAGAAAAACGGACACTTCCTCTTTAAAAACAATTTTTCACAATTGAAACCAATAACAAGGAATATCTCGGAAACGGTTACCTCCACAACAAAAACGTAAAGGACATAAATTGTGTCTTTTGAAAGTAATGTACATTTTTTGTGTTGTGGGTTTTTGTTTATTTCTTACGGTTTAGCAGTTAAGCAAAATTCGGCCAGAATAAAGAAGTCTGCAGAGACTATAGTCAGAAAATTCGAGATATACATTTTATTTTTGATATAAATAGTTTTAGTATACGGGATTTTAATCAAAATCGTTAGAGCCATTTTCGAGAAAATCAAAATGTTCGAAAAAAAGTTCCATGTAAAGGGTAGTTTGGTGTGGAGGTATTTTTCTTAAAATTTTCGCGTCGCATCCCTGGAAGATACTGAACTTAAATATCAAGTTTGGTATTTACCGCCTTTTCGTCTTTAAGTTGTTGTTGTTATTATTATTATTATTATTATTATTATTATTATTATTATTATCGTTATAATTATAATTATCATTATTACTACTACGACTACTACTATTGCTGCTTCTACTACTAGTAAATATTAAGAAGGGTTAGTGTTTTATCAGCATTAGCCACTGTACAGAAGAAGCCTTTCCGGTAAAATCCGGACTTTGACTTTTTTGGGTTGATCTTAATCCTTCCACCTCTTATTATACGGGTAGAAAAAGTTCCCTACTATGTAAACAGCCTAACAGAGCCAGCCGTCATGCGTTTGCTCCACTCTCAAAGAAAGGCATTATAGTAAACACAAATATGAATACTCTATACACCAAGACTAGTGAACCTCCCAGCGAACTGGGACTATGTACCATCCTTTTTATTTTATTTTTATTAATATTATTATTACTCTATACTAAAGGAGGGGTAGTCTCCAGTCTCCAATCAGCCCCCACCACTCCTGAATCAGTAACAAATTGCCTCGGAAGGTAACGCATGCTGATATAAATGCACGGAAGAAGCCTTCACTTTTTCCCCATATATCACGATTCCCCTCCAGGACAAGCTTTATGAGTTAGATTGTGGTAATCTCCGGTATTAATACCGGCCTCCAGGAACAGCAGAGAGGGAGATGCCGGCGACTATAGGGCGGGGCACTGCCACAAAATAAAAATAGAGGAGCAGTGTGAGGGCTATCGAGTCGTACCGTGACAAGAATCCTCTACGACCTCCGTCATTCCCCGCAAAAGGGATCGCGAGGGGCGGGAACCTTACAACATGAACTGAGTTGTTGGCGGCAGTGGTGTGAAGTTCGTGAAAACTACAACTTTCTTACAAAAGCTAAATCTTCCATCTACTTTTTACTTTCTCTAGCCCCTAGAGAAGGTATTGCATTCTACCCAAACTTTGATGTCGAGATTTCACCGGAAATATACGTTTTAGAATCCCCTGAGTCCGAAAAACGCATTTTAGAAAAAGCTCCGTGTGTGTGTCTATGGACAGCATAGTTAAAAAATCTGATGTGTTCCATTCACATGACTTGCTCTACTTTTCTGCAACAAATTGTTGTTATTACGCTTATTCTTTTATTTACTTCATGCTAATTGAGAAACAATCAGCAGAAATAGTCTTATTACTTGCTTCCTTGTAAGTAGAAGCGAAATAAGGGAGTACCATAGGTTAAAGTGATAGTCAAAAGCTGGTTGCTATGTAACTGAAGTTCCTTTGTTTGAACGGACAGGAGTTAACAAATTTCTGTATGAGAAAATTATGCTTTTCCAAGCTGAAAAAAATAACAAGTAATATCTAAAAAACGATCAACGAAAAAAAATGTATATAACATAACTTCTATGCTTTAACGGGCTCTACATTTTTTATGTGGTAAGTTTTTGGCCATCTCTTAGTAGTTATGCAAAATTTCGTAAAATTCATCCAGAATAAAGTAGCCTTCAGAGGCTATACCCAGAAAATTCAAGATATACATTTTATTTGTCGTTTAAATATCTTTAATGTCCGATATTTTAAACAAAATCGTTAGAGCCATTTTAAGAAAATAAAAAATTTTGAAAAAAGTTCCATTTAAAGTGTAGTTGGGAGTGGGTGGATTTTATTCAAAATCTTTGTGTCGCATCCTTGGAAGATACAAAACTTAAATACCAAGCTTGGTATTCAACGAACTTTTCGTTTTTGAGCTATGCTTCCCACAGACACACACACATACACATAGACACAGAGAGATATACAGATACACGCGTACATTTTTCTAAAAATGCTTTTTTTTTTTTTTTTTTTGGATTCACGGGGAATCAAATCAAGCATTTTCAGTGAAATCTCGGTATTGAATTTTGGGTGCAATACAATTCCTTTTCTATACACTATGTTCATAATACGTGTAGAGAAAGTAAAAAGGTCGGTGCGTGTGTGTGGGGTTTGTGTGTGCCTTAGGACAGCATAGCTCAAAAACTAAAAGACTTTTAAATATCAAACGAAGTATTAAGGATGCACCACAAACATTTTCAGAAAAATACTCCTACCCGAAACTACACTTTAAATTTAACATTTTTAAAAACTTTCTATTTTCTAACAGACGGTTCAAACGATTTCTTTATTAAAGTGCAGTATATTAAATATACTTACATGACAAATAAAATGTATACCTTCAATTTGGTTGGAATAGCCTTTTATGTTCTTTGCATCATAAATGAGTTGTGCTAACTTCCAAATCGTAACGGTAAGTTATCTATCGTTTCATATCCCTTTGTTTTACTCCTGGTCCGAATTTCAATGGTTTCCCCATTTCCTTTCCAAAGAAGCAATTTTTGTAATGTTTATCTTGATTAGTATAAAGTGGATAAAAGGATAAGTTTTGTAAGAATATTTGGCTTATAGAACAGAAAGAGAAAGTCATGTGAATAGACTACATATATATGTATGTGTGTATGTAGCTTAATGCCCTTTAACCTGGATAGTTTTATCAACGATGAACGAAATCGGTGAAATTATGCTGAAATGTACTCCGGGTCCTTGAAGGTTAAAGTTACTCGACATTCTTTTCTCAGTCAGGATACTATAAATCCCCGAGAAAAACCAAGTTGGATGAAGTTCATGGCACATCTGCTCCTTCGTTTCCAACAATTAACAATGGGATAAATGAATTTAAACTTGGCTGTACATCCACAAATGTACATCGTTCGGGACGTCCAGTAGAAGTGACTTCCTCCGAAATGATTGACAAAATCCAGGATATGGTTTTGAGTGATTCGCGAATCAAAGTTCGCGAAATAGTACAAGCCTTTAGGCATACCACGAGCAACAGTGAGCTCAATTTTGCACCAAAATTAGATCTGACAAAGGTCTCGGCAAAATGGCAGCCCAATTTGCTCTCAATTGAGTATAAACGCAATCGTGTGATCGATTCGGAAGCTGGTTTGGCACTTTACCGTCGCAATGATGATGAGTTTGTGCGTCAATGCATAAATGTGGATGAAACATGGATACACTTCTGCACTCCAGAGAAAAAAGTACAGTCGAAATAGTGGCTATATAAAGGCGAACCGGCTCCGAAGAGGGAAAAGTGGTGAAATCTGCAGACAAGGCGATGGCCTAGGTTTTTTGAGATGCACGCGGAATCATCTACATTGATTACTTGCAGATAGGAAGAACGATAAATGGAGAGTACTATGCAACGTTATTGCACCGCTTGATTGGAAAATTCAAGAAAAATTGACTTCATCTGACAAAGAAAAGGATTCTCTTCTGTCTAGACAATGCAGAGGTGCAAACCTGCACAGCTTCGATGGCGAAAACGGTAGAAGCATCTACTGTATTCAATAGATTTTCCCCCCAATGACTATTTTAATTGCCAAACTTGAAAAAGTGGCTCGGCGGATAATAATTCAAGCCTAACGCAGAGGTCATTTGCCCTTTTTCAATAATTTTCGAAATACTTCCTTTTTGAATGGCTTAAAACAGTTGAGAAAACTGTATCAGGCTAATAGAAGATTATATTGAAAAATAGAAAAGCTGATATGTTTAATTCACATGACTTTCTCTACATCTCTGCAATATATTTGTGTTAGAAAGCTTATTCTTCTATCTACTTAATGTCAATCCAGAAAAATTAGCAGAAATAGTCTTATTACTTGCTTCCTTGTAAGTAGAAGAGAAATAAGGGAGTACCATAGGTTAAAGTGATAGTCAAAAGCTGGTTGCTATGTGACTGAAGTTACCTTTGGAGTTGACAAATTCCCGTATGAGAAAAGTATAAGTTTTTTGAAGCTGAAACCAATAACAAGGAATATCTCAAAAACGGTCAACTCCAAAAAAAAGATATAAAGAACATAAATTGTCTATTTTAACGAGCTCTGCATTGTTTCTTAATGAACTTTTTTTCTATCTCTTATGGTTTACCAGTATTGCAAAATTCAACCAGAATAAACATGTCTTCAGAGGCTATTACCAGAAAATTCAAGATATACGAGGAAAAGAAAAAAAAAATCTAATGTGTTCCATTCACATGATGTCCTCTAACTTTTCGATGAACAAACCTTTTATTCCAAACATTAATCTGTTATCTGCTACATGCTAATCAAGATAAACATAAGCAGAAATAGTCTTATTACTGATTTCCTTGTAGGTAGAAGGGAAATAAGAAAGTTCACAGGCTAAAGCGATAGTCTCGTCCTTTAAAAGCTGGTCGCTATGTGACACACTTGAAAATCCAATCTCTTTGCTTGTCAGGAGTAAACAAATGAGAAACGAGAAGAAAGATGTCTTCCCGTTTGAGAAAAGTTTAAGTGGGTTAAAATTGAAACCAATGATCCGGAATATCTTGAAAACGGTTAACTCTACAAAAAAAGTATATGACACAAATTGTGTGTTTTAATGAGATCCACATTTTTTGTGTAGTAAGTTTTTGTATATCTCTGACGGTTTTCCAGTTATACAAAAGTCATCCAGAATAAAGGGGTCTTCAGAGGCTCTTCCCAGAAAATTCAAGAGATACGTTTTATTTGTCGTATAAATATCTTTCCTGTAGGATATTTTAATCAAAATCATTTGAAACATTTTTAAGAAAATGAAATTTTTTCCATGTAAAGGTTATTTTTTTTTTTTTTTAGGAGGTCCTAAAACAGGTATTTCCGGAATTTTTGGGTGCAATAAATACATTCTCTATATACTATATACATAGTAGGTGTAGAGAAAGTAAAAATCTTTTTGTAAGAAGTTATTCATCCCCCCTAGTACCTATATACTAGGGCTATTTTTTTTCAACCTCCGATACGCTATAAGTAAAAGACAAGTTCATAGAAAACAATTATTTTATTACTAAAAGTTTTGTACACTTATGGTTACTTTTCAACATAATCACCGAAAAGATTGAGACATTTATCGTACCTGTACACAAGCTTTGTAATACCCGCTTCAAAAAATGTTGCCGCCAATGATTTCAAATAAGCATTGTCGTTGTTTGAAGAACTTCGTACTTTACGACATGTACGGACAGCCATTCAGAACAAACGAAGAGGAATGCTGACTTGAGGAATTGTGTTGATCCATGACAACGCTCGTCCACACAACCCATCGGCTCCTTGAACAATTTCAATGGGACATTCCGTACAGTCCTGATCTGGCACCCAGCGACTTTCACCTTTTCCCTGAACAGAAGACGTGGCAGCACTTTCAAACCAACGAAGGGCTTCAAAACAACGTCAATGCTCATTTGAAATCATTGGCAGCAACATTTTTTGAAGCGGGTATTCCAAAGCTTGTGCACAGGTACGATAAATGTCTCAATCTTTTCGGTGATTATGTTGAAAAGTAACCATAAGTGTACAAAACTTTTAGTAATAAAATAATTGTTTTCTATGAACTTGTCTTTTATTTATAGCCTATCGGAGGTTGAAAAAGAAACGGCCCTCGTAGCACACAGATTTGTACATGTATTTAACGAGCGCCTCGATCTTGAATCGCGAGGTAAGAGCGGGTGACACCCTGAAAGTCGTTACGGCATGTTTGTTCTCCAGGAGCTTACAAAACCAGTAATCTACTGTAAGTCCAACTTGTGCCGCTAAGCCCCCGGGGGATTAGGGGCAGAGAATGATGATTAATTGTGACTAATATTCTGGCCAGAAACTTGCACCACACAATTACACAAATTACTACCGGAACTAACTATCAGCTTGTTTATTTTAATTAATGCCCCAAAACAGTTGGCTTCCTCTCTCAGTGTGAAAGTGGCAAAGCGGACACACGATTCAGTGCTCAAAAATTGTATTTCATCGTGAAAACTAACTTTTCCTTCCAGTTCCACAAACAAATTTCCCTTAAAACGTTTTTTCACCTATTTACTTAATCCTAATCGAGTTAAATATTAGCAGAAATTGCCTTATTACTTGTTTCCTTGTAAGTAGAAGGAAAATAAGGGAATACCATAAGATAATGATAATTTATTTCACCATTTGGCATACATACAATGCAATAGGTTTCGGCAGCAAGTCATTAAAATGCATCTATATTTAAATATTCTTGTGTTGTAAAAATTTAAAAGAACTTGCATTTTCAGTTTGTCTTATATTTAAAGGTAGTTTATTATAAAATTTCACTCCAAGATAGAGATGAGAGTTAACAGATTTCTGCAACCGAAATTTGGGAGGTACCATGTTATTTCTACACCTTGTATAATGGTTATGTATATCAGAAGAAAGTAACTCGTCTTTCTTTTGGAGATGAATAAAATTCAAACATGCAAATACATACAAAGATGCCACAGTTAAAATTCCAAATTCTTTAAAAATAGGTACACAATGTTGGCTAGAATTACAATGTTTTAGTATTCTGAGAGCCTTCTTCTGGAGCAAAAATACTTAATTGGCTTCCCCACTGCTACCCCAGAGCAAAATACCATAGTTTAAATGACAATGAAATAAACTATAATAAACAGTCAATAAAGAAACACACAACCTAAGTCTTCTTAACATAAATAAAACATTTGACAACTTTTTGCATATTTCCATAATGTGGAATTTCCAGGAAAGCTTGTTGTCCAACCAAATTCCAAGAAGTTTAACCTTTTGCTCTATACTTTATTTATCTTTTAAACTAAATAAGATACTTTGAATTTTATCTTTATTCATGTGATAGTCAAATGTTTTAAAAGCAGGTTGCTATGTGATACAATTGAAATTCGGTTCTCTTTGCGTAGCTAGGAGTAAAATTAAGAAATTTGAAACAAAAGATAACTTCTCGTTAGAGAAAAGCTTACGTTACTTGAAATTGAAACCAATAACAAGTAATATCCCTGAAAATTGTCAAAATACTGAAAAAAATCTGATGTGTTACACTCACATGACTTTCTCTAGCTGCTCTACAAACCTCCTACAAAAGATTCTTCTTCTTTGTACACAATGCTAATCGAGATAAATATTAGCAGAATGTTATTACTTAGTTCCTTATAAGTAGAAGAGAATAAGGGAATGCACTATGCTAAAGTGATTGTCAAATGTTTTAAAAGCTATCGTTATGCGATTGTCATTGCAAATCACTTCTTTGCTTGGCCAGGAGTAGAACAAAAGAAAAACGTACACTTCCTGTCTGAGAAAAGTAAGTACTTCACAATTGAAACCAATATAAGGAATATCTCGGAAACGGTTACCTCCGCAACAAAAACGTAAAGGACATAAATTGTGTGTTTTGTCGTGATGTATATTTTTTGTGCAGTGAATTTTTTTCTATCTCTTACGGTTTAGCAGTTAAGCAAAATTCGGCAAAATTCATTCGGAATAAAAGTGTGTTCAGAGGCTATTTACAAAAAAATCGAAATAAAGATTTTATTTCGGACATAAATAACTTTAATATACAGGATTATAATCAAAATCGTGGAGCCATTTTTAAGAAAATCAAAATTTTCGAATTTTTTCCCATGCAAACGGTAGTTTGTGGTGGGGGGATTTTTTTGAAAGTTTTCGTGCCGCATCCTTGGAAGACACTAAACCTAAATACCAAGCTTGGTATTTAACGGTCTTTTCGTTTTGGGGTATGCTGTCTACAGACATACACATGTACCTTTCTTTAATAATGCTTTTTTCGGACTCAGGGGCCCCCCAAACATATATTTCCTGTGAAATCTCGGTATCGACTTTTTGTGTGCATTACAATACCTTCTCTATCCCTATGTACATTGTACATGTGGGGATAGAGAAAGTAAAAAGTATTTGTGATATAAATTGTTTGTTTTAATGAGATCTACATGTTTTGTGTTCGAGTTACGACTTACAACCAGAATAAAGAGGTCTTCAGAGGCTATTGCCTTAAAATTTAACATATACCTTTTATTTCTTATGTAAATATGTTTAATATACCCCATTTTAATAATATTCTTTAGAGTCATAAAATAATCGATTCCGAGATTACACCAAAATACATGTTTTGAGACCCCCTGAATTAAAACAGGATATTTTAGAAAGAAATCCGTGTTTGTGTGTGTTGGATAACACAGCTAAAAACCAAAATACCATTAAATACCAAACTAAATATTTATGTTTAGTATCTTCCAGGGTTAAGATACATTGAACATCTTTTCGAACATTTTTGACAACTTTTGTATTACTGAGTAGAGAAAAACGTACTACACAAACAATGTCGTTCTCGTTCAAACATACAGCTTATGTCATATGCATTTTTTCGTAGAATTAACCGCTTTCGAGGTATTCCGAGTTATTTGTTTCAGTTTTAAAATGCTTAAACCTATCTTATACGGGAACTTGTCAAAGAGACGGATTTCTGTTGCAAAACAACCTCGTTTTAAAAGATTTGACTGTCGCTTTAGCCTAGTTTATTCCTTTATTTCACTTCTACTTACAAGGAATCAAGTAATAAGACTATTTCTGCTAATGTTTATCTCGATTATCATGAAGTAAATGGGAGAATAAGATTTTTAATAACAATTTGTTACAGAGATGTAAAGAATCAAAAAGAAACGTTTACGCTCGCGTATTATACAATGTTTTTTCTACGAGAATTTTCTGATATTAAAAGAAAAGTAACGAAAGATGAAATGAATTTGAGGTTAAGTTTGAGCCATTCACCAAGGGTTATAGTTGGTTATTTATTCCGCGATGACGGTACAGATATAGCAGGCCATGACAAACCAATATTATTGTTGTTCTGTGAGAATTATAATGTCCTTAGAGCTGCTGCCGCTGCGACACAATATTTGTCACTTATTGACATTGAACATTACATTATATCGTGCACGTCTGTTGATGTATACACACTAATATCGTAAAGTTGGAACAAAATTACTTTGCACGTGGGTTCCGTAAAAATCAAGTTTGCGATCTGATATGAGCTCGTAAACTACTCAATTACGCTCAGTCCTAGAAGAAAACTAGTATTTAAATTAAAAAAGGAATCTTGAATTTTTAATCATGACAAGAATATTATTCAAAAATTATTAACATTATTATTATTATTATTATTATTATTATTATTATTTCATGCATCCTAGGAAACATGAAAAATGAGTCTTTGGTTCATTGTAAATTATTGTAACTCCTTTGGCAGCTCCCCAGTCTTTAAATAATGAAAATTCCTTGACATATAAGTCCTTCGGGAAACAAACTAAGTACAGCTGCTTTAGCATAATCTAAAACTTCTTCGTGAGTATCCATTTTCATTGATTTATTGATTTATTTGGTGCAGTTTAAACAGCCAGAATTGAAACTGTTTATTCCAACGGGGTTACGAACAAACAAAACACTACCTATATTACGACTAAAATTCAATTCCTCGTAATGACGAGTCTAATAACCAAAAGCTGATGTGTTCCATTCACATGACTTTCTCTACATCTCTGGACAAATTATTATTAAAAACCTTATGCTTCTATTTACTTCATGCTAATGAGAAAGTATAGCAGAAATAGTCTTATTACTTGCTTTCTTGTAAGTAGAAGCGAAATAAGGGAGTACTATAGGTAAAAGTGATAGTCAAAGGTGGTTGCTATGTGACTGAAGTTCCTTTGTTTGTATGGACACGAGTTGACAAATTCCTGTATGAGAAAAGTATAAGTTTTTAAAGGGGAAATTTAAAACAAGCAATAACGCAAAAACGATTAACTCCACGAAAAAAATGTATGTAACATATATTGTGTGTTTTAACGTGCTCTACATTTTTGTGTCGTAAGTTTTTGTGCATCTCTTATGGTTTGGCAGTTATGCAATATTCCGTAAAATTCATCCAGAATAAAGTAGTCTTCAGAGACTATTCCCAGTAAATTCAAGATATACGTTTTATTTGTCAGGTAAATATCTTTAACATACATTTTAATCAAAATCGTTAGTCATTTTTAAAAAATCAAAATTTTCGTAAAAATATAGTTCCATGTAAAGGGTAGTTTGCGGTGCGGGGATTTTTCTCAAAATCTTCGTGTCTCATCCCTGGAAGTTTGGTATATTACAGATTTTTCGTTTGAGTTATCGTGTTCACAGACACACGGACACACACATGGACCTTTTTCTGAAAATGCTTTTTTTGGATACAGGGAACCCTAAAACATATATTTCCGGTGAAATCTCGATAGGTATCGAATTTTGGGTGGAGTGCAATACCTTCTCTATTCACTATGTACATAGTTCGTATAGAGAAAGTAATAATATTAATAAATATAGGAGTATTTCAGTTAATATTAGGAGAGCATAAACGTATATTACATATGGATTATTAGACTATTATAATATTAATGTCGAAAGGTCTTTATAAAGTCATTCTGGTATTGAATCCTGGAAACCGTTTGATCATAATGTTCTGTGAAAGATAAAATTACATATTTCCCAGTTAGAGTTGTATTTGTTTTGTAATGGTCCTATACGCGTTATTTTCTCTCGTTCTGCTTATCAAATAGAGAAAGAGGTACTTTCTCGCTGCAGATTGACAGTTTATCCTTAATTTGCATAGTGGATACACAAGTTATTGTATTCCACCCAAAATTTCGATACCGACATTTCACCGCAAATACACGTTTTAGGGACCCTTATGTTCAATAAAAACCTTTCAAAGAAAATCCGTGTGTGCGCGACCACGATAACTCAAAAACGAAAAGTCGGTAAAATACCAAATTTAGTATTTAAGTTTAGTATCTTCCAGGGATGCGACCCAAAGATTTTTGAGAAAAATTCACCTCCCAAACTACTCTTTGTACAGAAAAAAAAATCGAAAATGTTGATCTTCTCAAAAATTGCTCTAATAATTTTGATTAAAATAGCGTATATTAAATATATTTATATTTAAAATAAAATAAATATTTTCAATTTTCTGAGAATACCCTTTAGAGACCTCTTTATTCTGAATGAATTTTGCGTAACGGGTAAACAATGAGATAGACAAACTTGCTACACAAAAATGTAGAGCACGTTAAAACACACAATTTATGCAATCTTTTTCGTGGAATTGACCATTTTGTTATTTGTTTCAGATTCAAAATACTTAGCTTTTCTTTCACGGAAAGTTGTCAACTCTAGGCCCGGCATAAAAACGGATTTCATCCATTTAGCAACCGGCTTTTAAAAGATTTGACTGTCACTTTAGCCTAGTGTATTCCCTTATTTCCCTTCTACTTACAAGGAAGCAAGTAATAAGACAATTTCTGCTATTTTTATTACTTTCTCTACACGTACCATGTACAATGTATAGAGAAGATATTGCACTCCACGCAAAAAGTTGATAGGGAGATTTCACCGGAAATATATGTTTTTAGGCCCCCTGTATCCAAAAAAAAAAAAGGCATTTTCAGAAAAAAAAAAAAAAGTCCGTGTATGTGTCCGTGTGTGTGTGTCTGTGTGTGTGTGTCTGTGTGTGTGGCTGTGTCTGTGTGTGTCTGTGTGTGTGTCTGTGTGTGTCTGTGTGTGTGTGTGAACACGATAACTCAAAAACGAAAAGTAGGTAAAATATCAAACTTGGTATTTAAGTTTAATATCTTCCAGGGATGCGACACGAAGATTTTTAGAGAAATCACCCCACTCCAAACTACGCTTAACATGGAACATTTTTCGATAATTTCGATTTTCTCAAAAATTGTTCTAACGATTTTGATTAAAATGTCGTATATTAAAGATATTTACCTGAACTCTTCATTCTGGATGGTTTTTATTTAATTTTGCATAATTGGTAAACCATAAGAGATAGACAAAAACGTACCACATAAAAAATGTAGGTCACGATAAACACACAATTTATGTCATACACATTTTTTTGTGTGGAGTTGACCATTTTTGAGATTTGCCATGTTATCTCTTCTAGCTTAAAAATATCTACACTTTTCTCATACAGGAATTTGTCAACTCGTGTCCATACAAACAAAGGAACTTCAGTCACATAGCAACCAGCTTTTGACGTCACTTTAACCTATGGTACTTCCTTATTTCGCTTCTACTTACAAGGAAGCAGGTAATAAGACCATTTATGGTAATTTGTTCTCGATGATTAGCATGAAGTAAATAGAAGCATAAGCTTTTTAACAGTATTTTGTTGCAGAAGAGATGTAGAGAAAGTTATGTGAGTTGAACACGTCAGATTATTGTGTAACGGTCTGAAACACGGTATATTTCGCTTACGAAGCACAGAAGATGGCAGTTATGGTTGTATTTGTTAGTATGGAGCAAGTGGAATATCTATTGCTGGGAACAGCTGTTTTCCTTATTAGCAGCATGTACCGCTCTTGTTTACACGTGAGCAGTGCCAAGCCGCTGTTTACGCAACGAATAACAATTGTTCTGCAGTGTTTGCTTTGTTCTGTTTCTTCACAGACAAGCTCTTTCCATTCCCATCAATTATACGATACGGAAGTTATACAGTGCTGGTATTATTTTAGGCCTACCAGATGATAGTTTTAAAAAAAAACTCATGTACTCCATTCACATGTCTTTCTCTACATCTCTGAAACAAACTATTGTTAAGCCTATGTCCCACGATCACAATTTGATCCAAAATGTTGTATATAACATGAACGTTGTGTACAATTTCTCCGTACCATTCCCACGGAGTGTGTATTGGTCCAAATATTTCTCGCATACACATGAACAGCTGATAGAAAATGGTGGAGGTTCCTGATCCACAATTATTTACGTTCGCTGTCGCAAGCTTTGTTTGTGTATCCATTGCAAGAGCATATTATAAAAATAGAAAGACAAAATCAAGCCAAGACCATGGCAGGCCAAGGAAGAGGTGTACTACATATGCTGCAAAATGAACTCGTTTCTGATTCTGTAAATTATTTTAACTTCCTTATTTGTTTGGAAAGTTGCTGTCCTTAGTTGAGGCAAAAATTACTGGCCAAGACACAAATATGAGGTAGTCCATACCAGCAAATCAAATATAAGACCACGTTTTTATATTTTTGTTGAGAAAAGAAGGTTAGGTACTTTCTCTACATCTCTGCAACAAATTGTTGTTAAAAAGCTTATGCTTTTATTTACTTCATTCTAATCGACAAAAAATTAGCAATAATAGTCTTATTACTTGCTTCCCTGTAAGTAGAAGCGAAATAAGGGAGTATAATAGGTTAAAGTGATAGTCAAAAGCTGGTTGCTATGTGACTGAAGTTCCTTTGTTTGTATGGACAGCAGTTGAAAAATACCTGTATGAGAAAAGTATAAGTTTTTCAAAGCTGAAACCAATAATAAGGAATATCTCAAAAACGATCAACTCCATGAAAAAAAAAAATGTATATAACATAAATTGTGTGCTTTAACGTGCTCTACCTTATTGTGCACCAAGTTTTTGTGCATCTCTTACCCAAGGTGCGAGTTCAAACCCGGCGGAGGATGATGGATTTTTGTGGGTTTAAAAATCCTTAACAGGGCTTCCTTCGGAAGGTAAGTAAAGCCGCTGGTCCCGTGGTGTAGATTTACGGCACGTAAAAGAACCTCAAGCCTGATTGAGAGGCCTCTGGGCAAAATTAAGCGGTCTTTCACGCCCAGTATAGAATGGGACATGAGAACCACAGCAGTTAAAGAGCGTCCCTAAATAACACTTCATTTACATTTTTCCATCTCTTACGGTTTACCAATTATGCAAAATCCAGCCAAATTCATCCAGAATAAAGATGTCTCCATAAGCTATTCCCAGAAAATTGAAGATATACATTTTGTTTGTCAAGTAAATATCTTAAATATAAGAGATTTTAAACAAAAATCGTTACAGCAATTTTTGAGAAAATCAAAATTTTCGAAATTTGTAATATAAGGGGTAGTTGGAGTTGGGGTATTTTCGCCAAAGTCTTCGTGTCGCATCCTTGGAAGATACCAAACATAAATAGCAAATTTGGTATTTTACAGTCTTTTCGTTTTTGAGCTACGCTGCCCACAGACACACACACATACACTCACACACGGACATTTTGCTAAAAATGCTTTTTTTTTGGATCCAGGGGCTTAAAACAAATATTTACGGTGAAATCTCGGTATGAAAATTTTGGGTGAATTACAATACCTTCTGTGTACACTATGTACATAGTACGTGTAGAGAAAGTAAAATTACTTTTTCGGGCTCAGGGGACCTCAAAACATGTTTTCGGTGAAAGTTTGAGTGGAATTTTTAGGTGGAATAGAATATTTACAGCCTAGAGAGACTAAAAATAAAGTTTTCTTTACAATATACATGATTACGTATTTACTTGATATTGTATATTTCTCAATTTGATATTATAAAGCTCTTGGGCTCTATGGATCCTAGTTTTTGCGAAGATTGTGAAGGAATGTGTTTTGTAAAGCCTCGGTCGGGTGGTCGAGATACGTGGCACTGTTAGCACGTAATTAAGCGATAGCCCGCAGCACAAGAGAGTTTGCTCTGAATTTTATTTCGAGGAAGCAACAGGTCGCTGATTAGCTTGGAACTCTTTGTGGGTGGGAGATGCTGCGTCTGCCCGCAGATTATTTCTAAAAGTGTCCTTTTCCTTTATCTTTATCATGTGCTTACACTACTGACCTTGGTCCAGGCTCGAGACGAGTTGCTTACACTCGTCCCTTACTAGATGACACTTAAACTTTCAGCTGTATCCATCACGTGCTGATTAAACACTTCTATTTAAAAGACTCAACACCGAAAGAGATAAAAGCCGAGTTGGATCAAGTTCATGGCACATCTGCTCCTGCGTTTGCAACAATTTACAATTGGATAAATGAATTTAAACGTGGCCGTACATCCACAAATGATGAACATCGTTCCGGACGTCCAGTAGAAGTGACTTCCTCCGAAATAATTGACTAAATCCAGGATATGGTTTCGAGTGATTCGCGAATTAAAAGTTCGTGAAATAGTACACAATTTACTGTGTTCTCAATTTTGCACCAAAAATTAGATCTGACAAAGTTCTCGGCAAAATGGCTGCTTCGTTTGCTGTTAATGTATGTATGTATTTATTCTCTGCAATTGTGTACTGCCCAATTTTACTTTCAATAATAATCTTAAGTTAAATTAAGAAAAGTATTACAACTATAAATACATGTATTTTTAAATACCTAACTACTTATTATTCAGTATAGCAATACTTAAGTCAGTTACCAGCATGTTTATAAACAGTTATTATGAAGCCTCAACATTAATAATATACATTACTAATATTATATACATTAAAATAACATACACTAACACAGTTTTTGAGATCCTTAATAACTTCCTAATATTTACTCAAATTAACTAACATTTATTCTCTTTAAATTATTCCTCAACGTCTTTAAGGTCAGAGGGAAGCCCTGAAAGGCTGCTACAAGCAATTCATTCCATTCTTCAATTGTTCTATTAACAAAAGAATTTTTTCCTACGCCAGTTCTGTAACTTCTACCCTTAATTTTATACAAATGATCGTTTCGTCCGTAGTATGCTTGGTTTCTAACCTGTTTCTAACATCCACCCATACATTTAAATCAGCTTTAAATAATGGAGAATAAACGCAATCGTTTGATGGATTCTGAAGCTAGTTTGGCACGTTTGCGTCGCAATTCTGACGAGTGTCTGTGTCGATACATAAACTGTGGATGAAACATGGATACACTACTACACCCCAGAGACAAAAGTACAGTCGAAACAGTGGCTTTTTAAAGGCGAGCCGCCTCGAAGAAGGCAAAGCTGGTGAAATCTGTAGACAAGCTGATAGATAGCCTTGGATTTTTGGGATGAACACGGAATCATCTACATTGATGACTTGTAGAAAGGAAGAACGATACATGAAGCTTATTATACATCTTTATTACACCGGTTGAACGGAGAAACCAGAAAAACGCCCTCATTTGGCAAAGAAAAACATTTTATCCCACCAAGACAATACAACACTGCACACCTACTGTATTCACCAGTTTTGGCCCCCAGTGACATTTGTTTAACTTCTAAACTTCAAAAAGTGGCTCGACGGAAAACTATTAGCCTCTAACGAAGAGATCATCTCCCAAACAGATGCCTATTTTAAGAACCTTCTGAAATCCTACTTTTTAGAGGGCTTAAAACAGTTGGAGAAACGCCGGGAAAAGCGTATCGAGCTAAAAGCAGATTATGTTGAAAAATAACAAATCTACAAACTATTTTTCTTGCTGTACACGTACTATGTATATAGTGTATGGAGAAGGTATTGCATTCCACCCAAAAATTCGATACCGAGATTTCACCGGAAATACATGTTTTGGGTCCCCTTGAATAAAAAAAAAAGCATTTTCAGAAAAAGGTCCGTGGGTGCGTGTGTGTGTGTGTTTTCTATGTGCCTCTGGTCAGCATAGCTCAAAAACGAAAAGAACTTTGAATACCAAACTTGGTATTTAAGTTTGGTATCTTCCCCCAACTACCCTTTACATGGAGCTTTTTTCGAAAATTTTGATTTTCTTAAAAATGGCTCTAACGATGTTGATTAAAATATGGTAATATATTAAAGATATTTTACCTGACAAGTAAAATGTATATCTTGAACTTTCTGGGAATAGCCTCTGAAGCCTACTTTATTCTGGATGAATTTTACGGAATTCTACATAACTGCTAAACCGTAAGAGAAGGATAAAAACTTACCACACAAAAATGGAGAGCAGGTTAAAACACACAGTTTATGTTATATACATTTTTTTTTTTTTCGTGGAGTTGACCGTTTTTGAGATTTTTGGTTTCAGCATTGAAAAACTTATGCTTTTCTCATACAGGAATTTGTCAGCTCCTATCCATGAAAACAAAGGAACTTCGTCACATGGGAACCAGCTTTTGACTATCACTTTAACCTATGGTACTCCCTTATTTCGCTTCTACTTACAAGGAAGCAAGTAATAAGACTATTACTGCTAATTTTTTCTCGATTACCATGAAGTAAATAGAAGCATTAACTTGTTAACAATAATTTGTTGCAGAGGTGCAGAGAAAGGCATGTGAATGGAACACATCAGATTTTTTCTTAATGTTCAATAAAATATCGAAAAACTATTTTGATTTATTATTAGTTTTTTTACAGTTTTTTCAAGTACTTCAAAAAGTAATTGGCTATCCACGAACTGTAAGTTATTTATCAGATCTCGTATTCTCAATATACATTCTCGACCTGATAAGTATAACTTACAGTTCTTAGTACGCAGTATTACTAATAAATAACTCACTGATCTTAGAACACTCGTATTCTCTCTGATTTCTAGACCCCTGCTTTTATAACTACTCCTCTAAATAACTATTTTCTAAAGCTTCTCTTTTGATAACAAAGTAGAAATACATGCGTTAAATAATTAGCGACGATGTAATAAAAGACAGAACGAGAAACACGAATCTTCACAAAGTCCTCGAAGCGTGTTTTTCCCGTAAGTACATGTTGAAGGCATTAAGAGACAGGGAAACGAAGTTAAGTCCTTTTCTGTGAAAGGGGATTTCTAAAGACGCCCTCTTTCTATGGAAGGGGATGAAAGGTGCGTGCAGTACAAAAAGATGGATGGGTCTTTGGAGAACTCGACGGGATTATTTGTGTGCAACATGACCACAACAGCAACGAAAACAGACGTCATCCGTTCCTCGCCCTGACGTCACAAACAGAAACTAAATTAACGAGAATCAAATAAATCAAGAAAAAATCAGCTGAAATAGTCTTATTACTTGCTTCCTTGTAAATAGAGGCGAAATAAGGGACTACCATAAGTTAAAGTGATAGTCAAAACCTGGTTTGCTATGTGACTGAAGTTCTTTTGTATGGACACCAGTTGACAAAATCCTGTATAAGTTTTTTAAAGCTGAAATCAGAAACAAGGAATACCTAAAAAACGATCACCTCCAGGAAAAAAAAAAAATGATATAACATAAATTGTGTGTTTTAATGTTCTCTACATTTTTTGTGTGATAAATTTTTGTCCATCTCTTACAGTTTAGCAGTTATGCAAAATTCCGTAAAATTCATTCAGAATAAAGTAGTCTTCAGAGGCTATTCCCAGAAAATTGAAGATATACATCTTATTTGTCAGTAAATATCTTTAATATTTTAATCAAAATCGTTAGAGCCATTTTTGAGAACATCAAAATTTTCGAAAAAAATTCCATGTGAAGGAATCGTTTTTGAGCTATGCTGCCCACAAACACAAACACGGACATTTTTCTAAAAATGCTTTTTTTGGATTCAGGGGAACCAAAAACATATATTTCTGGTGAAATCTCGGTATCAAATTTTGGGTGCATTACAATAACTTCTCTGTACACTAGGTATATAGTATGTAAAAACAATGGTAGATCTCGTTAAAACACACAATTTATGTCATACATGTTTTAAAGTACTTGCTAGTTTTCTCATACGGGAATTTGTCAACTTCTGGCCATAGCAACCAGCTTTTGAAACATTTGAGTATCGCTTGACCCTAATGTGTTCCCTTCTACGTACAAGGAAGAAAGTAATAATACCATTTCTGCTAATGTTTATCTCGATTAGCATGAAGTGGATAGAAGAATAAACTTTTAACTGTAATTTGATTTAGAGATGTAGCAAATCCATGTCCTAGGAACACAGATTTTCTTTACTATTAAATACACACACACATTTCCGGACTCTATAGGGATAGGGAATTATTTAAGTTAAAGAAAAATTACCGGCACTGCCGGGAATCGAACACGGCAGCTCTGGGTGAGAAGGCAGAACGCTGACCACTCGGCTGCAGAGGTGTTGGAGAGTGTTTATTTTCAGTCTATATAAAAATATGGTGTTTACTTTCTCTACACGTACTATGTACATAGTGTATAGAGAAGGTATTGCACTCCACCAAAAAAATCGATACCGAGATTTCACCGGAAATATATGTGTTAGGCTCCCCTGTATCAAAAAAAAAAAAAAAAAGTATTTTCAGAAAAAGGTCCGTGTGTGTCCATGTGTCTGTGAAAACGATAACTCAAAAACGAAAAGTCGGTAAAATACCAAACTTGGTATTTAAGTTTAGTATCTTCCAGGGATACGAAACGAAGATTTTGAGAAAAATCCCCCACCCCAAAGTACCCTTGAAAATTTGATTTTCTAAAAAATGGCTCTAACGCTTTTGATTAAGATATTGTATATTAAAGATATTTACCTGACAAATAAAATGTATATCTTGAATTTTCTGGGAATGACTATTCTGAATGAATTGTACGGATTTTTGCATAACTGCTAAACCGTAAAAGATGGACAAAAACTTACAACACAGAAAATGTAGAGCACATTAAAACAAAAAAAATATTTTTATACATTTATTTTCGTTGAGTTGATTGTTTTTAAAATATTCCTTGTTTTAAGTTTCAGCTTTGAAAAACATTCTTTTTTCATACAGGAATTTGTCAAATGTTGTCCACACAAACAAAGAAACTTCAGTGACATAGTAACCAGCTTTTGACTGTACGGTACTGCCATACTTTCCTTCTGCTTACAATTAGCATTAAGTAAATAGAAGCCTAAGATTTTTAACAATACTTTTTCGCAGATGTAGAGAAAGTCATGTGAATGAAACACGTCAGATTTTTATAAGATGTTCTGGAATCTTTTAGAATGTCACTTCTCTGCGAGGCTAAATCAATGCAGGGTGAGATACAAGCATCAACAAAGTTTCTTTCTGCGGGGTTGGTAAAATTTAACAGACTTATCCAACTCACGAGAAGAAAAAGTTTAGGTGATACTCTTCAAGTAACAACAAACAACGCTTCTGCAGCTCGAAACAGACTTTCCAAGAATGTCTGGGAAAATACAACAACAGAATTTCTGTATACATTCAAAGGTTTACCGAAACAACAACGCCCTAGTATTTAGAATGTTATGGAAAAATGTTCCATAGAATATTATGAGGTAGTGCATATTTATTTACAAAGTTACACACCTTTCTCTATTTCTCAACGTAATCTCCATTCAGTCAAGACATTTATTGTCAAGTAGTACAGTTTTTACTTTCTCTAGCCCCGTATGTACAATGTACATAGGGATAGAGAAGCATTGTAAAAAAATTCAATGTCGAGTTTTCAACAGAAATACAAGTTTTAGAACCCCCTGAATAAAAAAAAACATTTTCAGAAACAGGGCCGTATGTGTGCGTGTGTGTGTGTGTGTGTGTATGTGTGTGTGTGTGTGTGTGGACAGCATATCTCAAAAACGAAAAGACCGTTAAATACCAAACTTGGTATTAAGTTTGGTATCTTCCAAGCATGCGACACGAAGATTTTCAAAAAAATCTCCCCCACCCTCAAATACTGTTTACATGGAACTTTGTTCGAAATTTTTGATTTTCTCAAAAATGGCTCTAACGATTTTGATTAAAATATTTATCTGACAAATAAAATGTATATCTTCAATTTTCTGGGAATAGCCTCTGAAGACTACTTTATTCTGGAAGAATTTTACATAACTGCTAAACCGTAAGAAATGGACAAAAACTTACCATACAAAAAATGTAGAGCACCTTAAAATACACAACTTATGTTATGTGCATTTTTTTTTTTTTTTTTTTTTTTTGTGGAGTTGATCATTTTTGAGATATTCCTTCTTTTTAGATTTAGCGTTAAAAACTTATATCTTTCTCATACAGCAATTTGTCAACTCCTGTCCATACAAACAAAAGAACATCAGTCACATAGCAACCAGCTTTTGACTATCACTTTAACCTATGGTACTCCCTTATTTCGCTTCTACTTATAAGGAGGCAAGCAATAAGACTATTTCTGCTAATTTTTTTTTGATTAGCGGGAAGTAAATAGAAGTATAAGCGTTTTAACAATAAGTTGTTGCAGAGAGGTAGAGAAAGTCATGTGAATGGATCACATCGGATTGTTTTAATCCACAGAATGTTCGGCCAATCGAATTTTATAGGTAAATAACGCAATTGTATGGTGATAATGCAATGAACGAGTCTTCAGTGAGGAAATGGCGCATAATTTACGAGTAATCAAGGAAGAACATAACAGTGTGTAAGATAAAGACCGGAGTGGAAGGTCATCAATAGTTATGGAGCAGTTGAAAGCAAATGTTGATAAAAGAATTCAGAAAAACCGGTGCTTCACTTGTCACACCAGCGTTAGTGGACACGTGTGCGAGTGGAAACGTGTTTGTCGAGAGACTCTTTTACGTCATAACCCGCATTGTACACCTGAGTGAGTTTGTGAACTCCTGCGATGCTAGGTTTCTGGAAAGAACCAGTCATTTGACCGGGGGATATAAAAGGGCAACGTAGCCCTGCCCTGCACTCAGTGTTACCTAGGATACGAGGAGTGCTTATAAAAACAAGTTAGTTTTGGTAATTTGGTTCAACACTTTACCCAGTGTTTCTCCAACTGCTTTAAGCCTTCCAAAAAGTAGGATTTCAGAAGATCCTTAAAACAGACATTTGTTTGGGAGATAGCTGCTTCGTTAGACGTGAATTGTTTTTTGCCGAATCACTTTTTCAAAACAAGCCCCCTTGGGGCCAAATCTGCTGAATTCGGTGGATATTATATCATTCGAACCTTAATTCTATAATTTTCACCATTGAAACTGCGCAGGCGTGCACCCTTGCATTGTCTAGAGGGAAGGGAACTCTTTTCTTTGCCAGATGAGGGCGTTTTTCCTTGATTTCTCCGTTCAACCGGTGCAAAAGCGATGCATAATACTCTCCATTTATCGTTCCTCCTTTCTGCAAGTAATCAATGTAGATAATTCCGCGTGCATCCCAAAAAAAACGGAGGCCAACACGCTGTCTGGAGATTTCACCCACTGTTTCAACTGCAATTTTGTGTCTGCAGTGTATCCATGTTTCATCCACAGTTATGTATCAACGCAACGGAAAAGTGCCAGACCAGCTTCCAAATCGATCACTGATTTAGTTTATTCTCCATTGAGAGCAAACGTGGCACCCATCTTGGCGAGGTCTTTGTCAGACCTAATTTTTAGCACAAAACAGAACACTGCACCTTGTGAAGGCCTGTGGCCTCTACTATCTCACGAACTTTGATTCACGAATCACTCAAAACCATATCCTGGATTTTGTCAATCATTTCGGAGGAAGTCACTTCTACTGGACGTCCGGAACGATGTTCATCATTTGTGGATGTACGGCCACGTTTAAATTCCTTTATCCAATTGAAAATTGTTGCAAACGCAGGAGCAGATGTGCCATGAACTTGATCCTACTCGGCTTTTATCTCTTTCGATGTTAAGTCTTTTAAATAGAAGTATTTAATCGCCGCACAAAACTCGGTTTTTATTCCCATCTTTCTAAAGAAGTACAAGGTTGTTGATTCCATCGCCTATGGCAAGGAAACCACTTGATGGATATAGCTGAAATTTTAACTGCCACCGAGTAAAAGACGTCGGTTAGTAAATACAATTTTTGATGTTACTGGTGTAATTTCATAGATTTTCTAAGGGCTTTTTGTACACCAATTCTGTTAATGTTTATCCCGATCAGCATTGTGTAGATAGAAGAATAATCTTTTGTAAGAATAGTTGGTATATGGACAGCTAGAGAAAGGCATGTGAATGGAACACATCAAATTTGTTTTTCAATTCCAGAATTACCATTTACATTTTCTCTGTCATGCAAAGAGAAAAAAATCGTGTGCGTTCTATTCACATGTCTTTCTGTAATTGTTAAAAAAATTATGCTGCTATTTATTTCATGGTGATCGAGAGCGAAATAAGGGAGTACCATAGGTTAAAGTGATAGTCAAAAGCTAGTTGCTATGTGACTGCAGTTCCTTTGTTTTATGGACAGGAACTTGCAAATTCCTGCAAGAGTTTTTTTTTAAACTGAAAACAATAACATGAAATAGCTCTAAAACGATTAACTCCACGAAAAAATGTTTATAACATAAACTGTGTGCTTTAACGTGCTCTACATTTTTTGTGTTGTAAGTTTTTGTTTATTTCTTGCAGTTTAGCAGTCATGCAAAATTCCGTAAAATTCATCCAGAATAAAGTAGTCTTCAGAGGCTATTCCCAGAAAATTCAAGATATACATTTTATTTGTCAGGTAAATATCCTTAATATACGATATTTTAATCAAAATCGTTAGAGCCATTTTTGGGATCAAAAATTTTCGAAAAAAGTTCCATGTAAAGGGTAGTTATGGGTGGGGGTGTTTTCTTGAAAATATTCTTGTCGCATCCTTGGAAGATATTAAACTTAAATACCAAGTTTGGTATTTTATCGACTTTTCGTTTTTGAGTTATCGTGTTGACAGTAACAGAGGGACACACACACACACACACACACACACACATACTCAGACCTTTTTCGGAAAATGCCGAAAACATTTATTTCCGCTGAAGTCTCGGTATGGAATTTTTCGTTGCAATACAATACCTTCTCTATACACTATGTACATAGTACGTGTACATAGAGAAAGTAAGAACGTATAGGATATAAATGATGTGTTTTAACGAGATCTACACTTTTTGTGTAATAAGTTTTTGTCTCTCCCTTACGGATTAACCGTTATGCAACATTCTGCAAAACTCTTACGAATAAAGAGGTCTTCAGAGGCTATTCCCAGAAAATATAAATGATAGGTTACATTTGTGATGTAAATATGTTTAATTTACGGAATCTACGATGTTTTAATCAAAACCTTTAGAGCCATTTTTGAGAAAAACAAAATTTTGAAAAATTTTTCCATGTAAATGGTAGTTTGGCGTGGGGGGATTTTCTTGAAAATCTTTGTGTCGCATTCTTGGAAGATAGCAAACTTAAATACCAAGTTTGGTATTTTATTGACTTTTCGATTTTGAGTATTCGTGTTCCCAGACACAGGGACACACACACACGGACCTTTATCTGAATTTTTTTTTTTTTGGACTCAGGGGGGGCCGAAAACATTTATTTCCGGTAAAGTCTCGGTATGGAATTTTTGGGTGTAGTGCAATACCTTCTGTAGAGAAAGTAAAAATGCTAAAGAAAGAAAATCAGTTTTTTAAGTAGTCTTAGCTCATTTGTTTCGACAAAATGTAGCTATGAAATGCAACCCCTCCTCGATTTGGAAGTAAACAAATCTATTGATGCTTTGTTATAAGCTGCAGTTATCTATCTATTAACGTCACACGGTGGTATGAGAAAGCAAGTAGATATCGTTTCTTGGAAACTCGGCGTGGAGTAAACGGGATTTACTGCACTGGTGCGAGTGTAAGGAGAATTTAGTGGCCATTCTCCTGCAACAGCAATAGAAGAATTAGATGTCGCCTCGCTTTACTGCGGTCAACCTTCTAAATCCCTCTTACAAATACCCATGACGAGATTTTATTGCCAACGTATTGAGATAAATCAAGAAATGTTCCTCACGGGTTTCCTTCCATCCGGACTTTCTGAATAGGCTAGCATTATAAACGTTCCTTCAGCTTGCTTTTCAACTCGAGGGAATGAAAATATAAGTTTATCACTGCCTGCTCTAAGCTGTCTTTGGTACTCCTGCTACACGTGTTTGACCTAACGCCTTCACATGCCGTTCTCTACATCTCTGTAAGAAATCCTTCTTAATAAGATCTCTCTACTTCAGGCCAATCGAAATAAACATTAACAGAAATGGTCTTATCACTTAGTTCCTTGTAAGTAGGAAGGAAATAAGGGAATACAGCACGCCTGTGTGGAGTGGTGGTAGCTTCACATTCAACAGGTCGTGAGTTCAAGTCTCGCTTGGGGTGAGTTACCCGGATAAGGTTTTTTTCGCGATTTTCCCTTATCCTGAGAAGACGAATGTCGAGTAACTTTAAGCTCCATGGACCCTGAGATCATTTTAGCATCATTTCACCAATTTCATTCATCGTCCGATGTGACCAACCAGGTTAAAGGACGTTATACTACTACAACAACAACAAAAACTAAATAAAAAGAAATAAGGAAATACGCTAGGCCAAACCCACAGTCAAATGTTTTAAAATATGGTTGCTAATTCACTGAAATTCGTAACTTTGCATATCCCAGCACTTGACCAATTCACGTTTGAGTAAATTATAAAAGATTTTTGTTTTTAAAAAATTGAAACCAATAAAAAGGAAAATCTCTGAAATAGTTAATTCCACGAGAAAATATATAGCATATATTGTGTGTTTTAACGAGATCTACATTTTTTTACTAAGTTTTTGTATATCTCTTACAGTTATGCAAAAGTCATTGACAATAAGGAGATCTTCAGAGACAATTTCCAGAAGATTCAAGGTATACATTTTGTTTGTCAGGTAAATAAATATGTGATATTTTAATAAAAATCGATAGAGCCATTTTTGAGAAAATCAAAATTTAAAAAAAAAAACCGACATGTAAAGAGTGTTTGGTGGTGGGGGAATTTTCTTGAAAATCGTCATGTCGCATCCTTGGAAGATACCAAACCTATATACCAAGTTTGGTTTTTAACGGTCTTTTCATTTTTGATCTATGCTGCCCACAGACACACACACATACACACAGACAGACAGACACACATGGACATTTTTCTGATTTTTTTAAATCAGGGGGTCTCAAAATATGTATTTCCGGTGAAATTTCGGTATCGAATTTTTGGGTGCAATACAATACCTTCTCTATACACTCTGTACATAGTAAGTGTAGAGAAAGTAAAAAAGCTGATGTTTTCTAGATTACGGTTTGCTAGTTATGCCAAATTAAGCCAAAGTCATCCAGAATAAACAAGTCTTTAGAAGCTATTCCCAGAAAATGCAAAATATACATTTTATTTGTCAGGTAAATGGCTTTAATATGTGGTATTTTAATCAAAATCCTTAAAGCCATTTTTAAGAATAACATTTTCGAAAAATGTTCCATGTAAAGGGTAGTTAAGGACAGGATACCTCAAAAAAGAAAAGACGGTTAAATACCAAACTTGGTATCTAAGTTTGATATCTCCCAATGATGTGACACCCCCCACCCCTAACTACCCTTACATGGAAAAATTTTCGAAAAGTTTTGTTTTTACTTTCTCTACACGCACTATGTGCATTGTGTATAGAGAAAGTATTCCACTCCACCCAAAAATTCGATACCGAGATTTCAGCGGAAATATATGTTTTAGGGTCCCTTATATCCAAAAAAGAACATTTTCACAAAAAGGTCTGTGTGTCCGTGTGTCTGTGAACACGATAACTCAAAAATGAAAAGTCGGTAAAATACCAAACTTGGCATTTAAGTTTAGTATCTTCCAGGGATGCGACACGAAGGTTTTGAACAAAATCCCCCCGCCCCAAACTACACTTTACATGGGACTTTTTTCGTTAATTTTGATTTTCTAAAAAAATGGTTCTAACTATTTTGATTAAAATATCGTATATTAAAGATATTCACATGACAAATAAAATGTGTATTTTGAATTTTCTGGGAATAGCCTCTGAAGAGTAGTTTATTCTTGGTCAATTTTACGGAATTTTGCATAGCTGCTAAACCATAAGAGATGTACAAAAACTTACCACACAACAAATGTAGATTACTTTAATACACACAATTTATGTTATATACATTTTTTCGTGGAGTTGATTGTTTTTGAGATATTCCTTGTTTTTTTTTTTTCAGCTATAAAGACATGCTTTTCTCATACAGGACTTTGTGAACTCGTGTCCATACAAACAAAGGAGCTTCATTGACATAGCAACCAGCTTTTGACTATCACTTTAACCTACTTTGCTTCTACTAACAAGGAAGCAAGTAATTAGACTATTTCTGCTAATTTTTTCTCCATTAGATGAAGTAAATAAAATAATTTGTTGCAGTGATATAGAGAAAGTCATGTGAACGGAATACATCAGATCCTTTTTGCATACAGGGGACCCTAAAACGTCTATTTCCGTTGAGATCACGATATCAAAATTTTGTGTGGAATGCAATACCTTCTCTATGCACTATGTACATAGTACGTGTAGAGAAACTAAAAAATGATTTGTTTTTCTAACGATGTATTGAACGGCAGTCGTGATACACAACTATTTCTGGACGTAATAAATAATGCAATTACTTTTTTTGTATTTATGCAGCAGCTATGAATAAGAGAGACAATGGAAAGAGCACTATTGTGTTAAAACTGCGAGCGAGTCTATGGAAGCGCGTTACCGTATTTTTGCACGGATGACCATAAAATGAAATTAACAGCAGTATAATAGGATTATCCTGATTACAGATTCTTTACGACAAACAGTGCCAGGTGGCAAATATATGCATTATATCGAAGCGGCTATTGTTATGGGCAAACTCATAAGCTCATATCCTATACAAATTAGCGTTGCGTTTTATACACGTATTCACAGAAAAGAAACAAAAAAGAATAATTTTAATTCAAGCGGCGCTTTCATCCCAGCATTTGAGTTTACATGTCAAATAAAAGTCCACCTCCAACTGGCCCCAATTCGCGCTTCTTTTATTTGGTTTTAGAGTTTCTTTTGTTTTATATGTCTAGTCGTGAATTTCTATCACAAGTCTGTGAAAAAGTTTATCCACTGTTCATTACTTTTATACCTACATTATACAAGCTATTTGTAAAACTATTCTGCAATCTAATCCAGAAAAATCTGATGTGTTCCATTCACATGACTTTCTCTATATCTCTGCAATAAATTATTTTTAAAAGGCTTATGCTTCTATTTACTTCCTGCTAATCGAGCAAACTTTGCAGAAATAGTCTTATTTCTTGCTTCCTTGTAAGTAGAAGCGAAATAAGGGACTACCATAGGTTAAAGTGATAGTTAAATGCTGGTTGCTATGTGACTGAAGCTCCTTTGTTTGTATGGACACGAGTTCACAAAGTCCTGTATGAGAAAAATATAAGATTTTATAGCTTAAACCAAAAACTAGGAATATCTCAAAAACGATCATTTCCACGAACAAAATTATTGAACACAAATGATGTGTTTTAACGTGCTCTACATTTTTTGTGTGGTAAGTTTTTGTCTATCTCTTACAGTTTAGCAGTTACGCAAAATTCCGTAAAATTCACCCAGAACAAAGTAGTCTTCAGAGGCTATTTCCAGAAAATTCAAGATATACATTTTATTTGTCAGGTAAATGTCTTTAATATACGATATTTTAACCAAAATCGTTAGAGCCATTTTTTAGAAAATCAAAATGTTTGAAAAAAGTTCCATGTAAAGGTAGATAGGGGTGGGGGGATTCTTTTAAAAATCTTCGTGTCGCATCCTTGGAAGATACTAAACGTAAATACCAAGTTTGGTATTCAACGGTCTTTTCGTTTTTGAGCTATGCTGCCCAGACACACACACACTCACACACCTTTTTTAAATTCTTTTACCGTATTCAGGGTGTCCTAAAATATGTATTTCCGGCGAAATCTCGGTATCAACTTTCTGGGTGGAATACAATACTTCTCGTGTCTGCCTGACATTCAAAATGTCGGGAGTTCGAATCTCGCTTAGGGGAGTTACCCGGATAAGGTTTTTTCAGGGTTTTCCCTTATCCTGAGAAGACGATGTCGACTAACTTGAAGTTCCATGGACCCCGAGATCATTTGAGCGAGAAAGTAAACATGTACCTCATGATGTTAAATAGTTAAGATAATGAGTCAAACTTTGGTATCCAACCGACTTTTCGCTTTTGAGCTAAGGTATCCAGACACACATACTCAAGTTTCTCTATATTATTTTTTGGACTCAGAATGCCTCAAAATACAAATACTTCCTTTAAAATCTTGGTGTAGAATTTTTGGTTGAAACGCAATACCTTCTCTACCTACCATGCACATTGTAAATGCACGCTAGAGAAAGTAAAAATTGGTCCTAAGTATCCGAAGTAGATAGAATACTAAGCTCATTTGAATATAAGTTTTAGAAGAGTGGGTAGAGAAAGTCACTAGAGGTGTTTAAATTGTATTTCTGTGTTTGGAATATTGCAAGTGTATATTCAGCGGATGCCCGCATCGTTGGCAAAGTTGCTGGTGTAGTTTCCACGGCGAAGTGTTTGCGTATAAATAAACACAGGAGTTGAGAGAGAGAGAGAGAGAGAGAGAGAGAGATAGTATTGCAGATAGTTTAATATTGTTATCTTAACACATGATAGCACGTTGTAAACATCGGACGCGGTTTGAGTACACGCACGCGCAAACAAAGTTTCCCTAACTTAATATAACGTTCACGTATCTCTGGCGATAGTTAGTACGTCATCTTGTCATCTCTTGGTTGTAACTTCAGCACAACTTCCCCCACTCCCGGGAATATCCAATGTCAGCTGGCTTATCCAAGACACACTTTACGTCCAACTCTCTCTCTGCTAAATGTCACAGTGGATAGCCTCAGAAAGAAATAAAACGGGTCCAACTAAGGAATCAAGCAGATAGACTAAGTTGGGCAACACCGCCTAAAGACAAGGCCTTGCAATTCGAAGTATGTTGGCATTAAACTTTAGAGAGTCCAGCAAATCATTAGTGTATGTCGAAATTAATGTCTTTTTTTTTTACTTTCTCTACACGTACAATGTGCATAGTGTATAGAGAACATACTGTAATGCACCCTAAAATTCCATACCGAGATTTCACCGGAAATACATGTTTTGAGTCCCCCTGAATCCAAAAAAACAGCATTTTTGGAACAAGATCCGTGTGTCTATATGTGTGTGTGTGTCTGGACAGCATAGCTAAAAAACAAAATTGAGTGGTATTTAAGTTTGGTATCTTGCAAGGATGCGACACGAAGAATTTCAGGAAAATCCCCCCCAACTACCCTTAGATTGAACTTTTTTTCGAACATTTTCATTTTCTCAAAAATGACTAACGATATTGACTAAAATATCGAATGCTAAAAATATTTACCTGACAAATAGTATGTATATCTTTAATATTTTAGGAATTGTCTCGGAAGACTAATCTGGATTAATTCTATGTAATTTTGCATAACTGCTAAACCGTAGGAGAGGACAAATTCTTACCATACAAACAATGTAGAGCAGGTTAAAACACGCAATTTATGTTATATACATTTTTTTTCGTGGAGTTGATCGTTTTATACATAGTCGTTTTTTGTTTTAGATTTAAGAAACATACTTTTCTCATATAGTAATCTGTTAACTCCTGTCCATACAAACAAAGGAGAACAGTCACATAGCAACCAGCTTTTGACTATCACTTTAACCTATGGTACTCCGTTATTTCGCTTCTACTTACAAGGAAGCAAGTAATGAGACTATTTCTGCTAATGTTTTTCTCGATTATCTTGAAGTAAATAGAAGAATAAGCTTTTAACAATAATTTGTTACAGAGATGTAGAGAAAGTCGTGTGAATGGAACACATCAGATTTTTTTATTCGGTGTAGTTTTGAAACGCCCTGTATAAATGTCTCTGTCGTATAGACAGTTCAGTTTTACTTTATCTCTGCGCACGGAGTCAGGAATGGTTGTGTTATGCGGGCAGTATGGTGACCGGGTCAAGGGGACGATAGTGATGACCATAAAGGGACATTTGGTGGAGGCGCCTGGCTACTGTTAACGCTATGAGAACATGTTCTGCTACTTAGGCGACTGTAGAGTTTTACATTATACGCTGGAAATGGAGGTGGCGAACAGAGGGAGTGGAATATCACGTGCGCAACACTTAATTCCGGAGAACATGCATGCTTGACCCAAGGGACACAATCACTTAGAGAAATTCGTCACCTGACGTTGTTCCAGCACTGCAGAGAAGCAAAATATACTCCACGTACAGAGTGTCATTTTCACACTCATCTTATACTTTGAGCTTGTATTTTACAGAAAATACGTCGAAAATAAAAAAAAATCTGATGTGCTACATTCTATGTGACTTTATATGCTATGTGACTGAAGTTCCTTTATGTGTATAACATAAACTCTACATTTTCGTATGGTAAGTTTTTGTTCATCTCTAATGGAACTGTCCGCTATACTTTTGTTCTACTTCTGGTGAGGCAAAGAAACAATTTGCAATTACAACCGTATAATGACAGCCTTTAAAACATTTGACTATCATTTTAGCCTAGTGCATTCCCATAGTTCCGTTCTACTTCGGCTAATGTTTATCTCGATTAGCAAGGTGTTGGAAGAAGAATTTCTTCACAAGTTCATTTGCTGAGTAACTAGAGAAAGTCATGTAAGTGTATCACATAGATTTTATTCGTGGAGCTGATCGTCTTTTAGATATTCCATGTTTTTGGTTTCAGCTTTAAAAAACGTACTTTTCTCATATAGGAATTTGTCAACTCGTGTCCCTACAAAGAAAGGAACTTCAGTCACATAGCCACCAGCTTTTGACTATCACTTTAGCCTATGATACTCGCTTCTACTAACCAGTTAGCAAGTAATAAGACTGCTTCTGCTAATTTTTTCTCGATTAGCATGAAGAAGATAAAGGCATAATCTTTTTAACAATAATGTGTTGCAGGGATGTAGAGAAAGTCATGTGAATGGAACACATCAGATTTTTATAGTAATGTTTGTGCAAAATATCAAAGCTTAGATCTAATACTATGGAAAATGATTTCCCCCATCTTGTGTCCTCTTAAATTGCAGAATAAACCATTCTTTGTTATTTAAACTGTCACAAACAACAGGACAATAAACCGCAAATAACCTTTTCTTGTGCGCAGACGCAGTCTGTGTAAATCACATAATGGGAATTGCAAATGATGGCGACGCGATATTCCAAAGCCAACCATAAAGCTCGTTTTCTGTAGTGAGATAACTGCTTTTATACGAATTCGATTTCCGCCCGTAGATGGCTCTGTCGTTGAGGTTTCTTCCATATTGTATCTCTCGAAAAAGCGACTAATACAACCTAACCTAAATTACGTTTGCTGCGAAATAGAACTCCAAACGGATAGACAAAAGTTATACACAGAAAATGAAGCTCTGAAAGATTTTATACGCTTCACATAAACAAATGAATGTTTATTGTTCTTTATGCCCGCGAATATTATCCTATGCTATTCCTCTATTTCACTGCAAATGCTACTCAAAAGCCGGTTGCTATGTGACTGAAGTTCTTTCGTTTGTATGGACAGGAATGTATGAAAAAAGTAGGAGTTTTTTAAAAGTGAAACCAAAAACAAAGAATACCTAAAAAACGACTAACTCCACGAAAAAAATAATAAGTCTATACAATATTTACACAAATATTTTATCTCTTAGTGCACGAACTTCCATTAAGTATGTGCCCAGGCTTTGCCAGTTTTGGCTGTTTAAAATTAAATCCCAGAATGCTGTCCTTCGTCTTTTTGAAGCTAAAAATACTTCCGGCAGTTATTACTTTCTCTACACGTGCTATGTACATAGTGTATAGAGAAGGTAGGTATTGTAATGCACCCAAAGATTCGATACAGGGATTTCACCGGAAATTCATGATTTGAGACCTCCTGAATAAAAAAAAAAAAAAAAAAAAGCATTTTTAGAAAAATTTCCGTGTGTGTCTGTGTCTATGTGTGTGTGTGTGTGTGTCTGTGGGCAGCATAGCTCAAAAACGAAAAGTTCGTTCAACACCAAACTTGACATTTAGCTTCGGTATCTTCCAAGGATGAGACACGAAGATTTTCAAGAAAATCTCCCCACTCCCAACTACCCTTTACTTGGAAATAATTTCGAAAAATTTTGATTTTCTAAAAAATGGCTCTAACGATTTTGATTAAAATCTCGTATATTTAAGATATTTACTTGACAAATAAAATATACATCTTGAATTTTCTGGGAATAGCCTCTGAAGACTACTTTATTTTGGATTTATTTTACGGATTTCTGCATTAATGCTAAACCGTAAAAGACGGACAAAAAGTTAACACACAAAAAATGTAGAGCACATTAAAACACACAATTAATACCATTTTTTTTTCGTGGAGTTGATCGTTTTTAAGATATTCCGGATTTTTTGTTTCAGGATTGGAAAACTTTTCTCATACAGGAATTTATCAACTCCTTTCCATACAAAGGAACTTCAGTCACATAGCAACCAGCTCTTGACTATCACTTTAACCTATGGTACTCCCTTTATCCCTTCTATTTACATGGAAGCAAGTCATAAGAGTATTTCTGCTAATGTTTTCTCAATTATCATGAATGAAATAGAAGCCTAAGCTTTTTAACAATCATTTGTTGCAGAGATGTAGAGAAAGTCATGTGACTGGAACACATCACATTTTTTTACTTTATGATAGTCGGGATAAACAGTAGCATAAATTATTTTACTACTTCCTTTCTTGTAATTAAAAGGAAAATAAGGGAATACACTAGGCTAAAGTGATAGTCAAATGTTTTAAAATCTGTTTGTTGGTTTTTGAATTCAATGACACACAAAATATGTATTTCCGGTGAAATCTCGGCAGTGAATTTTTGGGTGGAATACAATACCTTCTCAATACACTATGTACATAGTACGTGTACAGAAAAAAATCCAAATTTTCTATCAACATTACGATACCTAATTCATGTAAACAGCCTAACCCAAGTATGTAAAATGTTGCATTTTGCCCCCGTTTCAACTGAGCGGTCTCTAATCACTCGATGTAATGAATAATGGAGTTGCAGTAGCCGTTGCATGATGGGACGCTGCACCAAATCACTGTTTATCGATAATCCATAACAATATTCGGATTGAAGCCTGCACATTCACGGTGACACAAACTATAACATTTGTAGAGAGGTATGACGTCAGCAAAACTAGAATTCTGTTGCGGTCCATTCACAAGACTTTAACAAAGTATTGTTAATAAGCTTATTCAAGCATAAAAATGAGCACAAATGGTCTGATTACTTCCTTCCTTGTAAGCAGAAGAGAAATAAGGGAACAACCAGGCTAAAGCGATAGTCCAATGTTTTAAAAGCTGGTCGCTATGTGAAACAATTGAAGATCAGTTCGCCTTTCATGCTCCCGGTGGCGTAAACATGAAACCAATAACGAGGAGTATCTCGAAAGCAGTCAGCTGTGCAAGAAAAACATGGACTGCCTCCGTGGTCAGCGAGCCGACTTCTCACCCGAAGGACCCGGGTTCGATTCCCGGCTGGGGTGGGGAAATTTTCTTTAGTCAGAATTATTCCCTATCCCCCTTAGAGTCTGGACTGAATATGTATGTGCGTGAGGAAAATAAAACGATTTAAACCCAACGTAAAGAGCCTACAGACAACGAGCTGTTTCTAAAGCAAAGCCCCCGATAAGAACTTACATGTTAAAGGGGGCTATATAAATGAAACAACAACAAAAATGCGATGTGTTCCATTCACATGACTTTCTTTACTTCTGTGTAACAAATTATTGTTAAAAAGCCTATGCTTCTATTTATCTCATCATAATTGAGAAAACATTAGCAGAAATAATCTTATTACTTGCTTCCTTGTAAGTACAAGCGAAATAATGGAATACTATAGGTTAAAGTGATAGTCAAAAGCTGGTTGCTATGTGACTGAAGTTCCTTTGTTTGTATCGACACGAGTTCACAAAGTCCTGTATGAGAAAAGCATGTTTTGTTATAGTTGAAACCAAAAACAACCCCATGAAAAAAAATTGTATATAACATAAATTGTGTGTTTCAAAGTGCTCTATATGTATTGTGTGGTAAGCTTTTGTTCATCTCTTACCGTTTAGCATTATGCAAAATTCCGTAAAACTGACCCAGAGTAAAGTAGTCTTCAGAGGCTATTCCCAGAAAATTCAAAATATACATTTTATATGTCAGGTAAATATCTTTAACATACGATATTTTAATCAAAATCGTTAATCATTTTTTAGAAAATTAAAATGTTCGAAAAAAGTTCCCTGTAAAGGGTAGTTTGGGGTGGGGGGATTTTTCTCAAAATCTTCGTGTCGCATCCCTGAAAGATACTAAACTTAAATACCCAGTTTGGTATTTTACCTACTTTTCGTTTTTGAGTTATCGTGTTCACAGGCACACGGACAAATGGACATACGGACACACGGACACACACACGGACCTTTTTCCGAAAATGCTTTTTTTAGTTACAGGGGACCCTTAAACATATATTTCCGGTGAAATCTCGGTATCGAATATTTGGGTGGAGTGATACCTTCTCTATACACTATGCAGATAGTGCGTATAGAGAGAGTAAAAATTCACACTCGTAGATCGAAAAAAAGTTCGTATTTAGTAACCGTCGCCTCTTACTAGATGACAGTTAAAGTTTCAGCTATATCCATCAAGTGGTTTCGTTGCTATAGGCGATTGATTCAATTGATTCGTGTGGTGATTCAACACTTCTATTTAAAAGAAATAAAAGTCGAGTTGGATCAAGTTCATGGCTTATCTGCTCCTGCGTTTGTAACAATTTACAATTGGATAAATAAATTTAAACGTGGCCGTACATCCACAAATGATCAGCATTGTACAAGTGACATCCTCCGTCATTATTGACAAATTCCAGGGTATGGTTTTGAATGATCGACGAATCAATGTTCGTGAAATATTAAGAGGTCACAAGGTATAGTGTTCCCAATTTTGCACCAAACATTACGTCTGACAAAGATCTCGGCAAGATGTGTGCCGTGTTTGCTCTCATTGGAGAATAAACCGATTCGGAAGCTGGTTTGGCACTTTTCCGTCGCATTCCTAACGATGCTCTGCATCGATACATAACTATGGATAAAACATGGATACACTGCTACACTCCAGAGACAATAGTAAAGTTGAAACAGTGGATGTTTTAAAACAAACCGGCTCCAAGGTGATGTCCTTGGTTTTTTGAGATGCAAGCGGAATCACCTACATTGATTACTTGCAGAAAGGAAGAACGATAACGGACAGTAATATGCATCGTTATTGCACCAGTTGAACAGAGAAATCAAGAAAAAAAAACACCTTCATTTGGTTAAGAAAAATATTCTCTTCCATCAAAACAATGCTGCGCACTTTCCAAAGCGAAAATTGTAGAATTAAGGTTCGAATTACTTAAAAACCACCGTATTTTTTTTTTTAACTTTCAAACTTGAAAAAGTGGCTCGGAGGAAAGCTATTCATGTCTAATGAAGAGGTGATCTCCCAAAAATGCCTATTTTGAGAATCTTCCGAAATACTACTTTTGTAAGGCTTAAAACAGTTGGAGAAATGCTGGAAAAATTGTATTGGGCCAAAAATAATTTGTTTTGTTATCGTTTTCTAAGGAACAATTGAACGCCTCTCGTAAAAGATTCAATACTGTACTATGGTAACACTTCCCGACTGTATGTTATCGGATAAGTGAGATCCTGAACGAGAGGTGTAATTAATATCAAATTTGAAAGTTAATTTAACAAAAAAGGTATCGACAATGACTGCCACTCTGTATATTTGGCAACAGTGTGCTCTAGTTTTGCATGATTATACCTCACTAATTGTCAAACTTTGAATCATCATAATGTGAAGTATTTAATCCAAATGTTATTGTGGAGTATCGATAAACAGTGATTTGGAACAGAATCGTATTTTCCATCAAGCAACGGTTATTGCGCTTCAATTATTCATTGTATTCAGTGATTAACGATTGTTCAGTTTAAACAGATAATTAAATGGGGACAGACTGCACCGTTTTACATTCCTCTTTAGGGATGTTTACTTAAATTAGGTTTCTCTATGATGAGATTGGAGACATTCTTGATAGCAGTGGCATAACCAAATAATATCGAAAGTGATCAACACAAAACTTTATTTACAAAGTTACACTACCTTACTCTGTTTCTCAACGTAATCGTCATTGCTATCAAGGTAAATTGTCACGTGGTACAGATGTTACACTCTTCCACCGCTAAACATCTGATCCAAGATGTCACTGTCACTTTGAGGTCTTCATGGCTGGAAATCTTTTCCATCCAAAAAGTCTTGTACGGTGTCCAAATTGAAACACCGGTATTTCTGAATTCTTTTATCAACATTTGCTTTCAACTCCTCCATAACGGTTGATGCAGTTCCACTCCGGTCTTTATCGTACACACTGTTATGTACTTCCTTGATTACTCGTAAATTATGCGTCATTTCCTGGCTGAAGACTCGTTCATTGCATTATCGCTATACACTTGCGTTATTTGTCTATAAAATTCTATTGGCCGAACATTTTGTGCATTTAAAAAAACGAATAAGTTCTTTGGTGGTTGAAAGGTAAAGCATCAACCCTCGTAAAAGCTGAGAGGTGAATAAATGTGCGATATTTAATATAGAACATATAAGCGTATCCCGTTTTATCCATTTACTAATACGGAGGACGTTCAATTATGTTTCAACATAATTTACTTTTAGCTCGATACACTATTACAAGTGTTTCTCCAACTGTTTTAGAGCTTTGAAAAAGTAGGATTTCGGAAGGTCCTCAAAATAAGCATTTGTTTGGGAGACGACCTTTTCGTTACATGTGAATCGTTTTCCACCAAGCCGCTTTTTCAAGTTTGGAAATAAAATAAAAGGTTTCTGGGGGTTAAATCTGGTGAATACGGTGGATGTTGTAGTAATTCCAACCTCAATTCTACAATTTTCGCTGTCGAAACTGAGCAGGTGTGCATTCTTGAAGTGTCTTGATGGAAGAGAATGTTTTTCTTTGCCTGATGACGAGTTTTTCCTTGATTTCTCCGTTCAACCAGTGCAATAACTATGCATTATACTCTCCATTTATCGTTCTTCCTTTCTGATTTCACGTGCATCCCAAAAAACCGAGGCCATCACTTAGTTTGCAGTTTTCACCAACTTTCCTTTCTTCGAAGCCGGTTCGCCTTTAAAAATCCACTGTTTCAACTGTACTTTTGTCTCTGGAGTGTATCATCCACAGTTATTTATCGATGCAGAAACTCGTCAGAATTGAGACTGAAAAGTGCCAAACCAGCTTCCGAATCAATCACACGATTTCGTTTATTCTTTATTGAGAGCAAACGCAGCACCCATCTTGCTGAGACCTTTGTCAGACTTAATTTTTGGTCCAAAATTGAGAACACTGTTCCTTGTGATATGTCTGTGGCCTCTACTATTTCACGAACTTTGATTCGCGAATCACTCAAAACCATATCCTGGATTTTGTCAATAATTTCGGAGGAAGTCACTTCTACTGGACGTCCGGAACGATGTTCATCATTTGTGGATGTACGGCCACGTTTAAATTCATTTATCAAGTTGTAAATTGTTGCAAACGCAGGAGCAGATGTGCCAGGAACTTGATCCAACTCGGCTTTTATCTCTTTCAGTGTTGTCTTTTAAATAGAAGTGTTGAATCACCGCACGAATGATTCAATCGCCTATAGCAACGAAACCACGTGATGGATATTGCTGAAACTTAACTGTCATTTAGTATGAGACGGCGGTTACTGAATATAAACTATTCTCGATGCTAAGAGTGAAATTTCCTGACTTTTCTAAGGACTTATTCAACCCCCCTAGTGTCTGAAGAGAAACGTGTAGGAATGCGTATAAAGGGTAGAAGGTGATTCAGTGTTGATATCTAAAACGGCATTTTAGGAGCATAAAATGCTCCTGTTTTTTGCAGTTTTTACTTTCTCTAGAAGTAGATACTGTATACATAGTGTATAAAGAAGGTTTTGAATTTCACCCAATAATTCCATACTGAAATTTCAACAAAAAATATGTTTTGAGGTCCCCTGAGAGCAAAAAAGCATTTGTGGAAAAAGGTCCGCGTGTGTCTATGTGTGTGTGTGTGTGCGGCTGTGGACAGCATAGCTCATAAATTAAAAGATCATTAAATACCAAACTTGGTATTTAAGTTTAGTATCTTCCAAGGATGTGACATGAAGCTTTTCAAGAAAATCCCCCTCCCCAAATACTCTTACATGTAAAAAATTACGAAATATTTATTTCCCCAAAAACAGTTTTGATTAAAATAGTATATTAGTGGCATTTAACATTTAAATCTAGACTTTTCTGGGAATAGCCTCTGAAGACCTCTTTGTTCTGGATGACTTTTGTAAACCATAAGAGAAACACGAAACCTTATTAAATACAGATTTAGATCTCATCTCAAGCTAAAAATAGATTATACTGAACAATAAAAACAAATTAAGAGAAATAATTTGTGCCCGCCTGGGTAGTTAGGTGGTAGCGTGTCTGCTTCACATTCGAAAGGTCGTGAGTTCGAATCTCGCTTAGGGTAAGTTGCCCGGATAAGGTTTTTTTTTTTTCAGATTTTTCCCTTATCCTGAGAAGACGAATGTGGAGTAACTTTAAGCTCCATGGACCCCGAGATCATCTGAGCATTATTTCACCAATTTCATTCATCGTCCGATATGACCAACTAGGTTAAAGGACGTTAAGCTACAAAAAAAATTGTTTTTCTATTTTGTTTTTAATTTCTCTAAACGTATTATATACATAGTATACAAAAATTCCTTACCGAGATTTCACAGAAAATAGGCATTGTAGGGTCCCCTGTATCAAATAAGCATTTTAGAAAAAGTCCGTGTGTGTCCGTGGTCGTGTGTCCGGTGTCTGTGAACACAATAACTCAAAAACGAAAATTCGGTAAAATACCGCAAACTCGGTAAGTTTGATATTCTCCAAGGATGCGACACAAAGATTTTCATGAAAATCTCCCCACCCCAAATTACCCTTTACATTGAAAAATGTTCGAAAATGTTGATCTTCTGAAAAATGGCTCTAATGATTTTGATTCATATACCGTATATTAAAGATATGTACACGTCAAATAAAATTTATAACTTGAATTTTCTGAGAATATTCTCTGTAGACTGTTTATTAATGACGAATTTTGCTGGATTTTATATAACTAGTAAACTGTAAGAGATACACAAAAGCCGTTTATTAGATATTCCATGTTATTCGTTTCAGTTTTAAAGTACTTAAAAACATCCAGCTTTTAAAGGTTTGCCCAGTATATTCCCTTATTTCGCTTCTACTCCCAAGAAGCCATTTCTGCTAATGTTTATCTGGATTGGCATGAAGCAGACACAAGTATAACCTTTTTAATAATAATTTGTTACAGATTTGCAGAGAAAGTAATGTGAATGGAACATACAAGAGTTTTTTTGTTTAGTTATCTAACACAAGTCTTAGAGCAATTACGCTTTTGTGCTTAGAAAGGCCACAACTTCAAATGTCAAAGTTATATTAATGCAATATTGTGTTCTACATATCCAGTCATAAAATTAACAAACATAAAACATCTGATGTATTCCATTCACATGGCGTTCTTTACATCTCTACAAAAATGTATTGTTAAAAGGCTTTTGCTTCTATTTGCTTCATGCTAAGCGAGAAACATTAGCAGAAATAGTCTTATTACTTGCTTCCTTGTAAGTAGAAGCGAAATAAGGGAGTACCATAAGTTAAAGTGACAGTCAAAAGCTTGTTGTTATGTGACTGAAGTTCCTTTGTTTGTACGGACACGAGTTGACAAATTCCTGTATAAGAAAAGTAGAAGTATTTTAAAGCGGAACGCAAAAACCAGGAATATCTCAAAAACGACCAACTCCACGAAAAAATGTAGAGAACATAAATTGTGTGTTTTAACGTGCTCTACATTTTTGTATGGTAAGTTTTTGTCCATATCTTACGGTTTAGCCGTTATGCCAAATTCCGTAAATTTAATCTAGTTTAAGTAGTCTAGAGGTTATTCCCAGAAAATTCAAGGTATACACTTTATTTGTTAGATAAATATCTTTAATACACGATATTATAATCAACATCGTTAGAGAAATTTTTATAAAATCAAAATTTTCGAAAATAGTTCCATGAAAAGGGTATTTGGGGTTGGGAACATTTTTTTGAAAATCTTCGTGTGGCACCCTTGCAAGATACAAAACCTATATACTAAGTTTGGTATTTAACGGTCTTTTCGTTTTTGAGCTATGCTGTCCACAGACACACACAAACACACATGGTCTTTTTTCTAAAACTGTTTTTTTTTTATGTTTATGTACATAGAGTATAGAAAAGGTAGGTATTGTAATGCACCCAAAAATTCGATACCGAGATTTCACCGGAAATACATGTTTTGAGACCTTCTGAATGCAAAAAAAAAAAAAGCATTTTTAGAGAAATATCCGTGTGTTTGTGTGTGTCTGTCTGTGTGTGGTATTTAAGTTTGGTATTTTCCAAGGATGCGACACGAAGATTTTCAAGAAAGTCCCCCACTCCTAACTACCCTTTACATGGAACTTTTTTAGAAAAGTTTGATTTTCTAAAAAATGGCTCTAACGATTTTGATTAAAATATCGTATATTAAAGATTTGCCTGGCAAATAAAATGTATATCTTGAATTTTCTGGGAATAGCCTCTGAAGACTACTTTATTCTGGATACATTTTGCATAACTACTAAACCGTAAGAGATGTACAAAAACTTAACACACAAAAAATGTAGAGCACGTTAAAACACACATTTATGTAACATATATTTTTTTCGTGGAGTTGATCGTTTTTGAGATATTCCTTGTTTTTGGTTTCAGCTTTGAAAAACTTGTACTTTTGTCACACAGGAATTTGCCAATTAGTGTCCATACAAACTTCTGTCACATAGCAACCAGCTTTTGGCTCTCACTTTAAGCTATGATACTCCCTTATTTCGCTTCTACTTACAAAAAAGCAAGAAATAAGACTATTTCTGCTAGTGTTTCTCGATTAGCATGAAATAAATAAAAGAATAAGCTTATTAATAATAATTTGTTACAGAGATGTAGAGAAAAGCATATGAATGGAACACATCAGATTTGTTTTTTAGATTCAGGGAGTCCAAATATATGTATTTCCGGTGAAATCTCGGTGTAGAATTTTTAGGTGGAATACAATACTTTATGCACTATGTACATAATACGTGTAGAGAAATTATAAACAAAAAGGTTTAATTATGTGCTTAGAATACTAGGTAAACCTCCAGAGGTAATTAATATGCCAGTTACATCTAATTATCTCTGTATTGTTTTAACTAGAGAAAACAAAATCATTAAAATAACAAATCGCCTCAAATGGAATATTGATAGTAAACGTATCACATCCCGAAGGCATGCAGTCTGAAATACAATACAAAATATAAGAAATTTGTTAGAAAAAATGTTTAAAAACAGCAATTTAATATGAAAATATTGGAACTCACCTCAGGACAGAATGACAGTTGCATTTTACTTTCAGTGCTATGTAGCCTATAGGTAGAGGAAGTATTGAATATTTGTTTTTAGTCCCTTCAATCCAAAAAATCATATACGTTCCATTCACATGATTTTATCTCCTTATTCTTCCATTTACTTAATGCTAATTAAGATAACTTTACCAAATATGGTCTTATTACTTTTTTCCTTATAAGTAGAAAGATATTGAACTTAATAATCAAACTTGGTATTCAACGGTGTCTAATTTTATTTTTCTCTACACGTACTATGTACATAGTGTATAGAAAAGGTATTGTATTGCACCCAAAAATTCCATACCGAGATTTCACCGGAAATATATGTTTTGGGCCCCCCTGAATGAAAAAACCACTTTCAGAAAAACGTCTGTATGTATGTATGGGCAGCATAACTCAAAAACCAAACAACCGTTAAATACCAAAATTGGCATTTAAGTTTATTTTCTTCCAAGGATGCGACATGGAAGATATTCAAGAAAATCCTCCCCCCAACCCCAACTACTCTTTACATGGAACTTTTTTCGAAAATTTTGATTTTATAAAAGATAGCTGAAACGATTATGATTAAAGTATCATATATTAAAGATATTTACATGAAAAATAAAATGTATACCTTGAATTTTCTTAGCCTCTGAAGACTACTTTATTCTGGATACATTTTGCGGAAATTTTCATAACTGCTAAACTGTAAGGGATATACAAAAACGTATTTAATAGAATATATAGAATTTGCTAAAAACACGCACTTTATGCTATATACATTCTTTTCGTGGGGTCGATCGTTTTTGCGATATTCCTTGTTATTGGTTTCAGCTTTAAAAAAGTTATACTTTTCTCATACAGGAATTTGTCAACTCGTGTCCATACAAATAAAGGAACTTCACTCACATTGCAACCAGCTTTTGACTATCACTTTAACCTATGGTACTCCCTTATTTCGCTTCTACTTACAAGAAAGCAAGTAATAAGACTGTTTCTGCTAATTTTTATCTCGATTAGCATGAAGTAAATATGGTTTATATAAGAATAGTCTGTCACATAATGGGTAGCTAAATTTATGTGAGTGTTACCTGCGGCGTTCAATAAGAAGTTAGAAAATTCAAGAAATTCCACTCGTAGCATCGAAAAAAGTTTGTCTTTACTAAGCGTCGTCTCTGACTAGATTACAGTTAAAGTTTCAGCTATATCCATCAAGTGGTTTCGTTGCTATAGGCGATTGATTCAATTGATTCGTGCGGTGATTAAACACTTGTATTTAAAAGACTTAACACCGAAAAAGATAAAAGCCGAGTTGGATCAAGTTCATGGCACATCTGCTCCTGCGTTTGTAACAATTTACAGTTGGATAAATGAATTTAAACGTGGCCGTACATCCACAAATGATGAACATCGTTCCGGACGTCCAGTAGAAGTGACTTCCTCCGAAATGATTGACAAAATCCAGGATATGGTTTTCAGTGATCGACGAATCAAATTTCACGAAATAATAGAGGCTGCAGGCATATCACAAGGTACAGTGTTCTCAATTTTGCATAAAAAATTAGGTCTGACAAAGGTCTCGGCAAGATGGCTGCCGCGTTTGCTCTCAATGGAGAATAAACGCAATCGTGTGGTCGATTCAGAAGCTGGTTTGGCGCTTTTCCATCGCAATCCTGACGAGCTTCTCCGTGGATGAAACCTGGATACTTTACTACACTGCAGAGGCAAAAATACAGTCGAAATAGTGGGTTTTTAAATGCGAACCGGCTCCGAAGAAGGCAAAGGTGGTGAAATCTGCAGACAAGGTGATAGCCTTGGTTTTTTTGGGATGCACGCGAATCATCTACATTGATTACTTGCAGAAAGGAAGAAAAATACATGTAGAATATTACCTATGCTTCGTTACTCCATTGGTTGAGCGGAGAAATCAAGAAAACGCCCTCATTTGGCAAAGAAAATGATTCTCTTCCATCAAGTCAATGCAAGGATTCACACCTGCACAGTTTCGATGGCGAAAATTGTAAAATTAAGATTCTACAGTATTCAACAATTTTGCTGCACAGTGCCCAATGAAGAGGGCTTCTCTCTCAAACAGATGCCTATTTTGAGGGCCTTCCGAAATCCTAATTTTTGGAAGTTTTAATAAGTTGGAGAAAAGCTGGGGAAAATGTATGGAGCTAAAAGGAGATTATCTTGAAAAATCAAAGTTTTCTACCAAAATGAATTTGTTTTTCTATATTTTTAAGGACTTATCGAACGCCCTTCGTATATATAAGGGTCCTGGGCCTCTCAATAAAAACAGTAATTAATTTTTTTTTTTTTTTTTGCTTTATTTCTCAACATAATCTCCAGAAAGGCTAATACATTTGTCATATCGGAGTTCTAATTTAATTAAACCATCTCTGTAGTGCGATTTATCAAGGTCCTCAAAATAGCTGTTTACCGCATCAATGACCTCCCGTGAAATCTTCGTCCTCCAAGAAATTTTTTGAGGTTTGGGATCAGGTGGTAGTCACTAGGTGCTAGATCTGGTGAATAGGATGGATGTTCAAGCAATTCGAATTTTAATTCGCACATTTTTCCCATTGCAATGACTGAACGATGGGCCGGAGCATTGTCGTGATGAAACAAGATTTTTGTTTGTTTCCAAATGAGGTCTTTTTCTTTTCCCCTCATCACTCAAACGTTGCAGTAAGCTTGCCTAGTAGTCACCAGTGATCTTTTACTCTTTTCCAAGTAATGAATAAAAATAATTCACTGTGCATCCTAGAAAACATCCGCCATTAGCTGACAAAATTCACTTTGCCTTTTTTTGAGTTGGTTCACCTGGCGCAATCCACTGTTTTGGCTGTGATTTACTTTCTGGAGTGTAGTGATTTATCCAGTTTCATCCATGGTAATAAGGCGCCTCAAAAATTCACTGGGGTTTTTACGGTAGTGCTCCACATTGTTAACAGAAACAGTTTTTCTTTGCAACTTTTGATCAGGTGTCAACAAACGCGGCACCCATCTTGCACAGACCTTGTGAAAGCCCAAAACATTACTTAAAATATTGTCTGCACGTCCTTTTGAAATGTTTATCGCCTCTGCTATCTCAAACAACTTTAATCTGTGGTCTTCCAGTACTAAACGATGAATTTTCTCAATGATCTCTGGAGTTGTCACTTCTACAGGGCGTCCAGAGCGAGGCTCATCACTAGTGCTCGTACGTCCCATTTTAAACTCTGCAACCCACCTTTTAGTCATTGAATATGAAGGGGCAGAGTCTTTCAATGTACTGTCCATTTTCTCCTTGATTTCTTTAGGCGTTAAGCCTTTCAAATGGAAGTATTTAATCACTGCTCGTTTTTCCAAATCCTCCATTTCCGTAAAAACTGTAAAGTAATTTTGTTTAAAATGTTGTCATTCAAAAACTAAACAAGCTATTGACATGTAACTATGGATACAAGCTAGTCTACAGTTATATTCTACGATGGTACCGTCTAACTAGCCTTATGGTGCTAGTGGTGCGGTTAAGTAGTCTATAATCTCTGACATGTATACGGTTTTATGCCACATAAAGAACCCAAAACATCAAGGCGTGTGTGTAACGAATCAATACCTTCTGGATCAAATAACCCATTTAGAGATTTGTGCTGTGAATTATCAAATCCTCTTAGCGGTTATATAGAAGCAAATATTAGCCATTAATTGCAATATAGTTAATGGTCTCATTAGAGAGGTGGGGGGAGTGATTACTGCCAGTTAATTAGCGGAATGAGTAAAACGTCACAGTGATATTATCCGGTACTTACCTAACTGTTACATTGCCCACAAGGGATGTTACAAGGTGCAAAAATCTGGTGTGTTCCATTCAAGTGACTTTCTCTACATCTCTGTAACAAATTATTGTTAAAAAGCTTATGCTTCTATTTACTTCATGCTAATCGAGAAGAAATTAGCAGAAATAGTCTTATTACTTGCTTCGTTGTAAGTAGAAGCGAAATTAGGGAGTACCATAAGTTAAAGTGATAGTCAAAAGTTGGTTGCTATGTGACTGAATTTCTTTTGTCTCTATGGACTGGAGTTGACAAATTTATGTATGAGAAAGGTATAAGTTTTTCAAAGCTGAAACCAAAAACAAGTAATATCTAAAAACGATCAACTCCACGAAAAAAAATGTATGTTACATAAAGTGTGTGTTTTAACGTGCTCTACATTCTTTGTGTTGTAAAATGTTGTCCATCTTCTTCGGTTTAGCAGTTCTGCAAAATACCGTAAAATTCACCAAGAATAAAGTAGTCTTCAGAGGCTATTTCCAGAAAATTCAAGATATACATAGTATTTTTAGGTAAATATCTTTAATATACGACATTTTTCTCAAAATCTTCGTGTTGCATCCCTGAAAGATACTGAACCTAAATAACAAGTTTGGTATTTTACCGGCTTTTCGTTTTTTAGTTATTGTGGTCACAGACACACGGACACACACATACACACGGATATTTTTCTGAAAATGCTTTTTTTGGATACAGGGGATCCTAAAGCATATATTTTCGATGAAATCTCGGTACCGAATTGTTGGGTTTAGTGCGATATCTTCTCTATACACTGTGTACATAGTACGTGTAGAGAAAGTAAAAATCATTACGCCATTTATTATCTGTCCAGCCCACAAGTATAGATAGGAAATGCCCTATCCTTATGCATGGTGATTGATGAAGCATATTTTTGACAAGCCGCCATATTTTGATTCTACACTTCTGAGATGATACGGCTTTTGTGGGTTAAATGTGCACCCAAAAACAAGATTTTGTGGTGATAAATGTTCAACTAACCGGTGGGTTTTAAACCAGTATAATGGTGAGTACATGAGTAGTGTTTTGTTGTGGTTTCTCGTATAGCAGAAGAAAGAAAGGTGATGTGTTCCACTCACATGACTTTCTCTAGCTGCTGTACAAACTTCTTACAAGAGAGTGTTCTTCTTTCCACACAATGCTAATCCAGATAAGCGTTACTTGGTTCCTTATAAGTAGAAGGGAACTAAGGGAATGCGCTAGGTTAAAGTGATAGTCAATTTTAAGAGCTATCACTATGCGATTGTCGTTGCAATTTCTGTCTTTGCATGGCCAGGAGTAGAACAAAAGAAAACCAGACACTTGCTGTCTGAGAAAAGTATAAGCTCTTCATAATGAAAACCAATAACAAGGAATATCTCGGAAACGGTTACCTCCACAACAAAAACTAAAGGAGTAAATTGTGTATTTTGACGAGAGCAATATTTTTGTGTATCACTTACGGTTTAGCAGTTAAGCAAAATTCAGCAAAATTCGTTCAGAATAGAGTTTCAGAGGCTATTTCGGGAAAATTCAAGATATGCATTTTATTTGGGATGTAAATAGCTTTAATATATGGAATTTTAATCAAAATCATTACAGGCATTTTTGAGAAAGTCAAAAATTTTCGAAATGTTATCCATGTGAAGGGTAGTTTGGGTGGGGAGATTTTTCTAAAGCTTCGTGTCTCATCTTTGGAAGATACTAAACTTAAATACCAAGTTTGCTATTTTACCGACTTTTTGTTTTTGAGTTGTCGTGACACAGTCACACGAACGTACACGCACACACACGAGCCTTTTTCTGAATTTTTTTTTGATACAGTAGACCACAAAACATATATTTCCGGTGAAATCTCGGTATCGAATTTTGGGTGCAATATGATACCTTCTCTGTACACTAATGTACATAGTACGTGTAGAAAAAGTAAAAAATGGACACTTCCTGTGTGAGAAAAAAAGTACTTCACAACTGAAACTAATAATAAGGAATATCTCGAAAACGATCAACTCCACCAAAAAAAAAAAGTCTATAACATAAACTGTGTGTTTTAACGTGCTCTTCATTTTTTGTGTGGTAAGTTTTTGCCCATCTCTTACGGTTTAGCAGTTATTCAAAAATTAGCAAAATTCATGCAAAATAAATAGGTCTTCAAAAGTTATTGCCATAAAATTCAAGATATACATTTTATTTTTGATGGAAATGCTTTAACATACGGTAATTTAATGAAAATCGTTAGAGCCATTTTTACGAAAAATAAAATTTTTCGTATTTTTCTATGTAAAGAGTAGTTTGGGGTTTGGGGATTTTTCTTAAAATCTTCGTGTCGTATCTCTGGAGGATACTGAACTAAAATTCTAAATGTGGTATTTTGTCGACTTTTCGTTTTTCACTTGTCTTCACAGACCCTAAATTGTGTATTTCCGGTGGGACCTTAAAACGTGTATTTCCGGTGAAATCTCGGTATCGAATTTTGGGTGGAGTGCAATACCTTCTCTAAACACTATGTGCATAGTACGTGTAGAGAAAGTAAATATATACAATTCTATTTAACTCCATATATTACACATCTTTACACGACAAATAAAAGGTATATCTTGGCTTTTCCTAGGAATTATATCTGAAGGCCGCTTTATTCTGTTAAACCGTAAGAAATGGACAAAAACTTATGACACAGCAAATGTAGAGCACCTTAAAACATATAATTTATGTCACATACATTTTTTTCGTGGAGTTGATTGTTTTTGAGATATTCTTTGTTTTTGTTTTCAGCTTTAAAAAACTTACACTTTTCTCATATGGGAATGTATCCACTCGTGTCAATACAAACCAAGGAACTTCAGTCACATAGCAACCAACTTTTGACTATCACTTTAACGTATGTTACTCCCTTATTTCGCTTCTACTTACAAGGAAGCAAGTAAAGACTATTTCTGCTAATTTTTTCTCCTTTAGCATGAAGTAAATAGAAATATCAGCTGTCTAAGAATAATTTGTTACAGAGATGTAGAGAAAGTCATGTGAATGGAACACATCAGAGTTTTCTATTTTATTTCTGGACATGCAATGACAACGATTTTCAACAACATAGCTTTTTAAAAAAATTGACCATCGGTTTAGCCTAGTGTATTCCCTTAGTTCCCTTTTACTTATAAGGAAATAAGTAATAAGAACATTTTGCTAATATTTTTCTCGATTATGATGGTGTAGAAAGAAGACTGATCTTTTGTAAGAAGTTTGTAGAACAACTAGAGAGGATCATGGAGTGTAACACGTCAGAATTTTTTTTGTACCCCTAGCCATTTTCGAGATATTCGTTGTTACTGATTTCACTTTTAAGGCAATTACTTTTCTGGAACAGGGGGCATACTAAGAGAAGTGAATTTCAATGACAGGGTTTAAAAGATTTAGCCTAGTGTATTCCCTTATTTCCCTTCTGCGTACAAGAAGGTAATGTTAATGTTTATCTCGATTATCATGAAGTAGATAGTAGAATAAACTTTTGTAGAACAAGTAGAGATAACCATATGAATGTTACACAAAATTTTAAAGATATATTGTAACAATTTTGATGGTGCTTAGCGCCTGCTTTTACTACAAAAGGTACCGCAGGCGATGACATTGAATATCCTTGGAATGAAGATCAAGCTCCGGTACAAAGGGATGGCGGGGGAAACCGAAGAATCCGGAGAAATCTCACCGCTGCACAAATCCCACTTGTGGAATCGAGTTTTATGGCCACTGGACGTAAGAAATTTGCAAACACTTGTGTGGTAAAGAACGCCCTGTAAGAAATTAGCAAACACTTGTGTGGTAAAGAACGCCCTGTAAGAAATTTGCAAACACTTGTGTGGTAAAGAACGCCCTGTAAGAAATTTGCAAACACTTGTGTGGTAAAGAACGCCCTGTAAGAAATTTGCAAACACTTGTGTGGTAAAGAACGCCGATTCAACAATTCCGTATTTAAAGCTAGCTTTTATTTCTAATTGTGCAACTAATGAATGGTGGAACGCCACTGTTAGAAACAGAATCTATTAACGTAAGAGATTAAATTTTAAAGCAGCGATAAAAGCACTTTTTTTTTCTTTGCAGTCTTGCGTCGCAAATGTTTTTAACTCGGTCGGTCCCAATCGAATCGGATTGGGTTTCCGGGACATTAGCGCAACAAGTGGATTAATTAAAGTCGCCTTGCTGAGTGGTGAACCTGTAACGTGCAGCGTGATCACGCAACGCCACTGCGTGTTCTCTTATCGTTACAGAACAAGGCGCCTGCTGGAGTCCTGGGTGCGATCCCTGACACCGTCAGCTCTTGCAATGTGTAGCGGGCACCACGTACTGCTCTATCGTGGCCTAACATCCCCCCGGGGGAAACCACACGCAGAAACGCTCGGAAGTCCCTAACAGTTTCACTGGATGGCAGCCGTCCATCCGAGATCTGGTAGAATCGCGCTGAGCCTAGGTGTACCTACCCTGGTAAGGGCTTAATCACAAGAATGAAGGATGGTTCAAGTTTATTGATTATTGCGATGTTTCGGGTGAGGTAGCGCTAGATAGGCTCCTCGAATGGTTCCACTTTTTCTACACGTACTATATTTCACCGGAAATATACGTTTTAGGGTCCCCTGTGTCCTAAATTAAAGCAGATGTAGAGACAGGTCCATGTGTGTGTGTGCGTGTGAGTGTGTGAACACGATAGCTCAAAAACGAAAAGTCGGTAAAATACGAAACTTGGTATTTAAGTTTAGTATCTTCCAGGGATTCGACACGAAGATTTTGAAAAAAATCCCTCCATACCAAACTACCCTTTACTTGGAACTTTTTTCGAAAATTTTGATTTTCTCAAAAATGGTTATAAGGATGTGATTAACATATCGTACATTAAAGATATCCATCTGACAAATAAAATGTTTATCTTCAATTTTCTGGGAATAGCCTCTGAAGCTTACTGTATTGTGGATGAAATTTATGAAATTTTGCATAACTGCTAAACCGTAAGAGATGGACAAAAATTTACAACGCAAAAACTGTAGAACACACTTAAACGCACAGTTTATGTTATATATGTTGGAGTTGATCGTTTTTGAGATATTCCTTGCTTTTGGTTTCAGCTTTGAAAAGCTTACTTTGTCAACTGCTGTCCATACAAACAAAGAAGCTTCAGTCACATAGCAACCAGCTTTTGACTATCACTTTAACCTATGACACTCCCTTATTTTGCTTCTACGTATAAGGAAGCAACTAATAAGACTATTTATGCTAATTTGTTCTCGATTAGCATGAAGTAAATAGAAGCATAAGCTTTTTAAAAGTAATTTGTTGCAGATGTGTAGAGAAAGTCACGTGAATGGAACAAATCAGATTTTTGGATTCAAGGGCTGTCAGAACATATTTCCGATGAGCTCTTGGTATCGAACTTTTGAGTGGAATACAATGTCTTTTCTATCTATATAAATGTATTTTGTTAGTGTATTCTCATATTTTGGAGTGTTTCGTTTTTAAAGCGGTCTGAAACAACTAGTTTACAACTAAGGAACCTGGTGTATGTGTTTGAGTTCCCTTCTGACATTCGCAGTCCCGTATTTCACACACAGTACCCCTAAATTACGTGCGGGATATGAGATCATATCAGCTGGCCTCCAAATTACAGGGCGCCTCCACCAAATAGCAAAAGCGATATAGCACTCACAGAAAGCATTGTTTGAGGCATGGAAACCTTTTGTCATGTGATTTTGTCGCAGTTAAAGCTGTAAAACCGCCAACGTATCATTTTATTGTTAACAGTAATACTGTCCACGTGTCTAGAGACAATTCAATGAGGCACATATACAAAAATAAGTATTTGTATAGAGAAAGTATTGCATTCCACCCAAAAATTCGATACCGAGATTTCAACAGAAATATATTTTTTGTGTGTGAACGTGTCTCTGTGTCTATTCTTCGATTTACTTCTTGCTAATAAAGATAAACATTAACAGAAATGGTATTGTTACTTGCTTCCTTGTAAGTAGAAGGGAAATAAATAGATAAATAGATACTTTATTTGCCATAGGAATACAAGTATTTATGACATTGTCAAAAACTGTACAATCATATCAAAAAGTCAAGTAAAGTGTACACTATAAAATTCATTTAAACTATATAGAGGGATTTGCCCTCAATGTGGTACTGACCCTACTCTTAAATGTAAATTGTCTTATATGCAAAAGTGTGCTATTGTACAGCTTAAGAGATATATAATGGAAACTACTTGTACTTATACTGTATTTACTCTTATGTATACTTGGGGTATCTTGACTTTGTACATAAGCACAAGTTGTAAATTCAGTAATATCTTCCTTTACATACAAATGATAGGCCAGAACATACACAGAGGACAGAGTAAGTAAACCAGTGGTTTAATAAAAAGTGGTTTACAATGCAACTTAGATGAAACTCCATAAATTAATCTCAAAGATTTCTTTCGCAATATAAACACTAAAAGCAGATATGTGGTTACACCAAACACAATAGTTAAGCTGACTATTAGTGAAGTCATAATAAGCTGTAATTAATGATTCACTAGTGATATTATTTTTTAATACATGAGTAAGCCCTTACTTACTTTCCCAGCAACATATTCAGTATGAGGTAGCAAACACAGCAGAAATAGTCTTATTACTTGCTTACTTGTTAGTAGTTGCGAAATAAGGGAGTACCATAGGTTAAAGTGATAGCCAAAAGCTGGTTGCTATGTGACTGAAGTTCCTTTGTTTGTATGGTCAGGAGTTGACAAATTCCTGTATGAGAAAAGTATAAGTCTTTATAGCTGAAGAAAAAAACAAGGAATATCTCAAAAACAATCAACTCCACGAAAAAAATGTATATGACATAAATTGTGTGTTTTAAAGTGTTCTACATTTGTTGTGTGGTAAGTTTTTGTCCATCTCTTACGGTTTAGTAGTTATGCAAAATTCCGTAAAATTCACCCAGAATAAAGTAGTCTTCAGAGGCTATTCCCAGAAAATACAAAATATACATTTTATTTGTCATGTAAATATCTTTAATATACGATATTTTAATCAAAATCGTTAGAGCCATTTTTTAGAAAATCAAAATTTTCGGAAAAAGTTCCATGTAAAGGGTAGTTTGGGGTGGAGGGATTTTTCTCAAAAGCTTCGTGTCGCATCCCTGGAAGATACTAAACTTAAATACCAAGTTTCGTATTTTACCGACTTTTCGTTTTTGAGTTATCGTGTTCATAGACACACGGACACACACGGACCTTTTTCTGAAAATACTTTTACAGGGGACACTAAAACATATATTTCCGGTGAAATCTCGGTATCGAATTTTTTGGTGGAGTGCAATATCTTCTCTATACATAGCACGCATGGAGAAAGTAAAAAACAGGCTGGTATCTATTGGTAAGATATGAGGACAAAAGATCATTAAACCCATAACATTGTAAATTAAGAAGCTTTGCATGAGATACAGTGTCAAAAGCCTTCGTAAAAATCAAAGAATCGACCACACACTAGATTTTCAGATTCAAACGTTTATAAAATTATATTATTGCACCTGTAGTGCCTAGAGAATCCTGAAACCAGTTTGGTACCTATTTAATAAGGATTGCTCATCAAAATATTTGTATATTTGTTTATTAACTAAGGACAGTGGGACGTGTGGAAAGCGCAATACTTGTGTTAAACTACGCACTTTTGAAAACTCAAAATTCATGGGTTTGCTCCGGACAATGAAATTCATACCATGTAACAAGCAACTATTTCTTAATATGTTGATAATTCATACTTTTTCTCAGAGGGTTTCTAAAATTACTTCAACAAACGAAATTTCCAAAACATATATTTTTATTTAGGTACACATAACGGGCACAATTTTTCACAGAAAATCCAATTTTATAGGAGAGATAAATTGCATAAAATGAGCGGAAAGATATTTTGAAATACAACATTTTGAATGTTTAAAAAATTAAAACCTCTGAATTTTAAGGGAAAGAATATTTTTATCAACCTCAGTAATTTTTTGTTTATATTTTTCAATATATAAAAATTCTAATTCACTCATTTTATGCACCACTAAGTGTTTTATCTCTCCTAAAAGTTGGATTTTCTGTGAAAAAAAATTGTGCCCATTATGTGTACCTAAATAATAATATATGTTTTGAAAATTTCGTTTGTTGACGTCACTTTAGCAACCTTCTGAGAAAAAGTATGAATTTCATTGTCCTGAGCAAACCCATGAATTTTGATTTTTCAAAAGTGCGTAGTTAGACACAAGTCTTGTACTTTCCACACGTCCCATTGACCTTAAGTCCTCAAAAACCTTTGGCACCGTTGGTAATACACTTATTGGCCTATAATTCCCATAATCTGCTCCATTACCCTTCTTAAAAATTGTAACTACTTTGACATATTTAAAGGCATCAGGAAACTGGCCAGAGTCAATACAAAAGGAATACGTTAGGCTAAAGCGATAGTCAAATGTTTTAAACCTGGTTTCTATGGGATGCTTTGCGTGGCCAGAGGTTGGTAAGTTCCCGTATAAGGAAAGCGTAAAGTATTTTCAAATTTAAACCAATAACAAAAAATATATCGAAAACGATCAACTCCACGAAAAAATGCGATGATATAAATTGTGTATTTTAAAGAGATCTACATTTTTATGCAGCAAGTTTCCTTCTATATCTTACAGTTTAATCGTTAGACAAAATTCTGAAGAACTCAACTAGAATTAAGAGCTCTTCAGATATACATTCATTTCCTTGGTCTAAAAATGTCTTAAACATATCCCATGTTACTCAGAATCCTTAGAACCATTTTTTGAGAAAACAGCATTGTTCAAAAAATCTGATGTGTTCCATTCACATGACTTTCTCTACATATCTGCAACAAATTATTGTTAAAACCCTTATGTTTCTATTTACTTCATGATAATCGAGAACAAATAAGCAGAAATAACCTTATTACTTGCTTCCTTGTAAGTAGAAGCGAAATAAGGGATTACCAAAGATTGAAGTGATAGTCAAAAGCTGGTTGCTATGTGATCCTTTGTTTGTATGGATAGGAGATGACAAATTCCTGTATGACAACAGTATATGTTTTTAAAGCTGAAACAAATAACAAGGAATATCTCAAAATCGATCAACTCCACGAAAAAAATGTATGACATAAATTGTGTGTATTAACGTACTCTACATTTTTTGTGTGGTAAGATTTTGTCCATCTGTTACGATTTAGCAGTTATACAAAATTCCGTAAAATTCATCCAGAATAAAGTAGTCTTCAGAGGCTATTCCCAGAAAATTCAAGATATACATAAAGATATATCTATAATATACGATATTTTAATCAAAATGGTTAGACCCATTTTTAAGATAATGAAAATTTTCGAAAAAAGTGTTATGTAAAGGGTAATTGGATTTTTCTCAAAATCTTCTTGTCGCATCCCTGGAACATACTAAACTTAAATACCAAGTTTGGTGTTTTTCCGACTTTTAGTTTTTGAATTATCGTAATCACAGACACACGGACACACACGCATGGACCTTTTTTCTGAAAATGCTCTTTTTTTGGATATTTGGGGGCCCTAAAACATATTTCCGTAATCGAATTTTTGGGTGGAGTGCAATACCTTCACTATACACTATATACATAATACGTGCAGAGAAAGTAAAAATGCCCCATGTTAGGAGGATTTTCCTGAAAATCTTTGTGCCTATCCTTTGAAGATAATGAAGTTTGGTATTTAACCATCATGTTTCATTCACATGTTTTGCAAACAAGGTGTTCTTACAAAAGATTATTCTTCTACCTACATTAAGATAAACAGTAGCAGAAGTTGTCTTATTACTTGCTGCCTTGTAAGTAGAAGAGAAATAGGGAATATACCAGTCTAAAGCAGTAGTCAAATGCTTTAAAAGCTTATTAGATTAGATTAGAAAGCATTCTGTAGGTTCGTTTATGCCAGGAAGCCACTGAACATAGAACATGTCAAGGCATATACATATGTTTATATACTACTGTATAGAGCTCTGGTGCTAAAAGCATGGGTTACAAAAACAAAAGAATAGACATATAATCACACCATTTGCTTTTGAGGCCTGTACGCCACTGCACTATACATATGTGCTCTATAAAAGTATACGTACTTCCTTTTTTGCAAGCACATAAAAATAAAGGTATCAAAAATTAGTGTTAAATGTATAAATAAATATAATTCTTATTTTAAATATAATTTCATTATTTCTAACACTGATGTAATATCAGATGATAATTTTCTAATTATCGACACAATAGTTACTGCTAGTAATAATATAAAACTAAAATATGATTATTAATAAATGTCAAAAAATTAGGATACATGTTTACAATGGAGTGTAAAATATCAAAGCATCAGGCTTTACAGACCTTGTGTCATTGCTAAATACTAAAAAATTCATTTGACACATTCGTGCAAGTCAAAGTATACATCAGTTTAATTTGAATATAAAACACACGCACATTAATATACACAAAATGCAATACATTATAATACTTATGAATACAATGATTATTGCGGTATCGTCAGACGATCTGTGAAACAATTGAAATTCCATTCTCTTTGCTTGTCAGGAGTAAACAAAACACATCGAAACCTTCCGTCTGAGAGAAGTTAAAGTGGTTTAAAATTGAGAGCAATAATACAAAATAACGCTACAAAAAGTGTGTCTTTTAACGAGATCTATATTTTTTGTGTAGTAAATTTTTGTCCCTTAACGGTTTTACCAGTTTTATAAAAGTGATCCAGATGAAGAGGTCTTTAGAGGTTATTCCTAGAAAATTCAGGATGTGATTTTGTTTTTCATAAAAATGTCTAATTCCCTGTTTTAATCAAAATCCTGATAATCATATTAAGAAAATAAAATTTTCAAAAAAAAAATCCCATGTAGAGGGTAGTTTTGGGTGGGTGAGGGGTTTCCTGAAAATCTTTGTATCATGTCCTAGGACGGTAATGATTTTAAAATAGAACTTCGATATTTAACCAAATTTTCATTTTTGAGTTACGGCATCCACAGAAGCACACAAACCTTTTTCTAAAAATCGTAGTGCAATATCTTTGGAAAATAATGGACTTAAATATCAAGTCTGAATGCCTCCGTGGTTGAGTGGTCAGCGAGCTGACTTCTCACCCGGAAGTCCCGGCTGGAGCAGGGAATTTTTCTTTAACCAGAATTATTCCCTATCCCCCACAGAGTCTGGAAGTATGAATGTGTGTGTGTGTTTAGTAATATAAAATTGATTAACCTAATGTTCTAAAACGTACAGTACTACGAGTTTCAAGTCAGCGCCCCCGATATGACCATTCAGGTTAAACCATAATAAAAAAAAAATATCAAGTTTGGTATTTGATCAAATTTTTATTTTTTGAGTTATGGCATCCACAGAAACACACACACACACCTTTTTCTAAAAAAACGTGGCTGCCACATTATTGGTAGATAATGTAGTGTCATATCCTTATAAGATAATGAACTTATATATCAAGTTTGGTATTCAGGTAATTTTTCATTTTTGAATTATGGCATCCACATAATCACACTCAGACCTTTTTCTAAAAATCTTAGTGCCATATCGTTGGAGGATAACGAACTTAAATATGAAGTTTGGAATTCAACCAAAATTTTCATTTTTGAGTTATGGCATCCACACAGACCTTTATCTTTTTTTTTTTTTTTTTTGCATTTAGAGGACCCTAAAACGTGCTTTTCTTGTGAAATCTCTTTATCAAATTTTTGGGTGGAATGCAATACCTTCTCTATCTACTATGTGCATTGTAAATACGTACTAGAGAAAGAAAAAAGTGTCCTTTCTCTGTATCGTAATGAAATCGATTGTCGAAAACATTCGATAGCGCCGTCACTAGCCTCTTGCACGTCTGGTAGGATATACTCTGGACGATAGTCTCAGACGGAAGTCGACCTTGGACCTCTTAGATGGAAGCTGTGGTATTCCATATTGATCCGTCTGTCAGGATTTGTGTTTCCGAACATTCCAAGCAGCCCATTTAGTAACAGTATGCAATCAACAACGTCCGTGAGATGCACTGCATAGCTGCATGTTCCCTCTACAGTTAGGAATGTGGTCATTGACGTAACGGGGTTCAACAATAACTTTCAATACATTCAGATACTACGGAATTCTCTGCAGGAGTGTTCAATAATTCCTTAGAAAACCCAAGATATTACACTCGTAGCATTGAAAAAAGTTCGTATTTAGTAACCGTCGTCCCTTACTAGATGGCAGTTAAAGTTTCAGCTATATCAATCAAGTGGTTTCGTTGCTATAGGCGATTGATTCAATTGATTTGTGCGGTGATTAAACACTTCTATTTAAAAGACTTAACACCGAGTTGGATCAAGTTCATGGCACATCTGCTCCTGCGTTTGCAACAATTTAAAATTGGATAAATGAATTTAAACGCGGCCGTACATCCACAAATGATGAACATCGCTCCGGAAGTGACTTCCAGTAGAAGTGACTTCCTCCGAAATGATTGACAAAATACAGGATATGGTTTTGAGTGATTCGCGAATCAGAGTTCTCGAAATACTAGAGACCACAGGCATATCTCAAGGTACAATGTTCTCAATTTTGCACCAAAAATTAGGTCTGACAAAGGTCTTTGCAAGATGAGTGCCGCGTTTGCTCTCAAAGGAGAATGAACACAATCGTATTCCGACGAGCTAATACATAAATGCCGATGAAACATGAACACACTACTACATTCAAGAAACAAAGGTACGGTCAAAACAGTGGGATTTTAACGCCGAACCAGCTCCGAAGAAGGGGAAGGTTGTAAAATCTGCAGACAAGGTAATAACCTTAGTTTTGTTGGATATTCGCCGAATCATCTACATTGTTTACTTGCAGAAAGGAAGAACGATAAATGGAGAGTATTATGCAACGTTTGCATCGCTTGAACGGAGAAATCAAGAAAAAGCGCCCTCAACTGCTAAAGCAAAAGCTTCTGTTCCATCAATACAATACAAGGGTGCTAACATGAGCAGTTTCGATGGCGAAAATTGCAGAATTAATGTTCGAATTAGCACAACATCCACCCTGTTCACCAAATTTGTCCCCAATGATTTTCAAAGATAAATAGTTAAAATTCTTCTCAATCGATTCATATATCTTCTGTTTTAATCCCTGGCAACACAAAACCAACACCATTTCTGATAATGTTTATTTTGATTAGCATGATTTAAAATAAATAATGTTTTCTAAGAATATTTTTTTACAGAGCAGATAGATAAAGCATTTTTTTTAATTTCTACTTTCTATACACATACTATGTACATAGTGTATAGAGAAGGTATTGTGTTGCAACCACAAATTCAGTATCGAGATTTTACCGGAAATACATGTTTTAGGACCCACTGGATCTAAAAAAAAAATATTTTTAGAAAAATGACCCTGTGTGGCAGCATAGCTCAAAAACGAAAAGACGGTTAAATACGAAACTTGGTGTCTTCCAAGGATGCGACACGAAGATTTTCAAGAAAATCCCCCCACACCTAACTACCCTCTACATGAAAAAATATTCGAAAATTTTGTTTTTCTTAAAAATGGCTAACGATTTTTATTAAAATATCGTATATTCAACATAATTTACCTGACAAATAAAATGTATATCTTGAATTTTCTGGGAATAGCCTCTGAAGACTACTTTATTCTGGATGAATTTTACGAAATTTTGTATAACTGCTAATCCGTAAGACACGGAGAAAAAATTAACATACAAAAACTGTACATCGCGATAAAACACACAATTTATGTTGTACACATTCTATTCGTGGAGTTGATCGTTTTTGAGATATTCCTTGTTTTTGGTTTGAACTTTAAAAAACATACTTTTCTCATACGGGAATTTGTCAATTCCTGTCCATACAAACAAAGGAACTTCAGTCACATAGCTACCAGCTTTTGACTATCACTTTAACGTAAGGTACTCCCTTATTTCACTTCTACTTACAAGGAAGCAAGTAATAAGACTATTTTTGCTAATTTTTTCTCGATTAGTATGAAGTAAATAGAAGTATAAGCCTTTTAACAATAATTTGTTTCAGAGATGTAGAGAAAGTCATGTGAATGTAACACATCAGATTTTTACCAATACATTTGCTTTCGTTCATCTTGTTATACGAAAAAACGCTGATAATTATTGGTGGTACACAGTTCGTAAATGAAACGTGCAGGACCAAAAAGGGTATTTACGCATCATGCTATTTATTCTGGCTGGAAACGCTACCATTAAGGGAAACAAAGAACTAGGTATGTGGGGATGTAAACGATAATAATGGCTTTTGTCGAACTCTGTTATTTGTAACTAACGAGGATAATCTGTTGAGGGCATTGTATCGATTCTGTTTTGTTTCCGGGAGCGTTCTCCAAAGCTACCATAATGAATAAAGGAATGGTGAAACAAAGGACAGTAGAAAATGGGTCTCTAGGATTTTAGCCAGTTCCACTATCACGAAATTGATTTTTACTTTCTCTACAACTGCTATAGAGGTGTTGTATTGCACCCAAAAATTCGATACCGAGATTTCTCCGGAAATATATATCTTAGGACCTCCTGAATCCAAAATAAAAAAAAATATCTAGAAAAAGCTCCGCGCGCCTGTGTGTCTGTGGAGAGCGTAGCGCAAAAACGAAAAGACCGTTAAATTCTAAACTTGCTTTTAAATTTGGTATCTTTGAAGGATGTGGCACAAAGATTTTGAGAAAAAATCCCCCCACCCCAAACTACCCTTTACATGGAATTTTTTTCGAACATTTTTTATTTTCTCCAAAATAGCTCTAACGATTTTGATTAAAATATTGTATATTAAAGATATTTACCTGACAAATAAAATGTGTATCTTGAATTTTCTGGGAATAGCCTCTGAAGACTACTTTATTCTGGATGAATTGTATTTAGTTTTGCATAACTTGTAAACCGTAAGAGATGGACAAAAACTTACTACACAAAAAATGAAGAGCACGTTAAAACCAGAAAAATCATTAGAGCTATTTTGCAGAAAATCAATATTTTCGAAAGAGTTCCATTTAAAGGGTAGTTTGGAGTGGAGGATTTTCTTGAAAATTTTCCGTTTCGCTTCCTTGGAAGATACCAAACTTAAATACAAAGTTTGGTATTTAACGGTCTTTTCGTTTTTGAGCTACTCTGTCCACATACACGGACCTTTTTCAGAAATGCTTTTTTTTGGATTCCGAGGGATCCAAAACATGTATTTCCGGTGAAATCTCGGTATTAAATTTTTGGTGCTTTGTACATAGTACGTGTAGAGAAAGTAAAAAGGCTCTAGACGCAGATATAGAGACTCACAGCTGGAGGAGGACCAAACTATTTTGGGCTATAAATTACACACCACAGGATTACCGATAATTACCCTGAAGTCCACAAATAAAACGCGAAATTTCAAGGAAATGGTTGTTTTAATTTTAAAGTTGAATAACGATACTAAAAGTCTTAGAGTAACTTTTCTTTGTGGTTTTTTCTTTGTGGTTTTACCTGAAGACACGTTCACAAAGGAAAAAACTGAAGGTGGGTGGTCTGAGATCAAAGACTTGCATTCGGCGCTCATTAAAGCTTTATTTTATTATTCCCTTTCTTTGATTTCTTTTCATCTTTCCCTTTCATTATATCCTCAACTTATTTTACAAAGCATACATTTCCGTTTGTTTTCATTTAATTTTGAAACCGGTAAAGCTAACATGATGATTTAGGTGAAGATCTTCCTTTGAATTTTTTTCTATAGAGGCCCTTGCTTCGCGTGCAAAAAGTGCTAAGATATCAAAAGATGAACTGAAGGGTTTTAAGACTGCTTGCATATTAAACACCAGCGTCTCTCTCTCTCTCTTCTTTTTACTCTCCCTACAGCGTATTCAATGTTTAAAGGTCCCCTGAATCCAAAAACAGCTGTTAGAAAATCTGATGTGGTTAATTCACATAACTTTCTCGACACTATCCTTATTGCTTTCAACGCCTTATTACATAGCAGATACAGAAAGTATTGCATTCGACCTAAAAATTCGATACCCAGCTAATTTCAAAGTCTTTAATTTCTCTAGCGTTATGTACAATATAAATAGTGGATAGGTAAGGTATTGCATTCCACCAAAAATTTCATGATTTCACCGGAAATACTCATTTTAGTCTCCCCTGTATAAAAAAAACACATGTTTATAATAAAGACACCTTATTTTTCTGTTTTGTGTTTAATGCACGCCTTTACTACTTGTGGAAGGCGATGACACTGGTGTTATATGAAATGAAGATGGAGCACCGGTAGAATTCGATGGCAGAAAACCCGCACTGCACCGCTTTGTCCACAAACAAATCCAACATGCCGTCGCTTGAGATCGAACCAGGGTCGTCTAGGTGAGAGGCCATTGTGTGTGTGTTTGAACACTATAACTTCAAAACGAAAAGTCAGTAAAACACCAAACTTGGTATATAATGTCAGTATCTCCCAAGAATTCGATAAGGAGATCTTCAAGAAAAATGGCCCACTCTATAACTACCCTTTTTCTGGAACATTTTCGAAAATTTTGTTTCTCTTAAAAATGAATCTAACAATATTCATTAAAATGTCATTTGTTTCAGATATTTTAATGACAAACGAAATATATATCTTGAATTTCCTGGGAATAGTCTCTCAAGACCTCTTCATTCTAAATGACTTTCGTATAACTGGTAAACCGTAAAAGATAGACAAAAACGTACTACACAAAGAAATATAGATCTGAAAATATAATTTACATAATATGAGATATTCCGAGTCATTGGTTTCAGTTTTAACCTGCTTCATCTTTTCTACAACGGAAAGATATTTTTATTTTCGTCTATTTACTCCTAGTAAGCGAGCATGCCTTCCCCTTTGAGAAAAGTTTACATTGAAATCAATATCTTAAAATATTTCGGAAACGCCGTTAATCTACTATAATATATATCGTAAAAGTCTCTCTTGAGAAAGTCAAAATTTTCGAAAAAGTAAAACGTTTCGAAAATTGTTTAGTTTCTCTACACGCACTATGGGCATATTGTATAGAGAAGGTATTGCACTCCACCAAAAATTTTGATACCGAGATTTCACCGGAAATAAATATTTTAGGGGCCGTTATACCCAAAGAAGCATTTTTACCAAAAGGTCCAAGTGTGTGTGTGCGTGTGTGTGTGTGTCTGTCAGTGTGCCTTTGAACACGATAACTCCAAAACAAAAAGTCCATAAAATACCAAACTTAGTATTTAAGTTTAGTGTCTTCCAGGGATGCGACAAGAAGATTTTGAGAAAAATCCCCCCAGCCTAAACTAACCTTTATATGGAACTTTTTTTAAAAAAGATTGGTTTTCTCAAAAATGGCTCTAACGATTTTGATTAAAATATGGTATATTAAAGATATTTACTCGACAAAGGAAATGTATATCTTAAATTTTCCGGGAATAGCCTCTGAAGGCTACTTTATTCTGGGAGAATTTGATGGAATTTTGCATAACTGTTAAACCGTAAGAGATGGACAAAAACTTATCACACAAAAAACGTAGAGCACATTAAAACACACTATTTATGTTGTATATACATATTTTTTGGTGGCGTTGATCGTTTTTTAGATATTCCTTATTTTTGGCTTCAGCTTTGAAAAACTTAACTTTTCTCATACAGGAATATGTCAACTCTTGTCCATACAAACAAAGGAACATCAGTCACATAGCAACCAGCTTTTAACTATCATTATCCCTTATTTCACTTCTACTTAAAGGAAGCAAGTAATAAGACTATTTGTGCTAATTTTTGCTCAAATAGCATGAAGTAAATAGAAGCATAAGTTTTTAAGAATAATTTGTTGCAGAGATGTAGAGAAAGTCATGTGAATGGAACACATCAGATTTTTACTGTCAGCATGCCTCTATAATGTACATCATATACACGAGCACACTCATCAAGTCCATTGTCTCCATTTCTGTAAGATGCAATGACGACCTTCAGCTCATCTTCTGTCCATTCCCGTTTTGAAATCGTAAAACCTTTTATACTGATTACAAGGGGCGTCCAATAAATCCTTAGAAAATCCAAGAAATTCCACTCGTAGCATCAAAATAAGTTTGTATTTAGTAACCGTCGTCTCTTACTAGATGGTAGTTAAAACTTCAGCTATATCCATCACATGGCTTCGTTGCCATAGGCGATTGAATCAATAATCTTGCAATAATTTACAATTGGATAAATGAGTTTAAACGTGGTCTTACATCAACAAATTATAAACGTCGTACCGGATGTCCAGTAGAAGTGACTTCCTCCGAAATGATTGACAAAATCCAGAATATGGTTTTGAGTGATTCGCGAATCAGAGTTCGCATTTTTGGAAAAAGGTCTGTGTGTGTGTCTGGACAGCATAGCTCAAAAACGAGAAAACTGTTAAATACCAAACTTGGTATGTAAGTTTGGTATCTTCCAGGGATGCGACACGTAGATTTTCAAAAAGATCATCCCACCTCCAACTACACTATATATGGAACTTTTTTTCGAAAAATTTGATTTTCTAAAAATGGCTCTAATGATTTTTATTAAAATATTGTATAATAAACACATTAGCCTAAAATAAACGTATGTTTTGAATTTTCTGGGAATAGCCTCTGAAGACTATTTTACTCTCGACGAATTTTATGGAATTCTACATAACTGCTAAACCGTGAGATAGACAATAACTATACCACACTTACAAAAATGTAGAGCACGTTGAAACACACAGTTTATGTTATATACATTTTTTGTGGAGTTGATCGTTTTTGAGATATTCTTGTTATTGGTTTCATCTTTGAAAAACTTATACTTTTCTCATACAGGAATTTGTCAACTGCTGTCCATACAAACAAAGGAACTTCAGTCACATAGCAACTGCCCTTTGACCATCACTTTAACCTATTGTACTCCCTTATTTCGCTTCTGCTTACAAGGAAGCAAGTAATAAGACAATTTCTGCTAATTTTTTCGTGATTAGAATAGAGGAAATAGAAGCATAAGGTTTTTAATAATAATTTGTTACAGAGATGTAGAGAAAGTCATGTGAATGGAGCACATCAGATATTTTTATTCATGGGGACCTAAAACATGTATTTCCGGTGAAATCTCGGTATGGAATTTTTGGGTACAATACAATACCTTCTCTATACACTATGTACATAGTACGTGTAGATAAAGTAAAAATGGTGTTTTATATTGTGAATAGGAGGCCGTAATCCTATTCACAACATAAAGCAATTTTAACACATCTGTCATACACTGTTTTTTTTAGATATTTCTCAATATTTATAGACATATTATAATTATGAATACATTGTTTTACCTACTTCACGGAGGTCATGGTTATCGCTCTGTGATATTCAGTTGTTGCCTTGCGTGGCATCAGTGCTGATAACATTCTATACTCGTACAACGGTTGCAGTGTAGCTTACAGAGACCGTGGAGCTAAGTTGGCTACATTGGAGTTGTGTTTAATCTTATAACACTGTGTGACAGAAGTTTCTACCTTTAACTTTACTGACACCTGTATTAGACATACTTTCAGCATTAACTGTCTAAAATAATTATTTAATAAACATAAAATGATTCTGGAGGCGCCGGGTATCGATCCCGGTACCTCTCACATGCTAAGCGAGCGCTCTACCATCTGAGCTACGCCCCCAGTTGGAATTCTAACTTTTTGATCAGGTATTTGAGAACCACGCCTCGGATAACAAAACCTGTTCTGAACTTTTGGTCATGTAGGTCAGTACAGAAGTCGCACTCATGACGTAGATCATGAAATACACCGTCCGCTTGGAACGTGGATGTATTCCCAATGGATACTCCTGATGCCCAGGTGGCATTATTAATCTCACTTTCTCTGCACGTACTATGTACATTGTACAGAGAAAGTATTGCATTGCACCCAAAAATTCGATACTGGAATTTTACCGGTAAAGGTCCGTGTGTATGTGAACACGACAACTCAAAAACGGAAAGTCGTTAAAATACCAAACTGTGTGTGTGTGTGTGTGTGTATATATACGTTACGTATCTTCCAAGAATGCGACGCGATTTTAAAGAAAATCCCCCACCCCAAACTACGCTTTACATGCAAAAATTTTAAAAAAGTAGATTTTCTCAAAACTGGCTCTAATGATTTCAATTAAAAAACTTGTATTAAAGATATTTACAGCACAAATAAAATGTATAATTTTAATTTTGTAGGAATAGCCTGCGAGCACTACTTTATTCTGGATGAATTTTACTGGACTTTGCCGTAAGAGATAGACAAAAACTTACTACAGCAAAAATGTAGAGCACATTAAAACACACAATTTATGTCACATATTTACGTTCTCTACATGTACTATAGTGTATAGAGAAGGTATTGCACTCCACCCAAAAATTCCATACCGAAATTTTACCTGAAGTAAGTTTTAGGGCCCCGTGTATCGAAAAAGCGCATTTTCACAAAAAGGTCCGTGTGTCTGTGAACACGATAAATGGAAAAGGAAAAGTCCGTAAAATACCAAACGTGGTATTTAAGTTTAGTATGTTCCAGGTCAAGTGGTGAGACCACTTGCCTGTCATCTAGACGGCCCGGGTACGATCCCAAGCGACCGCATGTGAGATTTGTGGTGGACAAAGCGGTGCAGGGGCGGGTTTTCTCCGGTTTTCCCCGCCATCTCATTCCACCGGGGCTCCATCTTCATGTATCATCCATGCCATCGCCTGCGGTGCCAGAGCAGTAAAAGCGGGCATTAAACACTACCAAAAATGTCCCAAAACAACCCCTTACAAAATTTTTATTTTCTCAAGAGTGGCTAACGATTTTGATGAAAATATCATATATTAAAAATATCTACCTGACAAATAAAATGCATACCTTGAGTTTTCTCAGAAGAACCTCTGCAGACTACTTTATTCTGGATTAATTTTACGGCATTTTGCTTAAGCGTAAGATATGGACAAAAACTTTCCACACAGAAAATATAGACTACACTAAAACACACAATTTATGCTATATATATTTTTTTGTGTAGTTGGTTCTTTTCAAAATATTCCTTGTTTTTAGTTTCAGCTTTGAAAAACTTATACTTTTCTCGTACAGAAATTTGTCAACTTCTGTCCATACAAAGGAACTTCAGTTACCTAGCAACCAGCTTTTGACTATCACTTTAACCTACGGTACTCCCTTATTTCGCTTCTACTTACAAGGAAGCAAGTAATAAGACTGTTTCTGCTATTTTTTTCTCGATTTGCATGAAGTAAATAAAAGCCTAAGGATTTTAACAATAATTTGCTGCAGAGATGTTGAGAAAGTCATGTGAATGGAACACCACAGATACTTTTTTAATGTTCAATAAAATATTGAAAAGCAATTTTGATTTATTATTACTTTTTTACAGCTTTTTCAAAAATTAATTTGCTAACCACGAACTGTAAGTTACTTCTCAGATCTCGCATTCCCAATATACATTCTCGACTTGATAAGTATAACTTACAGTTCTTAGCACGCAATATAATATTTGCATTGCTATTTTTTGTTATTAGTTATGTCAAAAAGTCTATTACGTCCTGGATTGTCCTGGTAAAAGATGGGGGAAATATAAAGGAATGTACACCACGGATTTCGAATCTGTGTTTGGGACTGTGATATATTAAGATATCCAAGGAAACATAACATAAAATGATTCTGGAGGCGCCGGGTATCGATCCCGGTACCTCTCACATGCTAAGCGAGCGCTCTACCATCTGAGCTACGCCCCCAGTTGAAAATTGCAGTTCTTGTTCTTTTTATTTAAAAGCCACGCCTCCGGTAGCAAAACCTGTTCTAAAGCTTTACACTGTATATTCAGGTCAATAGAGAATAGACGCTGGTGACGTAGGTCGTGATTGAAGCGCGGATGTTTAGGCATTTATTTTGGTTAAAATAGGCACTAAAGATCTGATGTGTTCCATTCACATGACTTTCTCTACATCTCTGTGTAACAAATGATTGTTAAAAAAAAACTTTTGCCTCTATTTATTCATGCTAATCGAGAAAAAAATAGCAGAAACAGTCTTATTACTTGCTTCCTTGTAAGTAGAAGCGAAATAAGGGAGTACCATAGGTTAGAGTGATAGTCAAAAGCTGGTTGATATGTGACTGGAGTTCCTTTGTTTGTATGGACAGCAGTTAAAACATTCTTATATGAGAAAAGTAAGTTTCTCAAAGCTGAAACCAAAAACAAGGAATATCTCAAAAACGATCAACTGCAGGAAAAAAATGTATATAACACAAATTGCGTGTTTTAACGTGCTCTACATTTTTTGTGTGGTAAATTTTGTCGGTAAAATACCAAACTTGGTATTTAAGTTTAGTATCTTCCAGGGATGCCACACGAAGATTTTGAGAAAAATCCCCCCACCCCAAAATACCGTTTACATGGAACTTTTTTTGGAAAATTTAGATTATTTAAAAAATAGCCGTTACGATTTTGATTAAAACATCGTATATTAAAGATATTTACCTGACAAATGAAGTGTGTCTCTTAAATTTTCTGGGAATAGCCTCTGAAGACTACTTTGTTCTGGGGGAATTTTACGGAATTTCGCACAACTGATAAACCGTAAGAAATTGACAGAAACTTACCACACAAAAAATCTACTGTACGTTAATGCACACAATTTATGTTACATTCATTTTCTTGGGGGGTTGAACGTTTTTTTTTAAATATTCCTTGTTTCTGGTTTCATCCTTAAAATAAACTCAATTTTTTCATTCAGAAACTTGTCAACTCCTGTCTACACAAACAAAGGAACTTCAGTCACATAGCAACCAGCTTTTGACTATGACTTTAACCTATGGTTCTCCCTTATGTCGCTTCTACTTACAAGGAAGCAAGTAATAAGACTATTTCTGCTAATTTTTTCTCAGTTAGTATGAAGTAAATAGAAGCATAAGCTTTTTAACAATAATTTGCTGAAGAGATGTAGAGAAAGTCATGTGAATGGAACACGTCAGATTTCGTCTCTAGAAAGATTTGCCATTTGTGTAACAGTCATAACAAAAGCTATCCAGAATGAAGAGGTCTTCAGAGGCTGTTCCCAGAAAATTTGAGACATACATTTCATTTTGTCATGAAAATATCTTAGTATTTTAATCAAAATCGTTAGAGCCATTTTTGAGTTAAAAATGTTCCATATAAAGGGTAGTTGTGGTGGGGGGATTTTCTTGAAAATTTCGTGTCGCAACTTTGGAAGATACCAAACCTAAATACCAAGTTTGGTATTTAACAGTCTTTTCGTTTTTGAGCTATACTGCCCACAGACACTGAATTTTTTGTTAAAAAATGTATTTTTTTATTCAGGGAGTGCCAGAAATGTATTTGCGGTGAAATCTCGGTATGGAATTTTTGGGTACAGTACAATACCTTCTCTATACACTTTGTATATAGTACGTGTAGAGAAGATAAAAAGGGGACGAAATTGTAGTCACTTATGTAGGGGCGTCAACTGTTGGTGAAAAAAAAATTGGGCGTATAACTGTTTCTGTGCTAATAGAGCACCATACACCTGTTGTTTTGTCTTGAAGGAGTATTTCATGAACAATGTTAAGTTTCTCAGTTTCTCAGCACATATCCTTGAAGGTGGAAGCTAACCTCGTCCGTGGGTCAATTTCGTCACCGTATACACTATTCAGAGTCCACTCACAAAATATGCTAACAAATACGAATCTAAAATAAATTCACACTGTGTAGTAGAAAACAAATGCTGAGTCATAATACACTTTGTGATAAAGTACAGGACCAAATAATTACTCAACCACACGATATCAGCTCAATACTGCACTTTGAGAACAGAGAAAAACAAGTCAGCACCGTGACTTTGTGTGCGGATGCATTTGTATTGCATGGTATAAAGTGAAATTAAATTTAATTTACTGATTTTATTTGTGTTCAAATCTTCACAGAGGTACACGAAGATATACGCTACTGAAGTACTGTAAAAGTCTACGAAATTGAAAAGTTCATAACAGAAGTGTCTAACAAGGGTGGAAGTCGAGCTGGAAAACGTATGTTTGCAATGAACTTTATCAGGGACGGGAAAAGTTGGCATAGGGGTGGATTTTAATTCATCATGGTCGTTAGGCAGATCAAATTGCCTGCATGTAAGCGGTCGCTTCACCCCAATTCCCCTGTCTCTCCTTCGCCCCAATGTACCCTGATTGCCTTTTGAACAGCCTCACAGTGACATCTCTTGTCCGTTTTCTGGCTCGCCGAATGAGATAGCAGACATGGCTTCGCAATTGCCTCCGCTAAAGAACAAAGAGATAATTTTCGGTCTCTAGAGCACAGACGTGGAATTTCCTTTTTAAGAGGAAAAAGACGAAATGGCCTGGAACAGCCAGGGCTCACTCCAGAATATAATCGTTAATATCCTGCTTCAGAATGGAAATGAATACTCAAACGGAATGGGTTCAAATCCCGTGAACGACCTGTGTAAATACTGGATTCAATATGTAACACCACGACCTTCAGTTTAAAACAAAACAGACTGCCTCCGTGGTCGAGTGGTCAGCGAGCTGACTTCTCATCCGGAAGTCCCGGGTTTGATTCCCAGCAAGGGTGGGGAATTTTTCTTTAGAACTAGCCAGAATTATTTCCTATCCCCCACAGATGTGAATAGAGTGAATATGTGTGTGTTTGAGGAAAATAAAACGATTTAAACCCAAGGTAAAGAACCTGCAGAAAACGAGTTGTTTCTAAAACAAAGCCCGCGATATGACCTTACATGTTAAAGGGGGCATATAAATGAAACAACAATAGTAATAATAATAATCTCAATATTAACAGTAAAAATCTGATGTGTTACACTCACATGACTTTCTCTAGCTGCTCTACAAAACTCCTACAAAAGATTCTTCTTCTTTATACACAATGCTAATCAAGATAAATGTTAGCAGAATGTTCTTATTACTTAGTTCCTAATAAGTAGAAGAGAATAAGGGAATTCGCTATGCTAAAGTGATTGTCAAATGTTTTAAAAGCTATCGTTATGCGATTGTCATTGCAAATCGCTTCTTTGCTTGGCCAGAAGTAGAACAAAAGAAAAACGGACACTGAAAAAAGTTTTAAGTACTTCACAATTGAAACCAATAACAAGAAATATCTCGGAAACGGTTACCTCTACAACAAAAACGCAAAGGGCCTTAATTGTTTGTTTTGTCGTGATGTATATTTTTTGTGCAGTGAATTTTTGTCTATCTCTTACGGTTTAGCAGTTAAGTGAAATTCGGCAAAAGTCATCCAGAATAAAGAGGTCTTCAGAGGCTATTCCCAAAAATATCGTGATATACATTTTATTTCGGACATAAATAGCTTTAATATACGGGATTTTAATCAAAATCGTTAGAGACATTTATAAGAAAAACAAAATTTTTGGAAATTTTTTCCATGTAAAGGGTAGTTTGTGGTAGGGGGATTTTTCTCAAAATCTTCGTGTCGGATCCCTGGAAGATATTAAACTTAAATACTAAGTTTGGTATTTTACCTACTTTTCGGACACACACAACACACGGACCTGTTTCCGAATATGCTTTTTTAGATAAAGGGAACCAAAAACATATATTTCTGGTAAAATCTCGGTGCTGAACTTTTGGTGCAATATAATCTTTCTCTAGCTACTATGTTTATAGTACGTGTAGAGAAAGTAAAATGCAATATTAGTATGTAGGCAGAGAACTGAGTCTCAGGTCGCACAGCTAACCACAAGAATTTGCCTTGAGAATTACCTAGGGATATAAAATCGATTTCAGTTTAATTAAAAGCAAATATTAGAGAAAATCCTTTCTCGTAATTTAATATTCTCATTAAGCCTTGTGGCTGAGGAGATTACGATTTGACCACCAGACCTCTACTCTCAGCATTTGTACCTCATATGACTTTCACGTCTAGGCTATGTTCTGAAAAGTATTCTTCGACAGCAACTTTCAACATGTTTACTTTCTCTACACATAGTGTATAGAGAAGATATTGCACTCCACCCAAAAAGTCGATACCGAGATTTCACCGGAAATGCATGTTTTGGGCCCTCCTGAATCAAAAAAAAAAAAAATAAAGAATTTTTAGAATAGAGACGTGTGTCTGTGTACAGCACAGCTCAAAAACGAAAAAGTTTGGTATCTTCCAAGAATGCGACACGAAGACTTTCAAGAAAATCCCCCCACCTCCAACTGCCCTTTACATGGAACGTTTTTCAAAAAAGGTTGTTTTTCTTAGAAATGATTCTAACGGTTTTGATTAAAATATCGTATATTAAAGATATTTACCTGACAAATAAAATGTATATCTTGAATTTTCTGGAAATAGCTTCTGAAGACTACTTTATTCTGGATGAATTTTACGGAATTATGCATAACTGCTAAACCGTAAGAGATGGACTAAACCTTACCACACAAAAAATGTAGAGCACGTTAAAACACACAATTTACGTAATATACATTGTCTCGTAGAGTTTATCGTTTTTTTAAGATATTCCTTGATTTTGGTTTCAGTTTTGAAAAACTTACACTCTTCTCATACAGGAATTTGTCAACTCGTGTCCATACAAGTCAAGGAATTTCAGTCACATAGCAACCAGCTTTTGACTATCACTTTAACCTATGCTACTCCCTTATATCGCTTCTACTTACAAGGAAGCAAGTAATAAGACTATTTCTGCTTATTTTATCTCGATTAGCATGAAGTAAATAGAAGCTTGTGTTTTTTAAAAATAACTTGTTACAGATATGTAGAGAAATTCATGTGAATGGAACACAGCAGACCGTAAATAACCAAACTTGGTATTTAAGTTTAGTATCTTCCAAGGATGCATCACGAAAACGTTTTAAAAAAAAAAGTCTCTTTACATGGAAAAAATTTCGAATATTTTGATTTTCTGAAAAATGGCTCTAAGGAGTTTGATTAAACCACCCATGTTAAAGATATTTATAAGACAAATAAAATGTATAATTTGAATTTTCTGAGAGAAACTCTGAAGGATCAATTTTACGGAATTTTGTATAAGTGCTAAACCTAAGAGATGGAAAAAAACTTACCAAACAAAAAATGTAGAGCACTTTAAAACACACACACTTTATGTTATATGCATTTTTTCATGGAGTTTATCTTTTTGAGATATTCCTGGTTTTTGGTTTCAACTTTAAAAAACGTACAGTTTTCTCATAAAGGAGTTTGTCGACTGCTATCTATACATTATCATGAAGTAAATAGAAGTATAAGCTTTTTAACAATAATTTGTTGCAGAGATGTAGAGAAAGTTATGTGAATGGAGCATATCATGTCTACCTTAAACCTACAACGAAATGTTTATATGTTTAGAAAATGTATCTATACTGTTTCAATATGTGCTATTGACCTGTTTCAGGTATACTTTTATAATATTATATTTAAATTAGCAAATATATGTATATTATGCTTGAGCGAACCCGGGTGTATGTTGAACATCAGAATAAAATCACCCCCCCCACCATCAGTTATTAAATAGTTCTCATGTATTACTTATTCAGAGAGGGTCGATGACGTCATTTACGATTAGCCTCTATTGGCATAAACAGGATCCGGTCGGTAGAGTTGGCATTACTGCGCAATTCGTTTTAATGTCCATTCGCAAAATTCAATCCGTCTATATGTTCGGCCAGTATTGATATTCCCTAATATTTACATTTTACATGAGCGACGGTTTTGCATTTTTGTGTGTATTTGTTATTCAATGTAGTGGTTCAGTTTTCTGGGTTTTAGTGAATCCTTAAAATAAATCGCTTCGAAATTCGCATATAGTGCTCATTTGTCCAGAATTGGGGGCGAGGTTACACAGGTGCTATCCATATGTATAGTGATCCGCGATAGCCTGCGCAGTCTCAGCTGATAAGAGCTCTGTCTGCCTTGTGCTATGTAAGCAGTGATGTAAAATGTAACAAACATGCCTCATGCTATGTAAGCAATGATGTAAAATGTAACAAACATGCCTCATGCTATGTAAGCAATGATGTAAAATGTAACAAACATGCCTCATGCTATGTAAGCAGTGATGTAAAATGTAATAAACATGCCTCATGCTATGTAAGCAGTGATGTAAAATGTAACAAACATGCCTCATGCTATGTAAGCAGTGATGTAAAATGTAACAAACATGCCTCGTGCTATGTAAGCAATGATGTAAAATGCAACAAACATGCCTCATGCTATGAAAGCAGTGATGTAAAATGTAACAAACATGTCTCATGCTATGTAAGCAATGATGTAAAATGTAACAAACATGCCTCATGCTATGTAAGCAATGATGTAAAATGTAACAAACATGCCTCATGCTATGTAAGCAATGATGTAAAATGTAACAAACATGCCTCATGCTATGCAAGCATGATGTAAAAGTAACAAACATTCTTCAATATAGTTTCAGTATTTGCTCGTACTGCCCTGTTTTGCTCTGCTACACTTTTTACTTCTCTCTACTAATAACAAAAAATAAAAATCTGTAAAAAAAAAACTGGTATCTAATTTCTAAACCCAGGGCTAATATGCCAGATTTTTAAAACGTATTTATTTCCATACATCATACATATATTATTAACAGATTAATTATAAATATAGATTTTAAAAAAAAATAAAACATACAGCATGAAATAAAAATACTAAAGCTAATCAATGATAATAAACTACATAATAACAAAAAATTATAAATTCAAAATTATAACAATTTTTTAACATTTAAATGTTTACACTTTCATAATCTTATCTAAATAAATAACCAATAAAATACAAAAATTAATTAAAAACAAATATATAAAACTAAACAAATTACATAATACATAAAAAACACACCACAAACATAAACATTTTAATACCAAATTTCACATAAACCTAATGCTTTTATTACATTACAACATCCCAAGAGTATAAACTTAACTTATTTTTCAAATTTTAATTTCAAAGATTTAATACCTTTTATCTATTTATTATTATTTCTAAATTATTATTTATTGTTACATGTATTAATATTATAATGTTATTATTACAATTTTATTTTACTATTATTGATCCAAATATTTTGTTTATATTTTTATATTTTATATTTTTAATTTTTCATATTATATTTATTTTAATTGTTTCTCCACACGCACTATGTACATAGTATATAGAGAAGGTATTGTATTGCACGCAAAAATTCGACACCGAGATTTTACCAGAAATACATCTTATGAGGCCCCCTGAATCCACAAAAAAGCATTTTTAGAAAAATGTCAGTATGCTTCTGTCTATGGACAGCAAAGCTCAAATCGAAAGTTTAGTATCTCCCAATGATATGACACGACACGAAGATTTTGAGGAAAATCCCCCCCCCCAACACCCAACACCCTTTACATGGAAAACGTTTGGAAATTTTAAATTTTCACTTAAATGATTAACGATTTTGATTAAAGTATATATTAAAGATATGGCAAAGAAAAGGTATATCTTGAATTTTCTGGAATAGCCTCCGAAGACAACTTTATTCTGGATGAATTTTATGGAATTTTGCATAACTGGTGAACCGTAAGTGCACAAAAAATGTAGATCTCCTTAGAATATACAATTTAACCCATGTCTATTACTTTCTCTATTCGTACTATGTATATGTGTATAGAGAAGAAATTGTAATGCACCCAAAAACTCGATACCGAGATTTCACCGGAAATACATGTTTTGAGACACCCTGAATACAAAAAAGCATTTTTGGAAAAAGGTCCGTGTGTGCATGTGTGTGTGTGTGTATCTGTGGACAGCATAGCTCAAAAACGAAAAGGCCGTTGTATACTAAACTTGGTATTTAAGTTTGGTATCTTCCAAGGATGCGACACAAAGATTTTCCTCCAACCCCAGCTACCCTTTACATGGAACTTTTTTCGAAAATTTTGATTTTCATAAAAAATGGCTCTAACGATTTTTATTAAAATGTCGTATATTAAAGACATTTACCTGACAAATAAAATGTATATCTTGACATTTCTGGGAATAGCCTCTGAAGACCACTTTATTCTGGATCAATTTTACGGAAGTTTGCTTAACTGCTGAACCGTAAGAAATAGACAAAAACTTACCATACAAAAAACAGCAATTAATGTTATATGTTTATATAGTTTTTTGTCCGTGGAGTCGATTGTTTTTTTAGATATTCCTTGTTTTTGATTTCTGCTTTGAAAAATTTGCATTTTTCTCATACAGGAATTTCTCAATTCCTGTCCTTACAAACAAAGGAACTAGTGTCACTTAGCAACCAGCTTTTGACTATCATTTTAGCCTACGGCACTCCCTTATCTCGCTTCTACTTATAAGGGAACACGCAATAAGACTACTTCTGCTAATTTTTTTTTCTAGAATAGCATGAAGTAAATAGAACCATAAGCTTTTTAACAATAATTTGATGCAGAGTTGTAGAGAAAGTCATGTGAATGGAACACACCAGATTTTTTAGTGAATCCTTAAAATGGACGCGTTTCATTAGTAGAGCTCGAAAATCGTCCAGTTTGTTCCTTTGTTATATAAAATGATAGGCATGTAGTGAGTAGGTCTTGCTGGCTACGATAGGTGGTGAGGTTTACAAAGGTCTGGAAGAAACACTTTCTAGGACAACGCGAAGGAAC